>PVKB01002599.1:0-50254 GCA_004027205.1 Ctenodactylus gundi | reverse complement strand
CAGAGAAGGCAATGAAGTGAAATGGAAAGGGGGAAGAGAAAATGAAAGATCACAAAGCTTGTCCAGGGGCTAACCCCACCCACACCCGTGTCACCAAATGACCGCATCAAGCAAAACACAAAGTACCACCGAACGCAAAGAGCCAGGACAAATCACAGGAGAAAACAGGTGACTTGCTCTTAGAATCCTCCCCAAGGCCGTATTTACCTGGACTGCTCAAGGGGCTAGCCCTGTCCCCCAGGGTTGGCACAGGACGGTACTGCTGGTTCTTTGAGCCTGGGTACATCCAGTGGTACCTGCCAATTTCCATTTCAGCTCTGCTGTTCACTGCCAATTTCAGGTGGCAAAGAGTCAGTGTCTATGTCAGAATCTTACTTTATTTATTTTTACCACATAGTTAAAAGGAAAGGGGGAAGTTTAAACAAAATATGCTATTGAAACCCAACCCTTCCGTACCAGGGCAGCAACTCAGCACGATACGTGGAAGAAGGTTGAGTCTCAAGCTCATACAGAGCTCTCACGGTTCCTCCAGGCCCACCCACCATCCCCAGGCCACCTCTTTAAAATGCTCTGTTTAAGAAGATACTATTTATAGTTAATGTTGGCTTCTTAAAGTAGTTTTGTTGGTTTCAGTGCTGTAATTACCAGAAGCTGAGCAAGCTAAGACGAACACAGGCTCGCTATCATGGCCCCCATTTCCGTCCTAAAAATTGGACAAATAATCTCATGGCCTGGACGAAATGCTCAGCCTCCCACAACTGTGGTATTCCATGTCACGTCATCTTCGGCTCCGTTATCCCAACCTAGAATGTTCTGGATGCAAAATCTCATCTCCATGATCTGTCTCAAGTAGAGAGGAAGGGCCACCTACCCAAGTGGTGACAACTGGTCTCCCAGGAAATCAAGTCTCTACAGGTTTTTAGGACCATGTTTCCCAGCTCTTAGGGGACTGGAGAGAGAAAAAAATCCACCCATTTGCCTGGCATAGAAAAGGCTTCTGGTAACTGTTAGCAGAACTATTATCTTGAAATCCCTGACAGACCGTAAGGTCACTCTGGCCAACCTTTCTACCCGAGAAACTTATGAAAGGGGTATGTTCCCAGGATACGCCAGACCTTCTTTCTGCCCAGACTTTTCTGTTCCGTCATGCTGTGAGGATCTCTGGCTCTGGCCCCCGCTCCAGCCGTGCCATGAGATTCCACCATTTCCCAGCTGCCCACCTGTCAACTGGGACTTTCTGAAACTGGGAGCTGAAACAAAGCTTTTCCTCCCCTAATTTGTGCATGTCGGGTATTGAGCCACACGGACGAAAAAGTAACTGAGACAACGATGTTTTAAGATAAAGTATTAATAACGCTTTCAAGGTAAGATAAAAATGATCTGGGTGTGTGTGCAAGCGTGTGCGTACATGTGTGTTACCAGGATCAAGCCCAGGGCCTTAGCACTGAGCAGCATCCCCAGCTCATTCATTCATTTCTGATTTTCAAGCAGGGTGTGAGTGCACACCTGGGCTATTGGCCTCCAGAGGGCGCACTTCGCAAACCACCATCTCCTCCTGGGGCCTGGCGCTGGCTCAAAGTTTCCTCCTCCTGCAGAAGCATGGTAAAACCCAAAAGGAGCTGGGCTGAGTTCTGTGCAGCAGTGAGCTGTTTCTGTGTCTGCTAAAGAAATGGGGCTTTGGCCAGTCACGTTAATTCAGGGAACAGCTCCGAGGTCGCACGCTTCCCTGGAGTGACTCGCTGTGCTTTCCTATTTCAGGTTCTCTCCCGCACACGTTGGGCTACAGCTTTCTCTGAAGCAGAGTGTGCAAGGCTGGCGCTAGAAGCCAGGAAGGAAGTCGCTCCTCGGTGTGACGCCGTTCCCTTTTGCTGACAACCTGTGAACCCTCCATATGTTGACCCTCAAGACAGAAGACTCTAAGTAGCCCAATCACTTCTGATGAGAAAATTGCCACCTTCCCCTCCCCAGTGGTGAGGAGGGCAGTACTGGGGATCTAAGCTAGGGCCTCACACATGGTAAGTAAGTGCTACACCAGAGCTCAGCTTCTGCGTGTGTTTGGTGCGGGGGACTGAGCCCGTGCGTGTGTGTGCGTGTGTGTTGGGGGGGGGGTACTAGGGACTGAGCCCAGGACCTTCACACTGAGCTACATCCCCAGGCCATTTTTTATTTCTGATTTTGTGGCAGGGTCTCACACAAAGTTACTAAGGAGCCCAGTATGGGCTTCAACTTGCAATCCTCCTGCCTCAGCTTCCCAGAGTGCCGAGATGACAGGCCTGGGCCACCAATCGGCTCTCATCTTCCTTTTTCAAAGTGTGTCTTTACACACCCAGCACACAACTGGTGCCAAATAAACATTCGCTGAATGAATATTTGGGTAAAAGCAAGGGAACACCTTGCCACCCTGCAGTCAGTGGCCCTCCAGGTCCCCCATCCTGCTGGCTGCCATCTTAGCCAGGGGATTGTGATACAGAGGATTCCTCTGTGCCCTGTCATCTCCGCACTGGGAGGCGGATGTGTACAGGTATCTGGGCACTCAAGTACATTTGCAGGGCAACACCAACGAAAGACCGCAGACTGCCAACAATGGGTGTTTTCTAAGAAAAACATGGCAGCCACACTTGAGGAACTTAATTTAGCAGCAAATATGGCTGCCTAACAGAGTGGGACCGAGCAGGAGGATGGTCACTTTCCACCAATTTCCTGGAGTAATACTTCCAGAGAGGCCTCCTGGTAACAGCAAATCTCTAAATAAGAGAGAAAACCATTAGCTATAAGGTTATTTATAAACCTCTCAGGAATCAAATATATTTTCATCCCAAAACAGAGTCCCAGCACCTAAAAGGAGCCACATGATTCCAGGATGCAGGCCTGGCTTAGGTGGCATGTGAAAAGGTTTCTGCTGAGTCCAGACACCTGGCAAGATAGGAAGTGGTTTATGTCGCCCCGCAGGGGGACTGCGAAATGTTCCCCCTCTGAACTCAGTAGACAGAGATGAACGGGGTGGTGGTGGCTTAGGGCAGACGTGATCCAGACAGCGAGACTGAGGAAAGGAAGGCAGAGCGCCTGCCTTCCCTTCTCCCCAAGCACTTGGATAATGCAATTTGGTGATAGGACTCAACATGCCCTGTGATGCTTCTGAGCATCTAGGAAATCATTCCTGAAACGAACTGCCCAGCCCCGAGCTCACTGGCGAGACCACTGTTGCTGGGCAAGGTCTCTCCAGGCGATACTGGTCATCCTTAACTCTTACTGTTAGTTAAAATATGAGAGGAAGCTGGTCCTGGAGAAGCAGGCCTGTCTTGGAGGCTGAGGCAGACGGGTCACAAGACTGAGCCCAGCCCGGACAACTTAGGAGACCCTGTCTCAAAACCCAAACAACAACCACTAAAAAATGCTGGGGACGGACATGACCCTGTGGAAGGCTGCTAGATGGATCCTCGTACCACACAAGTGAAATTAGAGGACAGCCCCAGCAGCAACAGAATTTGGCGTAGGTTGGCAAACAATAGCCATTTGTTTCTCTAAACAAAGTTTGACGGGGAGCACAATAGCAGGTGGTTATTTCTGTAGTACCTTGATGCTCTGATGGCAGCTGCAGCAGGTGTGACAGAGACCTGTGACCTGCAAAGCCTAGAACGATGTGCTCCATGGTCCTTTATGGAAAAAGACTGTTAAAACCTGACATCGGCAATAGCACAGGAAGGCCTGCCTGCATTAAGCACTTAACGTAATTTAAAAAGCCAGACTACCAAATGGGGACTTTTTTTCACTATGTACCCTGAAAAAGAATATCACTGGGCTGGCTGAGGATAAAAATTCCCCTCTATGGGTCTGCTGTCTACTGAATTTGCCACCAGTCAGCCAGATGATGGCTAAAGTCAAGATCATAGTATTTCTAACGGTGCCCAAAGCGAGCTGGTGCCTTTCCACTCCCCTATGTGAGCCGAGAGGAAGAACATTTCCAAGGAGAACATCAGTAGGTGAACAAGTGAATAAATACACAAATGGAGAGCAGAGCTCGTTTACAAAGCCGAGAGTTCTCAGGGCTTCGTTCCAGCCCTTTTATTTTTGATTTTGAGACAGGATCGTGCTAAGTTGCTATATAGCCCAGGCTGAGCTTAAACTTGTGCTCCTCCTGCCTCGGCTTCCTAGAGTGCTGAGGTGATGGGTTTGTGCCCCTGGGCCCGGCTGCTTCTCTCTCTTAAAAGCCATCCTGGAGCCACTCCCACTTCCCGCTGGCCACCTCCTATAACCCTTATGCTCATTCCTCCCAACAAAGAATAAAGACAGTATTTTAGGAACAATCCAGCAGCACCACCCTGTGAGGGCACAGTGCCATCATGCACACACTGGCTGGTCTGCACGTTTTCAGATACAGTGAGACTAATGCATGGCTGGGGGCATAGCTTGGTAGTGAGTGCGCTTGCCTAGTGTGCACAAGGTTCTGGGTTTGAGTCCCCAACACCACGTAAACTGGGCATGATGGCACGTGCCTGTAATCCCAGGGCTCAGGAGGCTGAGGCAAGACGATTGTCATGAGTTTAAGGCCAACCTGGGCTACGTAGTGAGTTCATCACCAGCATAGACTACTGAGGGAGACTCTGTCTTGAAAAAAAAAAAGGTCTGGAGGAATGGCTCAGTGGTTAAAACACTTCCTAGCAAGTGCTAAAGTACCTGAGTTCAAATCCCCAGCACCACGTAAGTTGGGTATGGTGGCGGACACCTATAATCCTTCCTAGCACTTTGGAGGCTGAGACAGGAGGACTGCTGTGAGTCCAAGGCCAGCCTGGGCTCCATATTGAGTTAAGGACCAGCCTGGGCTATAGAATGAGATCCTGTCTCAAAAAAAAAAAAAAAAAAAAAAAACCTAATGCATTATTCTATTAAGATCATTCTCTGTAAATTGACCTGAATGTCCAACTAACAGAGAAACAGGATCGCAAAACATATAAGCTTAATACATGTTTATCCTTAATTTTAAGGAGAACAATTCTAAATTTCCAGAAAGGGGCCAGAGTTCTTTTTGAAATGAGAGCACAGCCAAGGTTTAGAACACACAGTCATGGGGTTGATGACAGGAAAACGGAACACACCAAGTGGTTCCACGAGGTCTTACTCTGCATTTATTTTTTATTTTTATCACACTGGGGATCGAGCCCAGGGGGATCTTCACACTGAGTTACATCCCCAGCCCATTTTTAGTTTTGATTTTTGAGACAGGGCCTTCCTAAGGCAGTGTGTTGCCCAGGTTGGACATGAAATTGCCATCCTCTGCCTCAGCTTCCCCGAGTGTTGGATGACAGGCCTGTGCTACCAAGCCAGACTCGCACTTAAACTTTTTCAAAAGCACACACACACACACAATGCCATATCCTATCTACCACACACGCGCAGGCCACCAGGGTGGCCACTTGGCTCCACAGTCTACTCCCCAGGTGCTGTCTCTTCCTCTGTCCACCTTGGCAGATCCTTATACAGTATTCATCACTGCATCTAAAACCTGCTCTGCAAATATCAACCCTCAACAACGCGTTCATCTTAGAGAAGTGCTTTTCTAAGCAAAAAAAGGGAGTCAAATACACACATTTTGCTAAAATGAATGAAAAAGTACAAAATTCTATCTACTTGACCAGAAAGATTAAAACGGGCTTGTTAGTTCTGTGCGCAAGGCAGTAGCTGGTGTTCGCTTCCTCCTAGCTACCCTGCAGTGTCTGACACTGAATGTGATTTCCAAGGTACTCTACTTCTACGTGCTCGGAAATGGAGTTTGTGGCTCGCATCCTGGAATACGCTTCAGCTACGGTAGTAGGAACCAAGCTAGCGGCTGTAATTCTTCCAATTTCCTCCATGTAATAAAAACACTTAATCACACATGCTCTGAATGTCCCCCACATAGTAGAGAGCAGGACTCATTTTCTCCCCAGTACCTACCTGCACGTGCCCAACAATTCTAGATTCACTCTAATGAACTTGGAAACCTGTGGTCCACCTTTCATCTTTATATTTTTTAATACTTTTTTTTACCTTCGATCTCAGTGGTTTCCACTTACTCCATTTTCAGTTCATCTGCTTCGCTCCAGCCTCGTGCTTTAATTTCATCCCACGCCGGCCATTTCCAAACCGTCATTTGTAATAATGGGGCATTCTCCTCCAGCTACCTCAGAAAAACGATTCGCTTTCCTTCAAAACCCTGCCCTATCTGGTGAACGCTTCGCGGGATTTTGTCGTCCAGTACTGTGCGACAAAAAGCCATGGGACTCCTTCCTTCAGCAACACAACTGCTTTCTTTTTGGAGAGGCTTGGGTTATTTTTGTCCAAACTAGGAACAAAGCCCTTCTGATTTGGGTTTTGAAGGGAACAGCTCTCCCAGTAGGAGGGAATCAGAGCAGTTGTGATGTGGTGCCCTGCAGAAACATCCTCCCAGGGCCAACACAGCGAACTAAAAAGGCGGAACTTAATCGATAAACCGCAGCTTCATTTACATAGTGTGTGTGGTGTGTGTATTACTAGGACATCCACCCAAGGGGCCTCTTATTGCTGACTTTGAGGCAGGGTCTTGCTAAGTTGCACAGGCCGAGCTGGAACTTACAATCCCCCCACCTCAGCTTCCCAGAAATGCTGGATGACAGGCCTATGCCACCAGGCCTGGCTTAATTTACACTCTTAATAGGCACTGATAATTACCCAATGATATCCAGGCACAAGGTCTGGGGTACGACATAATATCCCCCCAAACAAATAGATAAGGCACTGGCCCTGTCACAGACAATTAAAAATGAACAGAGAGGGAAAATATGTGTGCATAAAAAACCATGTGACATGACCAAATGCACAGGACCCAATTTAGGAAATCCAAACCCTTGTTGAAAGGCTTTAATGGAAAGGGAGAGGGGAAGCCACCAGTCTCAGAATGTCGTCAAATCCGTAAGTGCTCATTTGCACCAAGCTGCCAACAGCGTCACAGGTCACTTTGGGAGGCCACATGATGGTCACCAATCCCTGTGGCTGCACGTCAGTCCACGTGACCTTCCCAGCCCGTACGGGTGCTGCTATCTGTTGGCAGCTTGGTGGTTCTGAATTCTTGAACAAACAGCTACCGTTTATAAGTTTGAGTAATTTTTGAAGTCCCTCTGGGATTTTTTTTTTTGGCTTTGAATTTTACCTGTAAAATCCTATCTAACATGTTCTCGTACACAGGTTGTGAGAGAGGCAACCTGTAGACTCATTACATCATCTTTAATTGGCATAAAATTCATAGCCACTCAGGAGAGTAAACGAGACACATGATGGTGCAGTAAGGATGTGAGAGTTCTGCACCCTGTGCCTGCTCTCAGGGAAAAACAAAAGGTCTGTTTCTACAGACATGAAAAAGCCTTGCAGAGGCCACAGGCAAACATTATACTAGGGGGAAAAAAAGTATGTCGGAAACGGAATCATCTCTTTCAGAGGAAGAGAACCTGCTGTATCAACTATGCCAGGCTTTCTCTGGACAAGGCTACTTGCACGACTGTACCAGTCAGAGATCAGGAAAACGAATTTCTATCCCACTTTCTCAGTTTGATGAATATTCCCCAATGGACAAATATTCCCAAACAGTGGATAGTTCCAAACTGATAAATGTTCCCAAGAACTCCCTGTGAGCTTCGGTCATTCACACCGATTCGAAAAATAGAAAAATAAAAAGACTCAAGACAGGGTAGTTTACTGGGGTGGGGGGCGGGGAGACAGGTTTGATATAAGAATTGAATCAAGCCGCCCCAACTAAAAATTAAATTGCTCTGTGCTTAGTGCCATGAATTGTCTACAAAAGAAAAAAATGGCTAGAATGACAAATTTCATATTGTGGATGTTTCATCATACTTTCCCAAAATTATTTATTCTTGAGACAGGGTCTCACTCTGTAGTCCAGGTGGTCCTGAACTCATTATGGAAGCTAGACTGGCCTAGGACTCACAGCAATCCTCCTGCCTCAGCCTTCTGAATGCTGGGCTTCTAGGCGTGTGCCGCCACACCCAAGTATTATGTGGGGTTTTGGGGATCAAACCTGGGACCTTGTAACCATAGAGTCGTGCCCTCGGCCATCAAAATAATTTTTTAAGAAGTTAATTGTTCTGTGCAGAAAATGTCACCGCATCCAGAAATTCTCTAAGAACCAGCAGCCCTCCCTCAAGCGGGCTGCTAAATTGGATCCAGTACCATTTGCATAGCTTAAAATGGTTGACTCTAGGCAATGTCAGATGGTTCACCCTGCACAGTCGCTCCAAGGAACACAGCTGAGTCTTCATTCCCAAGAATGACTATAGAATAGTGACTGTCACTGGGCACAAGAGCCATGAGAAATAACCTGAGCCTGATGCCTTTGGAATTCAGTGACTGCAGTTGTAGAGCAGGTCTTTGTGTGTTTATGACAGTCTGGGACGTTGAGAGAGGGACATCTATTACCTTAACGTGACTGCGGCTGAGCTCATTCCTGGGCCATCAAGCTTGACAGCGGGCATGATTTAGGAAAAGAGAGATTCACACCCCCCCCCCTTTTCTGCCATTTTCTGACTGCAAAAATACCGATTAAGTCCAAAAGCGACTGTGTGCACCAAACCCGTGACAGGGTTGGAGGTTCCCTTTAAGGAACACGACCTTGATCAGTTTCCCTATCCCTAATTTTGAATGCTTTAATTAAGAGAAGACCCTTCCTCCCCCCCCCCCCCCCCTGGCCTGAAGGGACAGGGCTTGATGTCCCCTCTCTCAAGCTAGAACTGTAAATGATTATTAGACCTAACACGCGAAGGGCAATCACACTAGAATAAGAAAATTAGAGAAGCCGCAGATCCGTGGGCTAGGAGCGGAACCAAGTGTCCCCAGCACGCAAGCTCCCCAGGATGCCGGGGCGCCAGCGCCCGTGGAAATCCCATGCAAATCAGAACGCCCAAATCATGATCGGTCGTATTCGTAAAATGAACCGTTTCCCCAGTCCCGCTGCCCAAGGTAACAAAGTGCACATCCTCCTAGGAAAGCTCTGCAAGCCGGCTACATTTGCAGAGAGGCTGCCCAGTTCCCGAACAGTAGCCCAGCAGCCACCACCCTGCACAGCCGCCCCTGCACCACGGGATTGTTTCAGAGGACACAAAACCCGGCTAACCCCCGTGCGGCCCTCCCGGCAGCTTTCAACAGGCTATTGTCACGGCGCTGGGTACCTTTTCTCTCTTGGCTTTGTTCAGCATTTTCCTCGGCTGCAGTTTCCATGGCTGGCTTCATACCATCCACCAAAAATGCTGTGCCCCTGCTTCTCCCCGCGCACTTGTCCCCTTCCCGCCCCTCCCTTCCTCCCGCACTCCCCGCCTATCTCCACGCCCCACGCAGGGGCACTGTTCTTCCCTCCGGCAGACTCTTCCAAGAGCAAAAAGTCCCCTCAGCGGCAACTTCGCTCTGCCTACTGGCCCATAAAGCTGGCTGCCAAGGAGCAAGCGACCACACATCGCTGAGGAGCCCGGTTATAAAACAGCCATTCTGCGCCCCTCGGGGCCCCCCACGGCCTTTCCTCCCCTGCTCCTCTTCCCAACTGTACCCAATGAATACTAATTAATTCTCCCAGGGAAGAACAGACGTGTGACATCAGAGAAAGGGATGTGAAGCAGAAAGGAGCCCCCTCCCACCACGTGACTTGTGGGTCGTGGTCACAATCTGTGTGACTGTGCCCTAGAATCCCAGGGCTTCTTTTCCCAGGCCGCCCTTTTATGGGGCACGGGACTTTTATTCATGCCATCTATGCGTGGAATCAGGTTAAAATAATGTGATTTGCCATTTGAAAATGCCACTCTTTCGCACCATCTCTGGATAGGTTCATTTTTTAAAATGTGTATCAAAGAGAAAAAAATACATCACAGGAACAACCCTCTCCAACATGGATTTTAACAAGAATATTGTAGCACTGAAATCCACCTCCTTTGTCTATGGGTAATTTACATGATACTAAGACAAACTTTAGTTCCACCTCTAGCTCATGAAAAGATAGGCTTCCTCATGTCAAAATAAACACAGCATATTACAAGTGTCAAGTTGAAACCGCGGTGGATTTTTTTTGGGGGTGGGGGCGGCAGTGAGCCCAAGGCCTTCACACTGAGCTATATTCCCAGCCCACACTTATTTTTGATTTCGAGACAGGGATTTCATTAAATCACCAAGTTGCCCAGGCTAGACTCCAACTTGTGATCCTCCTGTCTCAGCATCTGAAAGTGATGAGCTAACAGGCCTGAGTCACAAAATCCTTTTTTAATTGGCTATGATTACTTCTGCATGGAGTTTTATTCATTAAAAACCCCTCACTCCAAATTAAAATGGCTTTCCCCCAAGCATTATAAATACTCAGCAAGCAGGCTCCGTTCCAGTGATGGCATCACAAGCGTTCTGACCGCCACCCATATCCCACCCTGGAGCCTAAGCCTCAATTGTCTCCACAGCCAACACACTTACAAGAATCGCTCACTGGCCCACTTCCCTTCATTTTCCCTATTTCGAAAGTTCTAGAGGGGCTGGAGGAATGGCACAGCATGTTAAAGCGCTTTCCTTGCAAGCGCGTGGCCCTGAGTTCGATCCCCCAGCACCACATAAAGCTGTGTGCGGTGGCGCACACTGGTAACCCCAGCACTCGGGAGGCTCAGGCAGGAGGGGTGTCATAAGTTCAAGGGTACTCTGGGCTACGCAGTGAGTTTAGGATCAGCCTGGTATACTGAGGGAGACCCTGTCTCAAAAAATAAAAAAATAAAAAATTTTAGAAATTCAAAGCCAAGAGAAAGGTGACATTTGATAACACAGGGCAGGGGACTTTTTGACTGGGGTGCCACTGAGAAGCTGTGGACCACCTCTCCTAAGTTATTTTCCCATTTTATCGATTATATATGATACATAATGTTCACACTGAACTTGAGTATTTTGTGCACACATATCCTGGCAAGATTACAGATCCTTTCCAACCTTCCCACACCCGTCCCTCCCCACTAGTTCCGGTTATTCCCCATTTTGTTTTATGAAAGTGTTGAGGGTTTGTAGCTCAACACCTTTAAAAATAAAGGGGGAGGGGGTAAAGATTTGGAATTCAAATCCTCCAACCACCTGATCTTTAATGCTCCGGTTTCAGATAATCCCCCAAACCTTACATTGAACATGTCTGGTGAAAAAAAAATTCCCAAAACCAGCTGAACCCACTTCAACACTTTTTCATTTTATATCTGGCTTTGCGCTATTGTCCGAGAAGACCAAGCCCACAAACGAGCCTCTCGGTGATGGCTTCAGCCAACTGTATTGTCTCTGGGCTAGGGGACTAAGAAGCCTAGAACTGGAGACTTGTTAGGAGAAAAGATTCCTTTATGATGCAATTGCTTTCACCGGGAAACCCCATGAGGAAAGCTTAAAACACGCTCTGCAGCAGCCGGTGGTATGGACCTGTCAGCCTGGGCAACTTAGTGAGACCCTGTCTCAGAATCAAAACCCAAAAAAGGGCTGGGGATGTAGCTCAGTGGGAAGGGCCTGGACTTGATCCCCAGTGCAAAAAGAAAAAAAAGAAATAGTCTGCAATGAGTCCTTAGAAAAGTGGCAAGGATGTATATGCAACAGGCTTTCTGTCGTCCGCAGGTCAAATGAAAATTCGAATCAAAATAAAACAACTCAGCACAAAAGACGACAACTGTGAATAGCTATGTCGGTTCGTAAGTATCTAACAAAGGCATTCAGTTCTATAACTGGCACAGTAGAATAATTTTTGGCTAATTATTTTTTCTTTAAGAGATAGGGTCTTGCCATGTTCCCCAGGCTGGCATCAAATTCCTTGGGTCAATTGGTCTTCCGGCCTCAGCCTCCCCAGTAGCTGTGAGTATTGGCATGGAATTTGTCACCTGGCTAGGAAGAGTACTTTAATACCAATATAACAGGGAAGGCAGTATACAGGAGTCATTCTTAATATAAGGGCAACTCAATTCTGTGTCATGGTGACAAAAATCAAAACCACTAGTCGAAACAGTTATAGATCATCTAGTTGGTGTCTTCCCCGGTGGCAAGGCGAATAACATCACCTGCGCATCATTCACAACCTCATCACTTATATTAGTAAAACAATGTGTGGCAATCCTAGAAGCTACCAAGGTACCTGATTCATAAACAGTCTTAAAGTGTCACCGATGTTTATGATAAACAAAATCTGAATCAGAAAAAAAATGATAGAAAAGCAACCAATAAGCCAGGCCCTGTGGCACAGGCTTGTAATCCCAGCATCCTGGGAGGCTGAGGCAGGAAGATCACAAATTTAAGCCCAGTCTTGGCAACTTAGCGAGACCCTGTCTCACAAAAAAAATGAAATCAAAACCAAAAATGGGCTGAGGATAAAACTCAGTGTAAAGGCCAATGGCTCAATGTGCAATGCCACTGCAAGGAGGAAAGGGAGGGATGGGAGGGGGGGATAGAGAAGGCTGGCCATCAACACATTAAAGAAAACAATGTGCGTTCATTCATCTTCAAGGTGTGCGCACACGTGGCTGGGGCAGCGTGAGCTGGGCAGCTGGGATGCACAGAGCAGGCACGGTCTCCCCAGAACCGAACACGTTTGAGATTCAGGCCGTAAGACAGTACGCACACCTCTGAGAACCCAAGCAGGAGCAGCAGACGGTGACACGGTGACTGAACCGTACACATGGGTGGCGCTGCCTAAGAGGAACGCAAAGGCTCAGAAAGGTTCAGACAACCTTCCAGGTGCCAGTGTCCCCAAGAAGCAATATACGCATGCGAGGAAAGCTGGCTTCTCCCGGTGAGTCCAGGCTAAGGGGACACAGGCCACATTGCTCTTACCAGTCACACTGCTGCATGCCAGCGCTACGGCAGACGGAGCAGAGGCGGCTCTGGTGAGAACCTGCCTATACCAGGAATGCAGGAGCCATTCCATGCTGCCTTGTGTGACCCAAATTTTTACACACACACCATAAAAACAAAACTTTCAAGTTTTAAAAAATTATTACATTGAAAGACAATTTGTTACAAATCCCTCTCACAGCGTAACCCCCTTCCTTTAAACACTTTCCCCCATGTGCTGACCCTCCTTTCTCGAGGGTGAGCGGTCACACTGTCATGGCTGCCTCCACACCCTGAATCCATTCTGAACACGGACCTTTCATCATGGTCATTTTGACTTTAGGGAAAAGCCTGAAGTCACACAGTGCCAGCTCCAGTGACGAAGGTGGACGACCCTGCTTTTGTCTTGGGTGGCTAAGCTGCAGTGTGCTCACACCTGGTAAAGGCCCTCGGGAAGGGCTTCCGGAAGTGCCCCAGGAAGTGCGTCTGAACCGAGGAGGATTCTCAAGGGCATTCAAAACCACGTGTCTCTTACTGGAATCATTCATTCATTCATTCATTCAGAGGCAGGGTGTCACTCTGCAGCCCAGGCTGGCCTTGGACTCAAGACGATCCTCCTGAGTGCTGGGATTACACGTGTGTCAACATGCCAACCTTACGTGGTACAGGGGAATCGAACTCAGGTATTCAGTGTTTGACCGTACCATGTACTCTAACACTTTAACCACTGAGGCATTCCTCCGGAATCATTTTTAACTTACATATGCATATTTCATTCATACTGCACTGGTGAGTTCCCCAGCTGCGTCATCATGCACCTGCACATCCCACCCAGCACTGACAGCCTGGGTCCTATGCACAGCTATCCCAGCTTTCAGGAATTACGCCTTAGTTCTCTTCTGGCCTCAAAATGACTCACTTACAAGAAGGGATGTTTCCACCTTCTTCCTGAAGACTGATGCCCTGCAACCCTCATGTGTCACGTGCACGACGCCCTCGCAGGAAATGGCTGCCCAGGACCAGCACCCTCAGAACCTAGGGCCTCATTTCACATTCTTGGGTTAAAAATCCTCTCACCAGCTAAGCTAGAGGAGTACGCCTGTAATCCTAGCACACTGGGAGGCTGAGGCAGGAGGATCAGAGAAGTTTGAGGCTTGCCTGGGCAATTTCGTCATTCTGCGACACTCTGTCTCAAATAAACAAAAATGGGCTGAGAATGTGGCCCAGTGCAAAGGCCCTGTGTTCAAAGGCTCCAGTACCATGAACAGATAATGTTGTACAAATAAAAACCATCCTAATTAGAAATATACAACAGAGCCAGAAACTCAGAATATCTTTGCCTAGAATTGAGTCCCTTCCAGAACCTCCTTTTCCCAAGGCTTTATCACTCGGGCACAGCCTCTGTCTTCCATGTCCAGAATTAAACAACCTCCCAACTAATGCGAGTTTTGAAAAATGTCTGGACTGCATATTCTTACTGCTCCCTTCCCGGCAGCGCTGTGCCTGGATTTCCTGTGTAGCTGCCACACTGCCCTCATGGAAAGCAGCACCACACAATGCTAAGAGCTCAGAGGAGAGAAGCGACTGGAGATGCCTGTAATTGCAGTGCTTGGGAGGCTGAGACAGGAGGATTGCCCTGAGTTTCAGGCCAGCCTGGGCTACACAGCGAGACCCTATCTCAAAAGCAAAAATCAAAACCCAGTCCGAATCCAACCCAACTCCATACACAGACCCCGGTGAATTGTGAAGGTCTGTAACCATGCCCACCGTGCTGTGTGTACCAGGAGTGGCACCCAGGAAGCCACTGGGCTGCACTGGGCAAGGTCAGTATCGCTGCGCATATGAGGTGCCTCTTTTGGGCCACTTGCTTCCCGACCTAATCAGCTGGTTAATGACATGCAGCATCCTCATTAGGCACTTCGGAGCTGCCAAGGCGGTCGTGGTTGCGTTTTGGCAGCAGCTGACTTGAAGCAGCACCAGCCTTTCTCTCCTGGCTAGGAAAAAGCACACCGAACCTCCTTTCTGAGAGGAGAATCAGTCTAGCTGGACCAGGGGTGGCATCGTGGGAGGCACAGGCGTGGGACGACACATTTCCACATACCGGGCTGAGAAGCGGGCGCAGAACAGCGGCAGGGCCGCACAGGGTGTAGACCACATCCAGCTGTTCCGAACTAAGGCCAGCACATTCTTGCTGTGCGCTTCGTATCAGGCCTGTCCGCCTCGGCCCACGCAGGCATTCAAGGCAGCAGTGGTCCTGAACATCCCTATCCGCTGCTCACTAGATGCCGCCATTGTCACCCAGTTTTTAGTTTGTAGTACTGAGGACTGAGCCCAGCACCTTCCTTCATTTTGAGACAGAGTCTTCTAAAGTTGCTACATTGTCTGAGCTGGGCTCGAACTTGCAAGCCTCCTTCCTCAGCCTCCCACAGTGCGGGGCACTGTGCCCACCACGCATCTCCTGAGGGTAAATTCCCTCAGGCCAAGAACCAGGCCTTTCCCGCCCTTCTCCTTTTGACTACAGGCTGCTCTCAGGCCACAGCACTTGGGCCTGACCTCACACTGCAATCAACCACAAAGTTTTGACAATACTGGTGCTGGATGCTGCCCTCAGCGTCTGATTGGAGAGTCCCAGGTAATTCCAACTCTTATAGGCACCAGGGACGCACAAAATATGAGCCACAGTGACCCGGATACCATCAGAGGCATTTTAGGAGGAGTTTACAGTGGGCTGTTGGAGAGACAGACAGGACACCAGCGTCAGACTGAGCTGAGGAAGATGTGGAAACTTTACCCTGCTGGGAGAAATGAAACACTGAGTATCAAGGGAAGAGGTTCCCAGGGCAGGGGGACAGGGTTACCCTTCAGACTTTCAGCTCAAATCCCTTACGAATGTTGAGTGCCATAGGGCAGGGATCCCCAAATGGTCTGTGGCCTGCTAGGAAGCAGGCAGCACAGTAGGGGGTGAGTGACAGGTCACTGAGAAGTTGCATCTGTATTCACAGCCATTCCCCATCGCTCACATGACTGCCTGAGCTCCACCTCCTGTCAGATCAGCTGCAGCATTAGATCCTCATAGGAGGGCAAACCCCACTGTGAACTGCGCATGCGAGGAAGCTAGGTCACATGCTCCTGAGAATCTAATGTCTGATGATCAGAGGTGGAGCTGAGGTGCTAATGCTACTGCCATTTCCCTGAACCCCTAAAAGCATTTTCTATAAAACCAGTCGCTGGCGCCAGAGAGGTTGGAAACCATCGCCTCTGGGAACATAAAAAAGACCAGATGTTACATTGGTTTCCTAGGAATGCCATGACAAAGTAGCACAAGCTGAGCGGCTTTCAACAGCACATTCTGGAGGCTAGG
This sequence comes from Ctenodactylus gundi, assembly GCA_004027205.1. Taxonomy (NCBI): domain Eukaryota; kingdom Metazoa; phylum Chordata; class Mammalia; order Rodentia; family Ctenodactylidae; genus Ctenodactylus; species Ctenodactylus gundi. Next base: position 34,062 of record PVKB01002599.1, on the reverse strand, counting down.
TGTTCAAAATCAAGCGGGAGTAGGCCGCCATGTTCTCCTCAGGGACCTGGAGAGGGGCCCTCCTCCTTGTGGCTGCCCACAGTAGTCCACAGTCCCTGGCTTGCCATGTCTCCAGCCTGTGCCTGTGGCATCATGTGGGGTGTCTTCTCACACGGGCACCAATGACACAGGACTACTCTTCTCCACATATCATGTCCATAAAGACCCTACTTCCAAATAAGGACTCAGTCAGGCTGGCGGCACAGGCCTGCAATCCCAACACTCTGGGAGGCTGAGGCGGGAGGATCACGACGTAGAGCCCAGCCTCGGCAAGTCAGTGAGACTGTGACACAACCAAACTAACAGAATGGGCGTTGGGACGTAGCTCAGTCTGAAGGTCCTGGGGTCGATCCCTAGTTCCCCTACAGACACACGGAGGGGGCTCTGGCACAGGCACCCGGGGTGAGGACCTCAATATACTGGGGGCACAATTCACCACTCCAGGTAAGAAAGACCATGACATTTGGAGGACCTGGGAGTCCCTTCTGTGGAACTGCTCAGTCCAGCTAAGAGTTTGGCACGGAAGACGGGGGGTTATGAGGGCAGAGGAAGCAATTATGGTGACAGTGGGTGTGACAGGGAGAGGAGAAGGTGCAGGAAGAAAACTCTGTCTTCTGAACCTGGAAGAACCACCCTCCAAGGCTGCAGAGGCTGGTGCTACTCCAGGACACAGCCCTGTCACCGAGGAGGAGGAGGGACTTCACAAGAAGGAGGGGGCGTCGCACAGTCAAGGCAGCCAGAAGGTGAAGAGTTGGCAAAGACCACTGACATGGAAAATTCCATTTCCAGCTGCAGCGGGAGAACAGCGCCCCCACACGCTCTGGGCTGAGAAGACAAGGGACTGAAAGGCTCCACTGCAGATGCAGGCGGGGGAGCAGTGACGAGATCACAGCACCAGGCGGCAGGAAAAGGACGTGTCCCACACCCCTCCCCTGAAACAGGACAAGGACGGAAATAAGACAGAATAGGGAAAACCTATCCAAGTCCATCACTTCAAGAATGTCACCTTCAGGCAGGCCTGGTGGCGTAGGCATGTCATCCCTGCACTCTGGGAGGCTGAGGCGGGAGGATTGCAGTCAAAACTAAAAATGGAGGAGTGAAGCACTGGAGTGAATGGCTCAGCAGTTAAAGTGCTTGCCTAGCAAGCGCTAACTCAAGCACTAAGTACGCGAGTTCGATTCCCCAGTAAGGTGGGCGTGGTGGCGCACACCTGTAATCCCAGCACTCCCCAGCACTCGGGAGGCTGAGGCAGGAGGATTGCCTTGAGTCCAAGGCCAGGTTGGGCTCCACAGTGAGTTTAGAACCACCTTGGAGTATAGAGCGAGACCCTGTCTCTAAAAACCAAAACCAAAAGAAAAAAAAAACCCAAAAACCTAAAAATGGAATCAATCCCCAGTACCACAAAAAAGGGACTATGCTCTAAACACCCCCCCACCCCCCGCCAAGGCAACTCCTCCCCCTGCCAAGGCAATTCCTCCTCTAGTGGCCTGTGTAGCCCCCCAATGGCCCCAACAGGTGCCGAGGCACAACGTCACCCAGCACCAATGACACAGGGCTTGCTGAGAGCTGCGGAGTTTCCTGTTAAGCGTGGGACAGGACTGCCATACATACACCTTTTCCCAAGGACCCTCCTGCTTCTAACCCTGTTCTTGAGCTTTAATGAGCTCTATTAAGCTGGTCCCCTAGCGCAGGGGCTGGACAACAGCGGGTGTTCGGGGACAGTGGCAGCCTGATGCTCTCCAAGTCAGCCCCGACAAACTCATTGTTGCCAAGTCGGACCTGTACCATTCGTCCCTCGGCCTGTTGCTCCCTCTGTGTTCAGACACTGCTTTTCAGTCTCTCTGGGAAATTCACCCAACATTTTGATAAGGGAACATTTCTTCTTGTCCCCTGGTCCACAGGCTTGTCACAACCAGCTGATCCCCTGACCACAGCCTCTTAATTAATTGCCCCATCCCAGGGGAGCTGGATGTGCTCGTTAAAAACGGCCACCATCAATGAGCCCTTCCTGCAAGGGCTCCCAATTAACCGGTGTCCTCAGAACACACCAGGTCACCGGGAACCCAGTAGGCTTTGCAAACACTGTCTTTGTTAGCTGTGAGCCACAGCTCCTGGGCTCCCAGGCCTGTCACAGGAGTGGTTCCTTTCTGTGTCACCATAAGCCAGAGGCAGATGACTCTCTTAGCCAGACAGATCGGTGCCTGCACTACTAAGCTGGCGGAGTGGGGTGCCAGCTAAAGGCAAGTTGGGGTGTATTCGCGGGACTGGGGACTGAGCCTAGGCTCTTTCCCACTGAGCTACATCCCCAGCCCACTTTTAAAATTTTTGATTTTGAGGAACAGTCCCACTAAGTTGCTCAGACTAGGTTCAAATTTGGGATCCTCCTGCCTCAGCCACCCAGAATGCTGGGATTAGAGGCCCACACTGCTGTGTAGACTCTCAGAGTGGAAGTCCTGGGCCATTACAAGAATTGCTCAATGGTACTATACCAACACAGAGTAAGACTGAGGCAAAGACCATTCATTTCTAACAGGATGACCTTTCTTGCCTCAGCCTTCCCAAAAGCTAAAGCACACAAACATCCTTATTTTATAACTCAGGAAACGTCTATGAAGCCAACATACATGGCCTTGTCAACCTGCAACTCTGATTAGTTACAACACAGTTGTTTCCAAGCCAACAGGATGTCCTGGAAATGTCTTTTTTCTTTTCTCTCTCTCTCTCTCTCTCTCTCTTATTTATTTGGTGGTGCTGGGAGTCGAGCTCAGGCCTTCCAACTGAGCTAGGCCACTAAGCCATTTTTCATTTCTGATTATGAGACAGAGTCTTACACCACCTTGCACAGGCAAGGCCTGAACTTGCGATCCTCTTGCCTCAGCTTCCCAGAGTGTTGGGACAATGGGCTTGTACCATCTGGCCTTGATGCTCTTGGAATTCTTTGGAATAAGGTACCAGAGCTTTGCTCTCTGCAAGAAAAAGCTACATTTCAATCAATGACAAGCTGTCATCTCCAGAGCTCCATTTACAGTCACCTACCAGTTTCACAAAGTACACGACCTTTTCTCCTTTTTGAGGCGACACCCAGCACTCCCTAAAAATGCATGTATGATGCTGAGATTTGTACAGCAGGTGACAGGAACCCACCTGCGCAGCAATAACCTAAGATGGGCGGCATCGCCTTACTTTCTCCTACACTTACATTCAGAATTTCTGTGTCAATGACAAACTACACTGCTAAAACTATTTAAAATAAAACATTATGCACATGAAGTACAAAGCAGAAAGGACCTTGGGACTCAGGGCCTTTGCACTGAACTACAGCCTCAGATCCTTTCAGAGACAGGGTTCTTGACAAGTCACCTATTTTGGGTTTGAATTGTGATCCTCCTGCCTCAACGCCCTAAAGTACTGGGGTTACAAGTGTGCCCTGCCACCCCTAGTTATGAAAGTAAAGTGTGAAACCATCTCTCTTCTTGTCCCAGTGTGTCATCAGGAAGGATGGCATTAAATAATTCAGTTCTCTTGATTCATGACAAAACATAATCCAGTTTTCACCTGAAGCACAGCTGGCACAGAAATGTGCTCTTAGGATAAGGCTCAAATTTCACATCTACAAGGTACAGGCCAGGCAAAGATAATTCTTCCTACAAATATATATTCCATTTTTGCAAAAAAAAAAAGTGCTCATGTATTTTTATAAAGTATCTTTTAAAAATAAACTAGCTGAGACAAAAATTAAGAAACAACACAACACATTCCGCGAGGCTGAGGCAGGAGGATTTCCAGTTTGAGCCTTAACAACTGAGCAAAGACCCTGTCTCAAAATCAAAAGTAAAAAAATTGAGCTGGGATGTAGGAAAAAAAAAAAAGACAACATAAATCTTTGGAAATCAATATTCGTTAGGGTCAATATATCTTCTTAATGAAAAGCCTCAAATAAAGCATGCCATAGGAAAAAGCGAGCTAATGTACGCCGTGGGATTTGCGCACAACCCAGGAGACCCAGGAGCGCTCGGTACTAAGTGCTTTCTTCACAAAGGCAATAAAGCTCGGGACCCAGCTTGTCAAAGCTGCTCAGGCCTCTTAGGCCCAGCCTGGGGACGATGGGTGACAGTCACCTGCGCCCACGCTCTCCTACAGAGGAGACTGTCCAATCAGGGGCACTCCCAGCTCTCTAGCCGAGAGCCCTCTCAGGACAACTGCACCCAGATACAAGGCAGGGCAGACGCACACCATCGGAATAAGCCAGATGTTCACCTTCGCGCGTCACCATGACAGGCACGTTACTGGAAACGAACCAAGTACAGTCTGTTCCAGGCTCAGAAGGCCGCTCTGGGGGAGTGTGAACGGGCAGAGCACATACAGTCATAAAGCATTATAACGATCTAAAGCCTGGTGGGGTGCTGGCCTGTCATCCCGGCACTCTGGGAGGCTGAGGCAGGAGGACTTCAAGTTCATGCCCAGCCTGGGCGATTCAGTCATTAGCAACACCCTGTCTCAAAATCAAAACTAAGAACAAGCTAGGGATGTAGCTCAGCGTGAAGGTCCTGGGATCGATTCCCAGTAGTGTTACAAAAAGAAATGTAAGCTGTTAATTATTATTATGCTGCCAAAATAAATGTTCACTAATGCTTGGGATAATAGAACAAAAAGCAAACTCCTGATTTGGGCTAATTCCTCAAATCCCAAAACTAAATAGAATTTGAAGCTTTTTTCCCCATTTTAAGCACCTGATCCTAAAGACTGACATATAAAGGGTAAACTGAACATGGCACTGAGATTCCAAATGAAAATCAAATAATTTTAAAAAGTTAAACAGTTTGACTTCTAATTGGCCATCCAGATAATTAGCTTCTTTAAAATATCAAAAGCTCTTTTGAAGACTGCTGCGTGAGCTTCCCAGCTGCTGTCAGTTTCCCCGGATGAAACTGACGGTAATTCATCCCGCTCACCTCAAAGGGCTGATCAGTCAATACCTTCATTCTACAATCTATTTATTCCTTCTTAAAAAGTAATTTGATTATGTTTCACTAATGTATGTATTCAAAAGAAATGAGATCTGAATTTCAAACCTGTTAACATCCTTGTCTCCGATCCATTTGGTAGGGGAAAGACAAGTTATTTCACAGAAATAACTACTCAGGATTATTTCTATCGCTGAATAAAAGCAGAAAATTAGTGTATTTAACACATCTCATGCTGGCCGGTTCGCAATATAAAACACCTGCTTAAAATGGGAACTCCGCAACTTTCTGTCCTCCTCAGCCGTCAAAACTCTGTGTATCCTATTATTTCTTAATTATAGCATAATAAGATTCACAGAAATACACAGGTCAGGAAGACCAACTCTTTCCTTTTGAAATGTCTGTAATTCACCACAGGGTAATTTTGATTCTTTTTAAAACAGTACTTAGGATTAAACCCCGGGCCTTTGCACTGAGCCTGTATTTTATCGTTTTTATTTTGAGACAGGTCTCAGTACATTGCCGAGGGTAGGCTTGAACTTGTGAACTTCCTGCTTCAGACTCCCAGAGCGCTGGGATTATAGGTCTACGCTTTCATGCCTGGCCATCACTGGCCAACCAAGTGCAGTGGCACCCATGCCTGGAGTCCCAGCTACCTGGGAGGTTGGGAAAGGAGCCACCCTGGGCATGGTGAGACCCATGGCAAAAAAAAAAGTTGTCATTATCCAAGAACTTTCTAGTCTGTAGCAGCATGATAAGACTCTGGGAGGCTGAGGCAGGAGGATCACACTGAGCTCCATCTCCAGCCTACTTTTCATTTTTGACTTTGAGACAGTTTTTTGATAAGTCACTAAGTTGCCCAGGCTGGGCTCAAACTTGCCACCTTCCTGCCTCAATCTCCCAGAGTGCGGGGATGACAGACCTGCACTACCATGCCCAACAAGTAGACTTAACCCACGAAGATGGCTACCCGCAGGGCCACTCCATCTCACTGGATCCCAGAGCAGTACACGTAGCCCACTGGCAGAAATGTCACCATGTGGCCTGTGCCTGTAGCCTTCTATTTCCCAGTGCAAAGATCTCTCATACATTAGCTTTTCTGAATCTATAGCAAAGGAAGCAAACAGGTGGTGCTTGACTTGTTAAAAAAAAAAAAAGAAAATCTGTGACATGAGAGAGGATTACAATAAAGGCATTTTGTGGTTTTGACATCAAAAGCACACGCCACCAGCATCTCCGTAGTACTCAACACAAAGCTAGGATTCAACTCCCATTCCGTTGCCAGCTTCCAACAATTCACCTCCGGAACATGTCATACGGACACATGACAAACATGCACAATGACTCATGCGAAATTTCCATTTGGATGTGTGTTTGCTGGCTTTAATGGCTGCTTGCTAATGCACACATTATTCTTTGGTTATAAAATTCACACATTTAGAAAACTAACAGAGCTCCAATGTGTCCAAGAGGGACTGAATCAGCGCACTTGCCTGCGTAAATCCAGCCACTCCGAGCAGCAAGGAAAACCTGTTTTTCTCATGGTGGGGCAGAAGTCCAGGGCCAACCCTGGTACTTATATACAGAAATCCAGCTCTTCAGGAAGCTGAGGCAGGGGGGTTGTAAACTCAAGCCCAGCCTAGACAGCTTAGTGAGACCGTGTCTCAAATCCCCAAATAAAAGTAGGTTGGGGATGCAGCTCAGTGCAAAGGCCCTAGGTTGCAGCCCCCGTTTAAAACAACAAAAATTCTAAGTTTGTCCCCAAAAATAAAAGTCAAAAGTGTAAAATCCTAGCTACTTATCTGGTTATCAGGTGGCAAAGGCACCCGGGGAAATTGAGGATATAAAGAAACACAAATTTAATTGTGTTGAACGGCACAACACAAATTTAATTGTGTTGAACGGCAACAAGACAGGGCTTTGAAGGATCAAGGTCTCTGGCTGTCCCTTTAGTCATGAGCTTGGTGTCATAAAGCTTTTAGTGGCATCTCAAAACACTGGAATTTTTTCTTGGCTATGCCTTGTCTAGTAGGAGGGCAGCCCCCAGCCCTACCCTCTGCCTGGTGCCTTCACTTCCCCGCCCTGGCTCATTTATTAATTTGAAGCACACAGAGCCCTGTCCAGGGGCACAGGCCGGTAAGCCCAGCTCGTTGGGAGGCTGAGGCAGGAGGACTGTAAGCTCACGCCTAGCCTGGACAACTTGGCGAAACTGTCTCAAAATCGAAAACTAAGGCTAGGGACGTAGCTCAGTGTGCTGGCCTGCGCTTCACCCCAGAACAAGTAAATGGAAACTGCAGCATGCACTGCATTTGGTTGGCAACGGGAATGGCCCAGCAGTCAGAGCGCCCGCCTAGCAAGTGCGAGGACCCGAGTTCGATTCCCCAGCAAGGTAGCGCACGCCTGTCATCCCAGCACTCTGAAGGCTGAGGCAGGAGGATTCTGCCGGTTCGAGTCCAGCCTGGGCTCCATTGTGAGTTCAGGGCCAGCCTAGACCAGAACAAGACCGTGTCTCAAAAATGTCATGAGAGCCCACGTATCCCGGGCAGCCTGCAGGCCCGAGGGGCTTCACGGGTGACTGGCACTGCCACGATTCATCCTGTGTCCCACACAATAACCAGCCATGGCACTCAAAATGCGCCTCTGCCTCTATATCGCGGCTCATATCTGAGTTAAGACAGGCCCGAAAAAGCCTCAGATGGGAAGCGGGCCTCAAATTAGCATTTCCCCCCACTGCCGCACAATAGAGGCTTTTCAGCTTTTGCTTTTTAAAAGCAGGGGGAGGGGAGGAGAAAGGCGGCTACTCTTAGCAACAGAGTCTGAAATTCACTGCTTTCCCCCCTCCAGGAGCTCCCTGCGGCTCCTGATTTTCTTAAAGCCAGCCTCCACCCCAGTGGCTGCAAAACTTACTACACTGTACCGCTGCGTGATAAACAGCGGCTGTCTTGTCATTAAATTGCAATTAAATTCTCCGATTAAAAAAATAATTATAAGCCCGAAGCCCTGCCCGCAGAACTGCTGCAAACACAGTACTGCCCTTCTCTCCTGGAGACACCGGCAGAAGCAAGAGATCTCAGACTGGCCAGAGTTATCAGGGTGCCTGGGGCACCTCTGCCCTGCTGCGGCCTGGGTGAGGGGAGTATGTTTCACGCCGTCTTTCTCAAACTGTCCCCATCCAATTTGCCTTCAGATTCAGAACAGCAAAGCCCAGTGGCACATGGGAAAGGCATAAAAACAAGCCACCCACGCCCTGCGGCACATGCCTGCAATTCCAGCACCTTGCGAGGCTGAGGCAGGAGGATCTCAAGTTTGAGCCCAGCAGACGCAAGCTAGTGACTCAGTGAAACCATGCCTCAAAATAAAAAATAAAGAGCTAGGGATGGCATTCCGTGCAAAAGCCCTCGGTTCAATGCCCAATACCATCAAGAAATACATAACAAAGTAAAATAAAACAAAACACAAGGTGCACACCTGTAGTCCCAGCTACTCAGGAGGCTGAGGCAGGAGAACCTCTTGAGTCTGAAGTCTGAGACCTGCCTAGGTAATATAGCCAGACCACGTCAGAACAAACAAAAAAGCGAACAGCACTTCATTACCAGAGAGTTAAAAATTGGCAAAACAGTATAAAGCGCAAATTCACACCACTCACGCATTCCGTTAGGAGGGTTCAGTGCGTAGAAACACAGAGTCGTTCTAATTTTCAACGTAAGGGTTCAGAAGCGCAGGGGCCTAAGCTGACCTCAATGCTGAACCGAGGCCGTGCATCTGCCAGCAGTATTGTTTTACTGACCTGATTACAGAACGACCATCTCCATGCTCAAACAGATCTATGGAAACACAAGGACCTTGGGTACACAGGGATGCGCACTCCCACACTACAATGTGATTACAGCAAAGCCCCTTTAAAAAATACCAGGATCAAGATGTCACTCAAATACCACACCATTTGCTTCCCAACTGTCTTTTTAGGATATTCCCATGTGTTTAAAATGACAAGGTTTTAAACTGGCACCACAATCTGATTTTGAGCGTCTTGGTCCCCGTGGAAGTCCAAACCGACTAACAGACAATCCTTCACCACAGTACCCCCAACCTCTGCTCCCCCCACCAACCTACTTCCCATGAGCCTTTGTTAGATGTACAAGGGGTGACCAAATTAGTGTTGACATTTTAAAAAATGACAGTGAAACACTTGGCCATGAGTCCTCCTTGGAATCCCAGCCCTCACTCCAAGCACGTCCCCCAACACCTCTGGCACCTTCTGAAGGAGTTCTGAAAGTCCTCTTTCGTGTCTTTATGAGGTGTGACCAAATATACGGAGAACGCTGCCGCCAAGTGCCCAATGGCAAGCACGCGACACTGTGTCCTCACGTTCACCTTAGTCACAGGACCTGCTGCTCTGCAACTTCCGGCTACTCGCCAAGTCAAAATAATCATGAAAGGTCAGTGTTCTCAATCTATGCAGTACACCACAGCAGCCGCACAACGAGACACTTGGGAAAGGGGTCTTCCGGGGCTACTTCAGACAGCGGCCAGAACGCGGGATGAGGGTCTGAGTGAGGGGCTCTGAGAGCCACGTGCCACACCATGACTTTACTGCAATAAGCCACTTACAACTTTAACTGCTCCTTGCATCTTTCGCTCACACTTAGCATGTCTGCAGCTGTCACCCGGGTCCCAGCACCTGCCAAAACTTCCTGTCTTCTGACAGCTGAACTGTATCCCATAGAAGGGTCCATCCATCTGTTTTATCCAACTACTGAATATTTAGGAATCTCCATGTTTTGGCTACTGTCAAAACTGTGATACCCAGCACAAAGATCAGCTAGTAAGCTCACGTGCGGACATCCACTTTCATTGATCTTTGCCTAGACCTAGGAGGGGAGCCACTGCGTCACATGTAACTCTGTCTTTAACCACCTGAGGAGCTGCTGGCTGTGGCCCCAAGTGGCCACAGTCACGCCATCTTATGTTCCCACTGCAGCAAAAGGGTTTCAGTTTCTCTACATCCCTACCAACCCTTTCCTGACTTTTTGATTCCAGTCATCCTAGTGAGTTAGCCGTGTTGACTGGCTGTGAGTAGCAGTTCCCACAATACTGTTCACCACGTTCTCGTGGGTTTGTGGCAAATCTGTATCTTTCCCTGAAAGATGCCCATTGTGGGATGGATCTGGAATGTCCACCAAAAGCCTGTGTTTGGAAAGTGATCCAAACATGGCATCAATTTCCTGCGTGGCTAAGGAATGGGACTGGTTGGAAAGGGCAGATCACAGGGATATGCCCTGGAAGGATACGCCTCCCTCTCTAGCTATGTCCATTAGGGTATCTGCATCCTGTTGTGATACCATGACCAGCTTCTCTCCAGCTAGGCCTCCACCAAGCCTTCCACCATTGCCGGCAGCCCAAGAACAGGCTGAGACCTTCTGAAACTGGGAGCTAAAATCAACCTTTCCACCCTTAAGCTGTGGGTGTTGGGTCCCGTGTTCCAGCAACAACAAAAATAACAATACCTATTAAATTCTTTACCTACTTTTGAGTTATTAGTGAACTATAAGTTTACACACTCTACATGCAAGTTCCTAAGACATATAATTTGTGTGTGTGTGGCACTGGGGATGGAGGCCAAGGTCTTCATACCGGGCTACACAATCCACCCATTTTTATTTAAAGACAGTCTCGCTAAGCTGCTAAATTGCCCAGACTGGGCTTGAACTTGGATCCTGCCTCAGCCTCCAAGAATGCTGGAATTATAGGCCTGCACCCCCAGCCCATAAGACATACACAATTTTTAATATTTTCTTCCACTCTTAATTGTCTTTTCACTTTGATGTCATCCTTCGTCACACAAGGTTTTTTAATTTTCACAAAATTCAACTTGTTTTCCCTTTACTGCTTGTACTTTCTGTGATGCATATATCAGAATGCTGCTGACCCCAAGTGCATGAAGGTTTACTCCTAGAAGTTTTGTACATTTAGCTTTTACAGGTATGATTCACTTTGAGTTAACTTTTGCATATGGTATTTAGTAGGCACCAATTTTATTTTACTTATTTTTTTGAGACAGGGTCTCACTCTGTAGTCCAGGCTGGCCCTGAACTCACGGCAATCCTCCTGCCCAGCTCACTGTCTTTAGCATGAAGGAAAACCAAGCAAGCTGGGATTTCCCTGCCTCCCTGTACTCGGGCACCTTCCAGTGCCTACCAGAATGGTTTCTTTTCTATGGTGGAAATCTGAGCACCTGAACAGCTTCCAGCTTGTTGGGTATCTATTGGGACTCAACTGCCAATTTTGACCTCACAAAACTGTTGGTCACCAGGATGAAAGAGCCTTCCATCTAACCCGCCTGGGGAAGCAAACCCCAACAGCCAAAATGCTGCTGGTGAGCACACAGCACTCATCTGCTTTTCCACGTAAGTCTAAACTGAGACTCAAAAGTCTAACACCATGGTGTATTTATCTGTACTCGCAGGGCACCACTACTTACGTTCTCATCCATAGCTCACGTGTTGTTTAACCTCTAGCGCTCTACCACTTCTATGGGATGCTTCAGCTTTCTGTTGTCCCCCTCCCCCCACCTCTTAGTCTTAGGGACTAAGCCCCAGCAGGGCCTTCACGCTGAGCTACATCCCCAGCCCACTTTTTATTTTTTTAAGACAAGATCTCACTAAGCTGCTAAGTTAACCAGGCTGGGCTAGAACTGGCAATCCTCCTGCCTCGGCTTCCCAGAGTACAGGGCTGGGATAACTGGCATGTGCTGTCATACCTAGTGTCATTAGCTTCTAAAGAACACAGTCAACAACGTTGCAAAGACACTTCATTCACAAGGATGGAATTTTCGGAGCTATAACCCATACAGAGGCACAGCTCCACACGGAACCCGGAGGACCCCCCATCAGTGGCGTTTAAGGTGTTTTCTCTGCAGCCCATCCCACCCCTGTCCAATTCGCACTTCATGTAGGGGGCCCAGTCTGAGAAAAAGCCCAAGTGATGGGTTGTTTTGGGCAGTGCTATGGTTTAAACAAAATGTCCCCCAAAGTCTCATGTGCGTAGAAGGCGACTGAACCATTACGGTGCCATGCTCATCAGTGGGCTCACTCCCTGCCCATCTCTTGAGCAGTGAGTAGGCGGGGCCTGGAAGGCGGGACCACTGAGGGTGTGGCCTGGAAAGGCATATTGTTGTCCCCACCGCCTCTGTGTTCTCCACTTCCTCTACTTCCTGGCCGCCATGGGATGAACAGCTGTCCTCCACCAGGCCCTTCTGCCACTGCCACTTCTCCCTTCAAGCCAGCCAACCATACAGGGACTGACTTCTGAACTGAGGGCTAAAATAAACCTCTCATCCTTTAAGTTGTGGGTTTCAGGTATTGTGTTCCAGAGACAGGAAAGTGACCAAGACAGGAACAAAGGGTGGGGATCCTCATACCACGGAAAAGCTGTCCAACATGTGGGTTTATGGGAAACCTCTGTATTCTGTTATGGGCTGGATCTGGACTGACTTCCAAAGGCAATTCAATTATGGGAGTTAATCCATTCATTTTCCATGCTATTAAGAGGCAGGGACTGGTCAGAGGGTGGATCACTAGGGCATGACTGGGAAGGGGCAGATCACGGGGGCATGACCAAGAGGGATATACTTCCCTCTCCAGCTCTGCCCTTTCCTCCCTCTCCTTCCTGTTGCCATGCCCTGAACAACTTTTCTCTGGCTAGGCCTCTGCCTAGCCCTTTCATAATTACCTGCCATGTAATGTTTCAATACAAAATGTCCCAAAAGTTTATGAATTTTCCCTATGTATCATGACTTTTGGGACACCTGATCATTGAATCTAATGTACATAATTTTTCTCATAGCATTAGTTTTACTTCAAAAATTACAAGTGAATTTAAGCAAAGCATATGTGTGTGTGTGTGTGTCTATTTTTTATACAAGATCACATTCTGTAGTTCAGGCTAGTCCTGAACTCACTGTGTAGCTTAGGCAGGCCTCCAACTCATGGTAATCCTTCTGCCTCAGCCTCCTGACTGCTGGGAATACAGGCATGCCTAGCTATGTTATAAAATTTTAATATTTTTGTATGTACAGTAACCTTTGGGATACCCTGTAATGTGGATACATTATATAGTGATCAAATGAGAGCAACTCATTCTGGTAACTCATACATTTATCATTTCTTTTTGGTAAGAATATTCAATATCCTTGTTTCTGAGTATTTGGAAATGTATACATCATCATTAACTGTAGTCACCACACCATGCTGCAGCGCCCATGACAGACTCCTATGAAACTATAACAGAACGGCCATCGGCTCACCTTTCCCAGCCCCTCCCTAATCCCGGTCATCATCCTTCTACTATACAACATCAACTTCATTGGCTCCCACATAAGAGAGCACAAAGCTGTCTTTCTGTGCCGTATTTCACGTAATATCATGATCTTTCATTACGTTCACACTGCTGCAAAGAGCAGGATCTCTTTATGACCGCATGATATTCCATTTTCATGTGCAGCAATTTCTTTGCGCATTCAACTGATGGGACACTTTAGTTGAGGAGTCCCTCAGTTCCCGGCCTTACCAGTGTGTGCATGGCGAGGGGACATGCCTGTCATGACCTGCAACAATAAGGCTCATACACAAAGGTAAGCACCATGTGCAGCTGTATTAAGTTCCCCGTGCCGGCATCTGTCACATGGCATAACCCACAAATCGAAGTTGGAAATGATACAGAAATGAGATCTTATGAAGCTACAAGGTGCCCAACATCGCCTCAAGAAATACATAAAATATAGAATATGAAATATGTGTTGTGGCTTGGATCTGGAATGTCCCCCAAAGCCTCACATATGTAGATGCTGTGAAGGGGTGGGCCTGGTCAGGAGGGCAGATTACAGGCCTGTGGTGCATTAGGGACCTGTAGAAGATTATGGTGTGGGGCGCATTACTGGGCACGTGCCCTGGAAAGAGCACATCACAGGGGCAGCAGATTAATGGGACAGGGCCGGAAGGGTAGGTGCTAGCTCCGCCCTTCCTCCTTCACCTGGCTTCCCACCCACCATGCCATTAGCATCCTTTCTCTGGCTAAGCCTCTGTCACATTTCCACCATTATGCACTGAGACCTTCTGAAACTGAGCTAAGATAAACCTTTTCTCCCCTAAGTTGTGGTTGTCGGGTGTTCAGTCACAGCAAAGAGAAAGTGAGACAATGTAAGATTATACATAAACTATATAAATGTATATGCTCTATCACTAAGTCTGGTGGGATAGGGTTATAATCCCAGCACTCAAGGAGGCTGAGGCAGGAGGACTGCAAGTTCAACCCTACGGTGGGCAACTTGGTGACTTAGTGAGACACTGTGTCACTGTCTTGAAAATGGGCTGGGGGAGGGGGGGCGGGGAGCTGGAGGAATGGCACTGCAGTTAAAGTACTTGTCTTGCAAGCACAAGGCCCTGAGTTCTATTCCTCAGCACCACATAAAGCCGGGTGTGGTGATACACACCTGTAATCCCAGCACTTGGGTGGCTGAGGCAGAAGGAGTGCCTTGAGTTCGAGGGTAGCCCTAGCCTGGGCTACATAGGGAGTTCGGGACCAGACTGGGCTACAGAGCGAGACCCTGTCTCAAAGAAAAAAAAAAGAGAACGAAATGAAGCAAGCAAGACCATTAACAACTGACAAACAACTCTTCATTAAGTACCGAGAAACCAAATTTCAAGATTGAGCCGAGGTCCTCTCTCAAAGCCTACATGAAACAAACGCCAGAGCTCTTTACAGATTTCAGTCTGTCATTTCTAAACGTGACGCCCACAAGCCCTCGGCTCGAGTCCACCGCAACGTTAATCCTCCCACTTTGGCAACATGAACTGTGGCCTTGCCCAGCGTCCTTGGCAGCCATCGCTCAGGCCCAGCACGACCCATCTCTTTAGAAGATGGAAGTGTCTGCTAATCCATTAGCCACTCAGCCCTAAGTGGATTAATGCTGCGACGTTAGGAAATGGTTCCTATCTATTGCGTCAAACGAGTAATTCCCAATATTGGACTTTATAATAGAGCCACAAGGGCCCTCCAAATTACAGCTTTAACACTAGCTTAACAACAAGCTCCTTTCACGAGCAATTTTACTAAATACACTGATTTAAATATTAATTTTTTATTTTGTCACTTTTTTAATGGTTCTGGGGACAGAACCCAGGCTCTTGTGCTTGCAAGGCCGAGTGCTCTCTTTGAGTGACACCCCCGCCTTCTCTGTCACTTTTCAGTCATACTTGTTTCAAGGCATAAAAGAAAATACCTACAGTTTCTTTCTGCAGCCCAACCCTGTACTTCATGAATATTCAGTAGCCATCATGAAGCTGTGAAGGGACTACCCCCCCCACCCCCCCCCCCCCAAAAAAAAAAAAACAGCCCGGCCTGGTGGCACGGGGCTGTCATCCCAGTGCTCTGGGAGGCTGAGGCAGGAGGACTATAAATTCAAGCCCAACCTGAGCAGCTTAAGTGACTTAAGTGAGGCCCTGTCTCCAAAGAAAGGCAGAATGGGTGTGGGCCACAGCTCAGTGCAAAGGCCCTGGGTTCAAAGCCCGGGAAAAACCAGAACAACAACAAAACAGTATTTCCAAATACTACATATAGAATATTATGCTAGAGATACTGGAAATATACAGGTGTCAAGGTGGCCAAGTACTTGTCTCTTGGAATTCCCGGCTCATAAAGAGTGACATAACTAGGGCTGCTGATACACACTTGTCCTTCTAGCATTCTGGAAGGCTGAGGCAGGATGACTGCAAATTCAAGTCCAGGAAGAGCAATTTATACTCTCCCAAAATGAAAAGGGGCTGGGGATGTAGCTTAGCGCAAATGCCCTGGGTTCAATCTGTAGTACTACCAAAAAAAGAAAAAAAAAAAAAGGAATTCTATGATATTAAAATTATGCCTCTATACAAGTGTTCAAAACATTACTCAACATGAGAGAAATGGGTGGCCAGAAGTGACACCATGGTGAATCAGGCAGAACAAAAACCACAGAGCGGAGGCCTGAGCCAAAGGACGCTAAGAAAACAGGTGTTGGGGGCTGGAGGAATTGCCTGCCTAACAAGCACAAGGCCCTCAGTTCATTCTCCAGAATCCCATAAACTAGGCGTGGTGATGCACGCTTGTCAACCCAGCACTCAGGAGGCTGAGGCAGGAGGATTGCCCCAAGTCCAAGGCCAGTGGGGGCTTCATAGTGAGTTCAGGACCAGCCTGGGCCACAGAGCAAGACCCTGTCTCAAAAAAAAAAAAGAAAGAAAGAAAGAAAGAAAAAAATCCTGTCCTGAGGAATAAACCTGAATAATTAAATGTTAAAAAAAAAATGGAGGTGTCAGGATTTCCGGAGCCCTTTCCTAAGCCCTATCACATTCTGTGACACCCCTCCCCCCAGTGCCCCATCCCTGCGCACCTGCTCTGACACCACCACACACTGCCCCTCGGGGTCCGGGCTCCGCTGATTACTCCCCTCGTGCAGGGCCTTTGCCCAGGGGCCAGATGCTCCCCGGCTCCTGTAAATACTCCCAAACAAGCAAACGGTGTAACAATGGACATAATCATCCAGAGGCCTAAGATCGCAGACTATTCTGAGTTCCACCAACAGTCGCCCTAATGCAAGGACAATAAAACTAGCAATTACCTCCAGTAGGAGACCGCAGTGCTGGAGTAGCAGTCAATTTGTGGAGACAGAACTGGAGCATGTGACAGGAACGCGGGGCAGGAGACAGAATTGGGGACTCAGTGACAGGAACGCGGGGCAGGAGACAGAATCGGGGACTCAGCCCAAAGCAGCGTCTTCAATACATGCATTTGAGGGGAAGGATAGAAACGACAACACAGGAGGCTGAAGCAAAAGGATTGTGAGTGCTGGCCCAGTCCAGGCAGGCTACTCGCTTAGACACTGTTTCAAAATCAAAAACAAGAAAATGTAAAACACAGTAAAATAAAATAGGCACAATATGGAGAGCCCTGGTCCCCTCTTCAGTGCCACGCCTTCTGAAGAGCATGTTCACGTGTCCAACTCTTTCCGGTTTCTAGTTCAAGTCTGAAGCAGGGGGACAAATGGCTCCGGGGCTGGGGTCGGGACTTGGCTGAACGGGCACATGGGCATGGCCAGCATATAGCTTACCAGTCAGCTCTGGTGGCTTTTAGGATGTGCAAGGACCCAGGGTGACATCTCAGTCAATGACGGACCACATTAAGATGGTTTCTTTTTTGGTGACAATCTGTTGTGAAGTTGGGCCCAGGGGCACAGGGCCAGCACTCTGGGAGGCTGAGGTATACTTTTTCTTACTTGTACTTTGATTTTGGCATAGCTCACCTGTACTCGGCTCACTTCCTTACGTAATCTTCAGAACTTTGTAACTCAAAAAGCAACATCAGAACCTACACACTGAGACCTCTTCCTGCCCCTGCTGTCTAACTTGCTTTTAAAGTTACTTAGAAGCCGGGCATGGTGGCTCATACTTGTAATTCTGGCACTCTGGGAGGCTGAGGCAGGAGAATCCCAAGTTTGAGCCCAGCCTGGGCAAGCTAGTGACTTAGCAAGACCTTTTCTCAAAAGAGAAGTTCAAAAAGGGCTGACGATGTAATGTAGTACAAGGCCCTGGGCTCGATTCCAGCACCAAACTAAAATGGGCACCATAAGCACTTCCTAATTTTGCACATACAAAAAACCCAGCATACTAGATTTACCATTATATAATTTGCTTCTCTTGTTTATTATGCAAAAGAATTTTTGGGCAGTACCAGGTATTAAATCCAGGGCATTCATAGCGATCTACATCTCCATCACTTTTTAAATTTTAATTTTGAGATAAATCACTAAGTCGCTATGTTGCACAGGCTAGCCTTGAACTTGTGATCCTCCTGCCTCAGCCTCAGAGTGCTGAGATTACAGGCCCACCCAGCAAGAAAAAATTCTACAAGTCAATGTACAATTTCCTCAATCCTTTTATCTCAGCTGCTAAGTACCCTGAGAGATCCGGCCTACCCTACGGACAGACGACTAGTTTCCGGTCTTTTGCTGTTAAAAACAATGGCTGATGTCTGTGTTACTTATTCGTTGCTGTGACACAATACATAATATTCACAACTTGAGGGAGGAAACATTTATTTTGGCTCACAGTTTCAGAAGGTCTCGCACAATCCGTTTTGGGAGGCTGGCAACGGCAAAGCGCATAGCAGGGGCTGGAGAGCTGCTCCCCGCATGGCAATGTCTGGACACTCTGTGAAGGTTAGAACTTTCCCAGGAAAAGCTGCACAAATGTTTCTTCTTCCTTTAATTCAAGCTGCCTGCTGGGTCACCCACACCCAGGTAGGGTGTCCCCTGTCACTTCCTGGCCCACAAGTCAGTCACACACACCTGAAAGCTCTGTCCAGGCTGCTCCCTAATCTCAAGTTGACACAATCGCTGCAGGTCAGGCCCATCTCCCAATGGCGCACGGTTCCACAGGTATCCCACAGGTGTGCAAGTACATGAGGCTTTTGGGGGACACTGCAGATCCCAACTCCAATAGCTGATAAAACACTTCTGCATGCCATCTGTACAGGTCTGGTTAGTGCTATGGGACCAATGCCCAGGTCTGCGTGTACACTCCACTCAACCCGGGGCCTCCGGATGTTTTGTTGGAAACTGCTTCAGGCATTGACACAGGTACCTGTGTGTCCAAGATCACATCCCAGTCATGAATTTGACAGAACACTTCACGGCCCAAGCACACGCTGTACGCGCTCCCACAGCAAGGGACCAAGCGGTTGGCACTGAAGACACAACATGAGCCGCCTGGAGCTTGGGCACTTGGGGTACACAGACCCCGCCTCAAAGGGGCAGGAATGGGGAGACATATCACGTGAGGGAGAGGGGATGTAGGGAAGGCGGGGGTGAGGGCGGAGGGGGAAGGGAAGTCAAAATGAGGATGGACTGATTGACACACCGAAGGCTCGAGTTGGAAGTATGTTTCACAAATGCATACTAACAAGGATTTGGAGGGAAAATATGGAATGTTTCAGCAGTGTAGGGGGAAAACCCAACTCAGTGAATTAAAGAGATCCTGTCTCAAAGGAAAAAAAAGGGGGAGGGGATGTAGCTCACCATAAAGGTTCTGGGTGCAATTCCCAGTACCACACACAAAAAAATCAAATTAAAAAATAAAAGGAAATCATTTTAGTTGGGTACAGGGTTGCTTTGCTGCTCGTCTTCCCATAATGCCAGCTACTGGGAGGCAGGGGCAGGAGGATCCCAAGTTCTGGGTCAACCTAGGAAACAGGGTTAAAAAATAAAAGGGGATGGGGCTGCATCTCAATGTACAGCACCCCTAGGTACAATCCCTAGTACTGGGGGAAGGGTACAGATGGCATTTCAGCTCAGCTCTGCTGCCACCACTTTCCTGGTCAGACACCACAGGTACTATGGGAGCCAGCACAGTTTGAACCAGCCTCACCAATGGCAGAAAGTGGGTGTGGCTTCGGGTAGCTGGGCTCGGCCTCTGATTGGCCGGCTGCTGGCCTAAAGCCACTTCACACCATGTGAACCCTACAGAGCTGGGGGTGGGGCCCACTGCCGCAGGGAAATGTGCCCGGCATGACAACAGTGTCCCTGAACAAAATTACTATTTAGTGCAAGCTGCTGCTTTTGCAAAATGACCCCATTCTTTGCTTTGGAGGCGCCACAAAGGACCAACAGGGAAGCGAGGGCCGGTGCCCGCTTCATGAAAGACAGACTGTCCCAGCAACGACAGACCTGACTACAGAGTAGCTGTCCTTTGGTTTCCAAGGGACATTTAAATATGCAATTCCCCAACAGGCGACTTCTCCCATAGGCAGCACTCATCCTTCTTGATGTGGCCACCTGACATTTGCTTATTTCTTTTTTAAGGTTACCTGACTGAGTGATGAAAAGCTTTTTATACACACACACACACACACACACACTTCTTAAACTGTGTTTTTCTTTTTTTTTTTTTTTTCGGTTTTGGGGCTAGAAGCCAGGGTCTGGCACATGCTAAGCAAGGGCTCTACCAGCGAGCTCTACCCCAGTCCTTATCTATGCTTTTTAAAAAATAAAATTAAACTTTCCAAAGCTTAAAATCCTGGCTTCTGAGAAGTTTCTGCTTACCTTCTAACAGCTCCATTTTAAACCTAACTTTTATGGCCTGGTCGAATGGCATGGCGGTTAAACACTTGCCTACCAAGCACAAGGACTGGAGTTTGATTCCCCAACACCACATACACCAGGTGTGGTGGCACATGCCTGCAATCCCAGCACTTGGGAGGCCGAGGCAGGAGAACTACCATGAGTGCAAGGACAGCCTGGGCCACATTGTGAGTTCAGGGCCAGTTTGGGCTGTGGAGCAAGATTAACTTTTAGTGGCGCCCATTGGTGCAGGCCTATGATTTTAGCACTCTGGAAGGCTGAGGCAGGAGGATCATCAATTCGAGCCCAATCTGGTCACCTTAGAGACTTAATGAGAATTTGTCTCAAATAATAAAAAGGGGCAGGGGATATAGCTCAAGGTGAAGGCTCTGGGTTCAATACACACACACACACAAAGTTAACTTCTGTTGGGCATGACGGTACAGGCCTATAATACTAGCACTGTGGAGGCAACTTAGCAATTTAGGAGACCTCCAAAGAAAAACTAAAAATGGCCAGGGATGTAGCGCAGTGCAAAGGCCCTGGGCTCAATCTCTAGCACAGCAAAGAAGAAAAGGCAGATGAACCACCTGAAGTGTTTACATTCCCCGCACAGCCTCATGGGGTGAACATGCGCTCGCCCCAAGTTCTACCCCAGGCTCAGTCACTGTCTGCGTGTGACCTTCCAAAGCGCATTCTCGGCCTGGGTTTAAATGGCCGGCAAAGGAGCAGGCAAACCTGGACAGACCACAGGGCTGCGCCAGCCACAAACTTCCAGCGGGCAAAGCAAGCCACAGTCCTGTGGGCCACCACGGAGTCCTCGCACCCTAATTCCTCTGGCTGGCCTCTGACCTTCTCAGCGGCTTAACCCCCACTGCGCTCATTAACCCCCGCCCCTTCCTGCACACCCTCAGCACACAGCCGCAGGCTCCTCTCTCTTCCCACACTGGCGCCAGGCCAAGTCCGCCAGGCTCTGGCTCGCTTGGAAAGCAGAAAGCCCCAACAGGGTGCAGCATGTTAGTGCCGTGCGCAGAAGGCACTGAGGGAGACTGTGCACAAAGGCTTCCTCCTCCCGTCATCCTCCCGCTTGCCCGGCCACCTGGGAACACCAACCTGCACTTGCCAGGTCCTTTCCAGACCCAGTCACAAACTGCACCATCCCAGGGGACTTGGCCAGAGGGGCTGGGTTTAAATCTCACAGGGCCTAGCATACTGGCTGCACCAGGGCTGCTACGTGTGTCAAATGGCCACACCTAGTGGTTTCAACAATGTAAGTGATTATTATTTTTGTGGTACCATGGGACCAAACCAAGGGCCTTTGCACTGGGCTGCATTCTCAGCCCTTTACTTTTTATGTGTTGATTTATTTGTGCAAACCTGGGGATGGAACCCAGGGACTCCACACGTTGCTACATCCCCAGTCCATATTTTGGTCATGATTTTGAGACAGGGTCTCGTTAAGTTGCCCAGGCTGTGCTGGAACTTGTGATCCTCCATCCTCCTGCCTCAGCCTTGCAGAGGGCTAGCATTCCAGACCTGTACCACCGGGCCTGGCTGAGATTTCTTGTGCGGGGTATCTACACAGCATTTCCTATGATCACTGTAAGAACACGGACTACCACGGGTCCTCTCGCGGTCTTTCCTACAGGCAGGTGACACAGACTTGGACTTAATCCGAATGGCTCGCATTTCATTCATGCAAGAAAGGCTAATGGTATACAACTTTCCAATTTGAAGCAAGTGTGTTTTTCTACCTTTGGGGTGCAATTTACATTCATCCAAGTTTACCCACATTCAGGATGTGAGAACAGCACCCTAGTCTATTAGGCACCCAAGGGCCTTTGTGCAGCTCACCTCCTGGCCAACATTCACGTGCTGTGGGTCGCCACAGCGTAGGTTTTCTAGTGTCCTAAGTGAGTTCATGCAGAGTGTTGGTTTTCAGTCAGCAGTGGTGCAGATTCTTTGCCGTATTTGTGTGCATAGCTGTACATGCCTTTCCTTTTCACTGCTGAATAGTATTCCCTGGTATAGCTATACCATGGTTTGTTCTTTTAATCCACTAACCAGCTAGAAGACTTTTGCTAGTGTGGAGCTATTATGAAAAACGCTGCTGTGAACATTTAATGTCTTTATGTAAATATATTTTATTGCTTTGTCACTTGAGTTCTTTTATATGCCAGGCATAATTACAAATGTGTTATAATTACTATTTCATTTAATGCTATCATCAACCCTAAGGGACAGTTTTATTTCAAGAATTGAATTTACAAGCCAGTCAGAGTGCTGCAGCCCTGTGATCCTGGCACTCAGGGAGGCTGAGGCAGGAGGCTCGGAAGTTCCAGCCCAGCCTGGACAACTAAGTGACTTGCGGAGACCCTGTCTCAAAAACAATGAATAAAAATAAATCAAATGGGCTGGAGATGTAGCCCAGTGCAAAGGCCCTGAGCTCCACATCCATTAACAACCTATCCCCCCGAAAAAGGAAAACTGAAGGTGTACAAGTTTATAGAGCTAAGAAGCAGAAAAGTCAGGACTTGAACCTTGCTGATCCTTATGGTTGCCATGGCAATCAGATGAGTTAACATATACAACATGCTCAGAATAGCAAGCGCTCAATAAATGTCAGCTGTTATAACCCAGCTCTTCCCACGCACGGTCCTGCCACCCACAGAGTACCCACCAGTGCCTGAAGGATGCATGCGGCTCTCAAAATAAATGGGAGCCCGTCTCCATGATGCATGCCCACTGGCTCCAGGCGGCCTCCGCCCGGGGCTCTCCCCCTTCTGCCCTCGATTCCAGGCCTAGATCAAAGGAACCTACGTCCCCGTCACCTCAGCAACGGAGACAAAAGTGGCCACAACTACAGCATCATTCAGCACGAGGGCACCTGTAAACTCAGTTCAGAAGCTGGGAGAGTCGCACCGCTGGGCCGCCAGTCTGCATGACCTCCAGTCCCAGGAGGAAAGCGCAAGTGGGGAGCTTTGTTTTGTTTTCTCACTTCTTCCTCATTAACCTCTTTTTCCTATTTATCTGTTATAAAGATTTTAGTATAGTGCACTGCCGGTGCAATGGCTCAGGCCTGTCATCTCAGCATGCTGGGAGGCTGAGGCAGGAGGATCACCCAGTTTGAGCCCAGCCTGGGCAACTTCGTTACTCGGAGAAACCCTGTCTCAAAATAAAATAAAAAGTGAGCTAGACATGTAGCTCAGTGTGAAGGCCCTGGGCTCGATCCCTAGTACCACAAAGGAAAAAAAAAGTCCACAAAAATGTGGTAAAATTATATTGTCACTTAAAGACGGACTGTCAAACACACTCCAGTATGGTGACAGACTTAGTATAGAAATGGTTCCCATATAAAGCCCAATGAAGGTATGATAATCCCACAAGAGGGGAGTTTTGGACAATTAAGCACCTTAGCAGACCTGGTCTCAAAATCAAAAATAAAGCTGGTCCGGTGGCTCAGGCCTCTAATCCTAGTACTTTGGGATGCTATGGGTAGCTGAGGCAGCAAGATGTGTCAATTTCAAGCCCAGCCTGGGCAATTTAGCAACACTGTTTCTTTATGACAATTATCTGCTCTTAGCCTCCCAAACACACCCTTTTTTGGTGGTGCTGGAAACCGAACTCAGGGCTTTTGGCATGTTACACAAGCCCTCTACCACTGGCACGCTTGACATTCTGATACCAGGTAACCATTTTTTGGGCAGCTGTAGGATTTTTCCCCAATTGCATAGGAGACCTTGGCAAGTCAACTCCTTTCATTTGCTGTTAACTGAGCTATCCACCTTGTAGTCTACATTTGAAATCATTCATGTAGAAATCCAACTTATGATTAATTACCTAACGCTATTTTGCCCACAAATACGTCACCTAGTATTGGAACAAACACGATGCCGTCCAGTAGCCACCAAGAGAAATCTTGGGGTGGTGAAAGAAAAACTCAATAATGAACACTGTGATTTCAAACCTCGTTGAGCAAAACAGTCTGTTTTAGGCTCCTGGCTTTCTAATTAGCTCAAAAATAACTCGGCAAGATGCAATTAACAAAAGTAATATATGCAGATTGTAACACACAACACAGAAATAAACGGTGCACACAAAAAGAAACTCACAGCCAGGCCCTGTGGTGATTCCAGCACTCTAGGAGGCTGAGGCAGGAGCATCAACAAGTTTGAGCTTAACCTGGGTAGCTTGAAAAAGGGAGGAGGGCTGGGGATGTAGCCCAGCATGAAGGCCATGGGGTTTGATCCCTAGTACCCCAAAAGGAAGGGGGAGAAAAAAGAAAATAACCAGACAGACCTAGTGGAATCTTTAAAGATACCAGGAACGCAGCTCCAGAGCAAAGCACAAAAACTGAACTGTACCGCCACCAGCACAAGCTGGAACGAATCGCTCGGATGCCAAGCTGGCAACTGTGTGCCATTCTCCCAGGCTGGCCTCGTCCCAGGGCTCATTGTGAGAGGCTGCCCCTTCTCCCTCCTGAGGGAACAGCCCTCTCAGTCACATCTGGGCCCCTGATTGGCCACTCTTGCCATGGGCCCCTGATGGGAAATTCACTTGCTTGCTTCCCACAGAAGGGGCCGCCTGCCCGTGAGAACCGCGGCGCTATTCAACACTCTGGAGCGTGTGGCCTTGGGGAAGGAAAGGGCCAAGTTCTCTGGCCAGACCGCAAGGAAGCCGGTCCCTTTCTGTCCATCCTTGTCCTTTGTCAAGTTCACAGGGCGACAGTGAGAGAAATGCCCGTGCGGCAGCTGTGCACATGGTACCCCCAGCGATTCCTCGTGGTGTTGCTTTACTGTGTCCCAACCCGATGGGAAACAGAGCAGATCGGGGGCCACTTGCTTCTGGAAACCAGTGAGGGGTCAAGAAAGGCAACAGGAAAAGTTGCTGTAAACTGAACTAAAAGCCACGTGGTGGAGCCCATCTATAATCCCAGCATTCTGGGAGGCTGAGGCAGGAAGATGTCGAGTTCGACTCCCACCTGGACAATTCAGCAAGCAACTTATCTCAAAATAAAAAATGGGCTGTGGATACAGCTCAGTGTAAAGCCCAGGGTTCAATCTCCAGTGTCACTACATAAAGTAATATTTTAAAAGGTCCTCTGTGGTTCGATTCCCCACTTGGTAGAACAAAGGATCATGGGAAATGAGGAAGATACTTGACAGGTTGGAAAGAATCAATGGCCATGTCTCTCCCAGGACAGGCGCAGTGATGTCAACAGGCCAGCAAAGCAATCCCTGGAACGTCTGATGCAACAGCAGCAGAGGAGCCATGCGCTCCAAACTGCTCTGTCTGTCCTGCCACTTGCTCGTCACGGAAGGCTTGCAAGGGGCTGTGCATCAGACCAAATGCTCATACCCTACAGGGCTAAGTCGGTGAAGTGAAAGGGATCATGGGAAACAACTGGTCATGTTCCACACCCTGCACTGTGGGGGCAAGGGGCTGAGCCAAGCACACAGGGCACAATTAAGGGACCCCTGAGGGCTCTAAAAACAGGAAAACTGGTCTTCAGGGCCAGAGATTTGTTTTGAGGCAGGGTTTTGCTCTGTATCCATGCTGGTCCTGAACACAGTATGTGGCCCAGGCTGGCCTGGAACTCACAGCAGTCATCCTGCCTCAGCTTTCCCAGTGCTGGGATTATAGGCGCGTGCCAGCCCACCTGCTTATATGGTGCTGGGGAATTAACCTCAGGGCCCTGCACTTGCTAGGCAAGTGTTCTAACCACTGCACAATCCCCCAGCACCCAGAGTTTTCGTTTAAGGAGGCCTGCTTTAGAGGATTACAGTGATCCGAGGACCGATGCTGGGGTGATGTATTCGTCCAGGGCCCGAGGGAAACATGGAAGCTGGAGAGGCTGAGGGGCTCACTGTCCTTAGAAGGGGAGAAGTCTCGAATGAAAGGGCAGACCCAAACTGTGGAGGATCGAATCACAAACACGACCTTCCAAGGCTTTCAAAGTACAGTACATGATGAGTGGGGTGAGGCTATATGGTGAAAAGGCCACGTGGTGTCCAGCTCTGCCACAAAGAATCCCCACAACCTGGGGCTGTAGCTGCCACAATACTAAATACACCTTAGAATTTACCTTTGTGTGGGGAGAGTGCTGGAGATTGAACTCCAGGCCTTTGCACTGAGCTATCCCCTAACCCCTTCTTACTTTTCATTTTTCAGACATGATCTCACTAAGTCACTAAGTTGCCCAGTCTGGGCTCGAACTTGTAATCCTCCTGCGTCAGCCCCCGGAGGGCTGCAATTACAGTTACGTAGCACAACACCTAGCAACTGACATTTTTTTGATGAGTCTGAAGGTAAAAAGAAGCTAGGAAGGGTGGCCAGCTCACTCCGACAAAACTGTCACTTGCCCAAAGGTACCCGACAAAGCAGAAAGGGAAGGAGAATCTGAAAACATTGGCTGTCAAGATGACTGTAACCTAAATTTGGGTCTTAGAAAGCAAACATGTCAGGCCCGATGGTACACACCTACAGTCCCTGTACTCTGGGAGGTGCAGGCAGGGGATAAGCTCTAGGTCAGCCTACACAACTTAGTGAGACCCTGTCCCAAAAATCAAAACTAGTAAGTGGGCGGGGGACGCAGCTCAGCAGGAAGACCCTGGGATCAGTCTAGAGTGTGACCACCACCACCCTCATGATGAAAAATTTTAAAAAAGTAACCAAACACCTGATTTCAAGATGGGGCAAGGTCACATGGCACTTAGCTGATATGGCGACAGGAGCTTAAAGGCCGCACTCACCCAGGAGGCCAGGGCAAGCTCACACTGCATGACCCAAAGCCAGAGCACCTCTGGCTTATATGGTACTGGGAATTAAACTCAGGGCCCTGCACTTGCTAGGTAAGTGCTCTAACTACAAGTAGCCCAGGGACTGTCCGGAGAGGCTGATGGGCACCGTGTTCAACTCTGTGGCTCTGTGAAAGGCCTCCACCATGGATCCCAGCACAGCATCAACACACTGACAAGTTAGGCAAAGAACTTTCCAGAAAGATCCTAGAATTTAAATTGCACATGTGTACTTAAAGGTACTAGGAGGAGGGAGCAACTTGAAGGGTGGGAGGAAGTAGAGCGAGGTAACAGGGTTCAGTTACTTTCGACTCATGAGCTACGTTCCCGGCCCCTTCAACTTCCTATTTCGAGGCCAGGTCTGGTTAAACTGCTAAGCTGCCCAGGCTGGGATTACATTTGGGATTCTCCTGCCTCAGCCTCCCAGAGTGCTGGGATCAGGTTGGTACACGCCAACCAGGCCTGGCTTTATCCTGTTTCTAAGTGTGGAAGGCCATCTTCGCAAGTAAGCGGAAAGAACTCCAGGTCCTCACTCCGACGCAGAGCAAGGCCTGGCTGCTGCTTCTGCATTCATCTCCTGTGACATGATGCCGCTAACAGAACATGCATCCACTATGCAAATCGACTCTCACAAAAAGCAGAATGCAGGCTCTTAGTCATCTTCCCTGGGAGAAAGCTATGGCCCACGTAGCAGAGACTCACTCTGACAATGTGACAGTTGCTTAAGTGGCTTCCTCTACCCCTTGGGTCAAACGAGGGGAAATTCCGTGGCCCAAAATCAATGTATGCGGTTTCCACAGAAGAGATCCTGTTTCCAGAGAGCTTGGCAGGAGCGTGTTGGACAAGGCATCTCTTTCCTTTCTCACATTTAGTCAATAAAGCAATTCACTGCTCAGCTCCCTGGTGGGGTCATTTCTGATGTGCACAGAACATAACCCACATTTTTTCCCCTTTCTGGGGCCCCAGGGACATTTCTTGCCTTCATTCTAAGGACATTCCAAAGTGGTTAATTGTGTAAGTGAACACCAGTGGGGGGTGTGCGGATGGTGTAGACCACTGCACTCTGGGAGGCTGACGCAAAAGAATCACAAGTTCGAGCCCAACCTGGGCAACTTAGTGACAAACTGTCTCAAAAAATCAAATATTTCAAAAATGGGCTGGAGGTGTAGTTCAGTGTGAGTATCCCAGGTTCGGTCCCCAGTGGCACGCATGTAACAAATTAACGTTATTTCCTCATCTCAAGTGCTCACTAGCCACCTAAAGCTGGCGGCAGCCATATTGGACAGCACAGATGCAGAATACTTCCATCCTGAAGGAAGTTATGTGGGCAGCAAGGGCCATCCTGGGAAAGGAGCAGTGGCCCGTGATGTCCAGGGCAGGGTGAAGGTCAGGGGACAGATGCAGACGCCCGTAGGTACAGCTATGGTGATTGCCCTCATCCTAATTGTGTCTACCGTTCGTCAAAGTGGACAAAACCAACGTTGGCCGCACACTGAGGCCCTGAGGCTCCATCTGGTGCACTGCCAGTTCCAAGGAATGCTACCATTTGTTTATGTGGCATTGGGCACCGAGCGCAGGGCCACCATACTGAGTCACATTCATGGCCCTTTTTGTTCTGATGTTGAGACAAAGTCTCTCTCACTGTCACTTAAGTTGATCAGGCTGCACTCAAACTGTGATCCTCCGGCCTCAGCCTCCTAGAGTGCTGAGATAATAGACCTGTGCCAGCCACCAAGCTAGGCTTAATCATGACTTTAAAGGGCGGATTCTGTTGACTTCAGAGAGCCAATGAGAAGGAAGCAAGCCAGCGTCACTGGTTACAGAGCATCGTCCAACTGCGTAAGGCACTCGGTGACTGGGAACCCCCAAGGGCTCAGGGTGATCCAAAGGTTTTAGTTTTTGCCTAATGAAAGATTTAAACCCAAATATTTCTATTCCAAAAGGCGTTTCTGTTTTGAGTATGTTGGAAGCACCCCGCCCTTCAGTTCCCAACGGGACCCGAGCTCCCAGCAACTGGCAATGCATATGTTAATACTATTTTTACTCAAAAAGTATAAATCGAGGTATCATCTAAGATAGACGTGAGAAGGTCAGAACCTTTAACAGTTTGTAAACACATACAAATAAAGGTTAAGATTCCTATCTAAGAATATAATGGCATATTTCCATGTGAAACAGCCTATACTTTTCTAGGGGTTAACAAGAACAATTTTTAAAAAGAATATACGCTGCGGTAAATACTACATAGCATATTTCCTTGGTAATCAGATACCACGACCATTCAATTAGCACCGAGTTAACTTAACACATGTTGCAGGGGACTATGGGATATCGGAACTAGGCAGTAACTTTTAAAGTTGGAGGCTTTGCCAGGTGTGGTGGTACAGGCCTATAATCCCAGCACACTGAGAGGCTGAGGCAGGAGGACTGCAAGTCTGAGCCCAGCCTGGAGCAACTTAGTAAGACCCTGTGTCAAAGTAAACAAAAAATGGGCTGAGATGCTGGTACACCGCACAGTGGGAAAGGCGTGGCAGCGGCCTGGAACTCACCCTGCAGGGAAACTAACTTACGTATTATTATAGGGTGCACTGTGTCCTACAAAATATGTGTGAGCCCTATCCCCTAAAAAGAAAGAATGAGACCTTATTTGGAAACAGCCACTTTGCAGATGGTACAAGTTATACTGAGATCATTCAGGATGCAGGGGAGGATTAAGGGGCCTTCATGCCATGACCGGGACCCGCAGAGGAAACTTGGGCACACAGGTGATGCACAGGAAGTGCAGAGATAGGGGCAGAAATCAGAGCCAGGAGTCTGCACATCAAGGGACAGAAAGGACAACCGGCCACTTCCAGTGCTCACGGCCTGTGGGAGGGCTGACACCGCCTGCATCCCACCTTGCCTTCTGGTCTCTGAAGAGGGAGATGAAGCGTTTGTGCTGTTAGCCACTCCTTGGGTGGGGTAGGGGGAGGTTACTGGGGAAGGGACCCAGGGTCATCACACTGAGCTACTGGCCTGTACCATCTGCCCAGGATGGGCGGATAGCTTTAAAATGGTTATAATGGGGGCTGGAAGAATGGCTCAGTGGTTAAAGCACTTGCCTAGCAAGTGTGAAGTCAAGCGCTAAGTACTGGAGCTCGATTCCCCCCCCCACCCCCCCCACCAAATAAACCGGGCGTGGTGGCTCACACCTGTAATCCCAGCACTCAGGAGGCTGAGGTAGGAGGATTGCCGTGAGTCCAAGGCCAGCCTGGGCGCCATAGCGAGTTCAGGATCAGCCTCGGCTACACGGCAGCGAGACCTCGCCTCAAAAAAAAAACCCTAAAAACTTACAATGGTAACTGTTGGGTGACACAACTTCACCAAAGTACATTAAAGGAACAAAAGCAAGGAGAATTTCCACAACAGAAAAGCCTGGTGAGTTACTGTCCTGTGTCTCAGGAACACAAGAAAACTAGCCTAGTGCGATTCACCTGCCCCACAATGAAATTAACCTGACACAGCACCTCAAGAAACCCTAATCAAAGATCAAAGGAGAAGCCATAAGCCATAATTGCTGGCCATCCTCAAAGCCCTGCATAGCCAGAGGTCACCCACAGGAGTACTGACAAGTCCTGATACACTAGTGGCTGATTACTGATCAAGGGACACACACAGGTGAATGTAAAAGATGTCTACATTTCTGGGTAATTTTTTAAAATTTAGAGTGTCTCCAAACTGCTAAGATTGGACTTGAACTTTTAATCTTCCTGTCTCAGCCTCCCAAAGTACTAGAAGTACTGTGTCACTAAGCCCGGCTTAATCGATTATTCATTTAATCCAATGCCTACTACACCCCCCCAACCCCAGTGAAACGGGTAAATATTAGCCCTCCACCTTGCATCCCTTCCTCCTTATGTTTACGGAGCCGTGTGTAAGTTCCCACCACTGGTAACGTACATACCCGCTGTGGGAGGGACACAGTTCCTACAGACGCCTGCTAGTCCAGCCCTCTGTCCTCCAACCCATTCCCCTCCCTGCCCTCATCAAGATGCCTGGAGAAGCCGGGCCGAGTAGAGTGGAGGCCTGTCCTCCCAGCACCCTGGGAAGCTGGGGCAGGACCATCACAAGCTGGAGTCCACTCTGGGCAACCAAGCTACTTAGCCATACCTTGTCTCAAAAGCCAAAAATAAAAGAGCTGAGGATGCAGCTCGGTGGGATGAACTCAGGGATCCAAACCGAGAACCACCCCCGCCCTCCACGAGACCACCAGCAGCTCCCTGCTCGAGCTCCCATTAAACTGGGTCGCACTTCTGTCACTGGAGAATCAAGGTGACGCGAACATAGAGTAGCTCTAATTCTGTTTCATGCGTGGGGTTGGGTGCTATGTGACACATGTCCCCCCTCAAACAGTAGCTTTCGTCTTTCAACTATAGGAAGCCCCAAGTTTGATTTTGCCTATGGCTGGTGACTTTTGGGACACCTTGTACATTAAATTTACTGTTTGCATAATTTTCCTGATGCGTTAGTTTTACTTCAAATACTTTGACAAATCAATCAGGGCGACCACATTTTTATATTAAGATTCTACAGATTCGGTATGTGCGTGGTGACCTTTGCAACAGCTTGCACATAAACAGTCATCCTATGTCTACCCATCCACTGATAAATGCTGTTTCTCCACTACTGGTGAGAACTGAGCCCCTCAAACCCAAACGACTATGAGCACAGGGGAGACAAGAAGCCACAGGAAGGGTGCTGGGGATGCCATCCCAGTCACTTATTGACTGATTGACGTCCGAGCTCAGGGCCTTCACACAGAGCTACATCCCCAGCCCATCTATGATTTTGACTCAGGTCTCCCTAAGTTGCCCAGGCTACACTTGAACTTGGGATCCTCCTGCCTCAGCCTTCCAAAGTAGTGGGGTGATGGGCTTAAGCCACCCACCTAGCTCCTCCTCTGGTCTTGATGACACCAGAAACAACTGTAGGAAGGGAACCCCACCCCCTTTCAGGCAGCCTCAGAGGAAAGAAGCAGGAGACCCCCCCATTGGTTCCCATCACAGACCTATTATTGATTTGAACGCCCCTCACCTGACTGCCCCCCAAAATGGGCCTTGGCAGGAGATGGCCCTGCAGATGCAGGAGGAGTTGCAACAGTGGCTGCCCTGTAGGGACCCCAGAGGGCTCCTCCCAACAGCCTGCCCTCCAGACCACTTAAGCCAGAATTCCTGCTCCAGAATCCTGCAGACCAGCCCACCACCACGGACACAGTGAGAACCAGGAGCACCTGGGGCATGTCAAAACGCCTGAGGCATTTTGATGGTTCCCAAAGGAGCCTTTCTCTTCCACAGCCCCCCCCCCCCCCCACTCTGCGATGCCCCGCCCAGCGTGAGCAGACTCTTGTTAGACAGCTGATGCTAATCCCCGGTGTTCTACTCTCCAGGTGGCACCTGGACAGAAAAACAGGTGGGGCCCCACCGAGTCAGATTTCCTAAAGACCTCTCAGCACCAGAGAAATTTTTTTGCTGCGATTCTATGCAACGTAATCAGCACTAAAGGAGACAAAGGCAGTTTCAAGCCCCAGACCACAAAGATTGTCAGAAAGTCCACTTTCTTTCAGAAAAACCATCTGGTGACAAGCTTGGGACACAAAACCACACTAACAGATTTTCCAGCGCAGCCACAAAATTCTGCAAGATAAAAATTAGCCGAGCCCAGTGATACGGGCCTATAATCCTAGCACTGAGAGGCTGAGGCAGGAGGATCACAACTTCAATGCCAGGATGGGTAATTTAAGAACTTAGCGAGACCTGTCTCAAAATAAAAATGGGGTAGGAATGTAGCTCAGTGCAAAGGCCCTGAGTTCGATTTTCAAAAAGAAAAAGGTAAAACTTAGTAACCTGACATTTTTTCTTTCACGAGATGCCACCAAGGAGATAGAGAAACACAAGACCGTTTTTTAGGCCCTGGTACATGGAAGCAAGGGTCTGTCACATGGTTTCTGTCTGAGCTGATACTTGGCAGCTCCAATCTGCCCTCTCAGGCCCTGCCATGTTCTCGGACCAGCAGCCCTCACACGCTGCTGCATTCAGCTCAGCCCCAGGAGGCTAACAGGAAATGCATTCTTTTCTCTGGAAGAAAGAGATGTAACTTCTTGCATTCTTCCTCCACACAGGATAGCTCCAAGCACTTGCTTCCGCACCCCGCCCCATCCCTTTTCTTCCTGTTTTGTTTGCTGGTTTTAATGACATAAAACAGGGGTGTCATTGGCCTTCTCTCTCCAAAGCCAATTACCAAAAACACACTCACACTGTAAACTATTTCTGTATCACAGTCCTCTCTGGCCTCCAGAGATAGACGATCCCTTTTTTTTTTTTTTTTTTTCCTTTCTGGGACCAGGGCCTCAGCCTAGGGCTTTCACACTGCGCTATGTCCCCAGCCCATTTCTGACTCCTGATTTTGAGATAGCAAACTTGCTATATTCACTAAACTACCCAGGCTGGGTAAGAACTTGCACTCCTCCTGCCTCAGCCTCCCAGAGGGCTGGGATTACAAATCTGCACAGCCAGCCTGATTTTACCTCACTTTTGTGGGGAAAGTCATTTGAAATCACCAAGAACAGTAAACAGATACCTGTCAGATTCCGTAACACACAATTTCCCTGAGGCTTTCGTGAAAAGGTAACTTCGGATTCTCAGGCTGAGACTCTGGATTTCCAAAAAGCTCGGAGGTGACGCTCAAGACGCCGGTCCCGCACTACACCTTGAGAAGCAAGAGCCTGCGCAGTTAGTCCCAACTAGGACGCGCTCTGAGCGCAGCTGGGGCCCCTTAAAAAAGCCCAACGCCCGCCCCTGCCCCAGGTCCACGGAGCCGAGTGGTCCGCGTGTTCAGCGGCATAAAACCACTCCAGGTGATTCTAATCTAAACCAATTCCCTGAAAACAACAGCGTAAAAAGAGTACTCACTGGGGCCTTGGCCCAGGCCTGGAATCCCAGCACTCTGGGAGGCTGAGGCAGGACTGCGAGTTCATGCCCAATTTGGGCAATGTAGTTACATAGCGAAACTGTCTCAGAATCAAAACTGAAAAAATGAACTGGGAATATAAGTCAGTGTGGAGGCCCTGGGTTGGATCTCC
>PVKB01002598.1:200136-265880 GCA_004027205.1 Ctenodactylus gundi | reverse complement strand
CACAAGAGGAAAGCCAGAGTTTAGGGATCCCACCACCGTTATCGGTCATATCCAACAAGCCAGAAAGTGTGCAACACTGACAGCACTTAAGGATAACGTTATGTGGCTGCACACCCAGGCAACATGACTCCCATTCCTGAGTGCTCCATGCAACTGCTGTGAGCCAAGAAGGTGACCATCCTCCCTCTGAAAGGGTGGTAAGATTTGTCATACAACAACCCCTCCTTTAGTAATAAGATATATTAAAATTTTCTTCATCCTTTTTGTCTATCAAAACCTAGCACGCATTTACCTCCAGATCTTCTCTCTCCTGCTTTATTATTCTATGAGAAATAATGCTACTCAGATGTGTTCAATTTCATAGTGATCAATATTGTCAAATCACCATATTTAGCCAGACATCACTATCAATTACCAGATATCACTTATGTTTTTCAAAATATTCTCAAAAGTACATAAGAGCATTGAGTTCTATTTTTTTTTTATTCATACAGGTTCTCGTGCCTATGTATCTGTGGGTTCTATGA
This sequence comes from Ctenodactylus gundi, assembly GCA_004027205.1. Lineage (NCBI taxonomy): Eukaryota > Metazoa > Chordata > Mammalia > Rodentia > Ctenodactylidae > Ctenodactylus > Ctenodactylus gundi. The sequence goes on along the minus strand of PVKB01002598.1, from coordinate 265,353 downwards.
CCCTTAAGGAAATAAACACCTCGGTTGGTTACCAAAAGAAAGAATATAGTAATATGATTATAAGTTAAAATAGCCAAAGAGCACTACTGGAGGATACAAAAAAACAGAGAGAGGTCAGTCATCTGCAAAATAATCTGTTTCTCTCCAGAAGTACAAGTTTCCTTCAGGAAATTGGGCACTTGTGCAGATACAACTAGAAATCTGTTCATCCAATGTGGTTGATACTTCAGGATGAAAAATAAAAATACTGAGTAAGCAAGACAAAAAAGAGCCAGAATCCAGGAAAGGAAAAGTTTGGGTGTAGTCTACCCTTTGGTATCCTTCAACATAGAAAAGACCAGAGTATTTGAAACAATTCTGTTCTACTAAGAATCCTAGAATTATAGTTATAAAGACCAACTGAAGTTTTTAAACTTTTTCCATGTAGCTGTGATTATAGGCTTTATTTGATATTGGCAGTTTATCTTCTCAGATAAAAAAAAATATTAGTATCCACAGGCATCAAGTACAGTGACATTACAGAATCCCAGATATGCAATAGGTGAAGGCAGGAGGATCATAAGTTCAAGGTCAGCCTGGACAAATTAGCTAGAGCGTGCATCAAAGGTAGATTAATAAATTTTAAAAGCTGGCAATGTGCCTCAGTGGTACGTGTTCCTGAATTCAAAAACTAAAACTTAAAAATAAAAAGACTGGATCGCAAAATGTTTTCTGGATATTGAATTAAAAAGTAGATTTTGGTACAAATAAAGAAGAAAGACTGAAATGCTGTCACACTTGGTAGGAAAGAAAAGAAAGCTTAAATTTGTTCTTAGCTTGCTCTGGGAAATACCCTAGGTTTCAGAAGTCTCAGAACTAAATAATTCTCCAACATAATACTTTCTAAGAATGAGGTACAATTTTCTTTATTATGTCAGCAAAATTAATAATACTACTGATAACCTAAAACAGCTTCTAAGGCAAACTATCAGTAGATATTACTAAAATACTTAGTAAATTTTTTATTTTACTCTTCCTGAAAATATATAGTCAGCTATGAATAGCAATGTGTAAAATTCAACAGGTACTTCTTAGATTTTAGCGTATTCATTTGAAAAAAAAAAAAAAAACACGGGGCCTGAAATTAGATTAGGATGTAACTGTTCTTTTACTCTGTGTATCTTTTCCCTCTGAAAAACAAATAACAGCTTGGATACTCTGACCCTCATTAGATCTGAATTTTAAAAGCCCCTTCTGACAGTTTAGCATGTGGTTGTTTCTATCACTGCTTAGAGAAAGAAAAGGCTCATTTGGGATGAGATGTGAATTCACTGGATTGGCCTTTGATATACTCTTTTTCGTTATTCAAAAGAGAAAAAAATAAAAATGTGAATGACAAAGATAGGATTATTGGTAAGAAGGTTCCATCTTTTAATAATATATTTTGCAAACTAGATTTCACAGCCCAGCAGTGGATGATACCAGTTTAGTTGCTTGCAACCAGATATTTGGTGAGCTTAAAAACAGAAAGAGGATCCATGGACTCAGAGAAACTGAATATTACTCCTGGCTCTCTAGAAGAAAAAGAAATCAAAAGCAAATATATATAATTATGCCAGGGATTTATCAATTAGGTTCACAAAATCAGAAGTGGGAAGCTAGCAAGTCCAGCAGCTGCTAAGCCACAGAACAAGAGCCATCAAGAATGCAACACAGGTTCAAGGTCAAAGTCTTGCAGATTCCCTGGAGAGTCACTGGTGCAAGTGTGTGTTGGAAGGCAGAGGAAACTGGGCACCTGGTCACTGATGTCAAAGGCACTGGCTGCCAGAGCTCTGCACTCGGGCAGACAGGAGCTCTTGAATATGGGTTGAATTCCTTCTTTCTCTCTATTCTTCTCAGCTACAAGCCTATTGAGTGGAGACCCACAACTGGAGTAGGACTGCTCCATCACCTCAGCTTGCCAGCCTGTGTGTCAGTCATCCACACACACTCTGCATTTCACTATTCTGCTAGGCATTTCTTAATCCACTAAAGTTGACATGGCATGGCTCGTGGTATGACCTGGGAAATCCAATAAAAAATGCACAGCTTTTCTTTGAAGAATTTTTTTTTTCCATGTAAGAGCTTTTCACTTCTTTCCAGATAATCTCCATTGTACTTTGTGATCATAGTAATTTAAAATATTATTCTTGATCACACAAAAAGGCTAATCTCATTCATTCCTATGGTGAGGGGATATCAAGGCATTTCATTCCACAAGCATATCAGCCTTATTCACTAAAATCGGGCTGTTACACTTGATTAAATAAGAATTATTTTCAAATAGCATATTCTTGATAATGCATTGGCTTCATAATAGATTTAACCAACCATCAGTGGACTAAATATCAATGGCAATCTAGAATTCAATATAATGAAAGTCTTGCTTGGGAAAGAGAAGTATAGTGGGAGTAATACCTAAAACCATTTTAATTTAGTGTAACAAACCAGAGTCTACTGAATGTATGGTAGATCACGTGGGAAGAAAGAGCTTTTTATTTATCTACGAAAGTGGAATGTTAAAACAACTGTCAATGTTTCAACCAAATAATCATGATAAAATTTCCTAACATGGACCATGTGATTAATTGCTACTCCAGATTATGAGTTATCAATCAACCTTCATGAAGCTGTCTGCTTCTGGCCAAAACAAATTTTTGAGCCATCCATGATGAACTGAAAATTTCTAATGAATATGAGTTGAAAAACTAAAATCTAGACATTCTTTTAAGTATTAACACTTTAAAATATTTGACATAGTATTTTTATTTCTTGAAATTATGAAAATTCTATTTTGCAAAAAAATCTGTCCATTACCTTATGATTTGGTCTTATTAAATAAATACCAGAAAAAAACAAAAATGATTGTAGATAGTAATTTATTACTGAAAGTAGAACGCCAGAATATGTGCGATTAAAATCCTTTATTGGGAAAGAGTATGAGTCTCCACTCATACTCATAAGTATTTTATGCGGGGTTTCATAAGTATTTACCTGGGAGTAAAAAATATACAAATTTAAAAGAATTTCTCCTAACACCTGCATTGCTAAAATATTAATATAACATATCTCTATGCTTATTTTGCCTGGAGAAGACTAAGATTTCCCTCCAATGTGACAGCTCTCCCAATAAAACTCCTAATACAAAACTGTCAAACCTAATTATTTCGAACATCTCTTTATATGTCAAGTGAAAGGAGACACACATAGTAGTGATCTTCCAGAAGCTCCCTGGGAAATTGCAAATATGATTTTGTATTCAGCAGATATCTTCAAATCTATCTCCTACATTTATAGTGTTATTCTAAGAGGCAAAACCAGAAGCATTTTCACAGATATGCTCCCTTGGCTAATTTAAAATTGTAGGTGATTGAGAAACCACTTGATTACTTTTTTAAAAATGACCAAAACATTTTAGTTTTTTATTTGAATATGGATGAGCTACAGATTCAATAGCATATTAATTACATGCACTTCATGAATTTGTGTCTGTATAAATCACTTTTGGCCACTTTTTCCCTTCCTCTTCCTCTTCCCATCCTCTCCCGCTCTTAGTATCCCTTCCCTTCCCTAGCAGTCCGTCACCCTCTTCCCTCACACATTAAGATCTTTATATATATATATATATATATATTTATGCAATCTCACATGAGAGACACCACACAATACCTAAATTCTGTAATACCATTTCTTACAAATATTTCACCACCATTTTTTTCTTTGACTGTGAAATACTCCATTGTATATGTCTTCATCCATTCCTCTGTTGGTGGGCATGTGGAGTTTTGCTAGATTCAGCTATTATTAATTGTGCTGCTGCTAACATGGATATGTATGCGTCTTTTTGACATGATAACTTTAGTTCCTTTGAAAAAAATGGCCAGAAAAGGTGCAGCTGGGTCAAATGGAATTTATGTTTTAGCTTTAAAAGGAATCTCCAAATTGCTTTCCATAGTGGTCAAACCAGAATTCAATTCCACCAACAGGGTAGAAGCATCCCTTCTTCCCTATAGCCTCACCAACAATTATTGTTTTTTAAGTATTTCATGTAAGCCTTTCTCACTGGAGTAAAAGGAAATCTCTTGTCATTTTTGGTTTGCATTTCTCTGATGGCCGAAATGATGGATATCTTTTCATGCACTTTTATATATTCTAGATATTATTTCTCTGTCTGAGGCATATGTGACAAAAAAAAAAAATTCTCCCAAGACCAATAGAATGGAATTAAGAACACAGAGACAAACCTCAAATAGTCTTGGTCATATGATTTTCATTTATCAGTTTTCTTTTTTATATATACGGATTGCAAATTTTGTAACATTTTAGAAATATTGTTTAGGGAATCAATGGCCATCTACACCAATTTTGGTCTCTTTATTATTTTTCCTTCTTAGCCTTGTCCTGTGCCTCTCTCCCATTTTCAGAGATTCATCCCTTTCCTAGCAGCCCACTGTCCCCTCTTTCTACCCTGACTCTCATTTTGGGGCCTTTTTATGAAGGCGTCCCTTTAATGAAATTCACAGAAATAAAGCCATCTGATTTTTTACAATGGAACCAAAAACATTCACTGGAAAATAGACAGCATCTTCAACAAAATGGTGCTGGAAAGCTAGATATTCTACATGTAGGAGACCGAAACTAGACTGGCGCCTTTCACCCTATGCTAAAATCAAATCAAAATGGATGAAAGATCTAGCTATCAAGACAGAAATATTGAATCTACTGAAAGACAACATAGGTAAAACGCTGAATGGCAGAAGGACAGGAAAGGATTTCACAAGCAGATTGTCAGTTGCACCAGACAGCAGCGAGAATCAATGCCTGGGACCACATAGCAATGCACCGCAGACGAAGCAACCAACACGAGAGGAGAGGGCTCACAGAGCGGAACCTAAAGATTGTAAAGTGAATATAAAAGGCGACAACACGGTAGTCTTCGATCTTTAATAAGTGAACACTAGTTCTTTGTGTTTTCTGTTATTTCTTGATCATCAAGAAGATAAGAGCAACGGAACCAAAGCACAGAGAACTATCCTGATAAAAATAGAGTTTTCTCATCTAGGCAGGTACAGAAGAACTGTCCGTACTAATATTACAGTCATCAATCAATATACCATAAAAACCAATGGACCAGTGTGAGGCAAATGTTGCTAAAAATTTATGTGAAGCTTGTTTCCATATTCAGGTATCCAGAACAAGATAAAAATTCATTTCCAAACTGTCCTTGGTTTTCTGGAATATAGTGACACTTTGCTTTAGAATAGTGATTTTCACAGTGAGTCTAAAAGATTGACACAATTTTAATTATAACATATTATTTGCCTATTTCTACCTTACACTCAAGAGTCTAATAGATCAGAGGTTCCTAGAGACTACATGATACGTGAATTTACAGGATACAGTAAATTTTCTGATTCTGAAAATAACATACTGTATTTAGAAAGGAAGAGGTTATTCTTAAAAGATACTACATGAAAGTACATAAAGGTGATAGGGCATAAGATCTATAATTTGCTCTGAAATGTTTTCGGAAACACACACTCACCACATATGCATGCAGTCTCCCTCCCCAGAGTTACTCTTCTGACTCAAAATAGAATTGAGAAAATAACTCAGCTCAGTATCTGGACAAGTGGATGCCGAGACAGAGACCTTAGGGGGAGAAAAAGGAAATAGAGAGAAAAAAAGACAAAAGGGCTGGGTCCTAGCTGGAGGAACGCAAGAGTGATTGTAAAGATGCAGAACTTCTGTTTTCATCTTGAGAAGACAAATTTCTAAAACTGGGAAACCAAATGGCAAGGAGGGTGCACAATAAGTTGGGGACCCTACATGACGAGTCATCTCTGCAGTCCGGCATCCACAGCCTTTGCCAGTGTGGGTTCCTGTGATTACTGTCTTCCTGTTGTTGTTTCAATAGAGTCATAGAGGAAGACGAGATGGCTGGACACGTTTAGTCTGTCTTGTATTGTGTTCAGATGTATAGAAATATATAGTATATAAACGACGAATACGACATTATGTCTATATCTACACTGCTCCATATTATTAATTGTAACATACATAATACACATACATAAAAATTACCTATATAATACAATGTATACTTGTGTGTACTGGATATGTTAAGTATATACATGTGTACTAAATATGTTGCATATGCTGTATACTCTGTATATATATATATATATATATATATATATATATATATATATAGTACATATCATATTATTAATAGAGGAATACTTCAATAAGAATTATTTTATGGAAATCAGATTCAAGAAGTTGAAATGAGATTTCTAAATAACTGTGTTCTTATGGTCTCCTTCTAAAAAATTCAAGGTTTTCAAATAATGAACCCAAAATACCATGAAAATTTTTCATTTCAACAACAAATAGTTACCAATTAACAAGGTAAAGCTTTTTTGACTACAGCAAATTTAATGTGGAAAACATGGAAAATATCTTTGTATCTCACCTGAAGCTCTGGACTTCTCAAAGAGCTGCCTGTGAGAGTGCCACGGTGTTAATCTGTTAATATATATATATATATATATATATATATATATATATATATATATATTACTTTGAATCTTTATTCATTCTAAAAATTAACAAAAAAAAATCTTGGTTTCATATAACGTCATCTCTCTCTTGATATTGTCTGTTTATGCTTATTTCTAAAGGACTTTTTGTTATTTCTCGTGAGGCTGGGACTTTCCTCCTAATTTGTCTGATACCTATATTCATTTTCATCATATTCTGATTTGATTCATCTGTCTAGGCAAACACAATCTCTTGATTTTCTTTAAAACTAATAGCACAATACTTCTTCCATTCAATTTATGGTCACCTCTTCTGTGAAAGCACTTTCATAAGATCTGAAGATAAAACAGGGAGCAAAAATGAGCACAGGCCTTCCCCCCAAAACTCACAGTAGCCAGAGAGCCACCAAATAAAAGCAAAGGTATATTTTCTATGAGTCTTATCAGTTTAGAAAGAGAGAGACAGATATTAAGGGTTTGAAAATTACAACAGTTTTAAAAAGTGCTTGATAAGTTTTTGGAGAGATGGATGAACATTTAAAATAAAAACATTTTTTAGGAATAGGAAAAAAACGTTAAATCTATAACCAAACTGCATATTGTGTAATAGAAGTTTTTGGTTCATATGAATATAGTAAATGACGTCATTAATCTCATTGGTCCTATGTATCCACTGCCTGTTTTTTTAAAGAATACTTGTCTTTATTATAATTTACTTCTTCCATATTGAGCTAATATGACTTCCTTATTTTACAAAATTCTAAAATTACATTTTATCAACCTTTGCTAGTAAATCCATATCTTTATTGTGAAAGCAAGTAATGAATTCACAACTTTAAATTGGAGAGGTCACCAAATAGCAAGAGAGACTACAAACATCTGGATTGACAAACAGAGACCTTTAAATCAAAGTGTTTAGTTAAGCTTAAATCTTAATAAATAAGAATTGTTGGCTATTTGCACAAATGACACGTCTCAGAACAAATTGATAGCATATGTGTGATAAATTGTTTGTATGCACAAAAGTTCCTGATATTTACTGGAATTAAGTACAGCAGATGTCACATTAACATTTGGCAAGTAATGGGCCATATGAATGATGGGGAAAGTAAACAGTCTACAGGATTTTAATAGAATGTGTATACACCAGAGATTTCCAAACTATTAAATTTTGAAATAAATATGTACTGACATTGTACCTGGTGGATGTGTTTAGAATGAATAGAAAAAAGGAGAAATTGGTAATTCATAGAAATGGGATTTTCTTTGTCAATTCTAGAAGATAGGTATCAAGGTCTCTTAAGGATTTTTAGAAAAAGTGAGAAAAGTAATAGAAAGGTTATAGCCACACAAAAGGAACTTTATTAAATGTCTCATGTAAAGATCCATAACACACACAAATACTTCATCTTATCATTTAAAAAATAAAAATTCATGAAGTGCCTACATGGGCTAAAGTAAGTTTTCATCTACACTGTGGTGACACAAAGGTTAAGACATCACATGGGGGAATGTTTGAAAGAGGACAGAATACAGACTAGAGAAAAGAAGAGGTTTTTTTAATGCAAATGTTGACACTATTTAATTGAACACATTTGGATAACCTTTCAGGTCCCATGATGCTTATTTGGTGATAAAATGATTGTCCTGGAGCATTCCTTAAAATATATTTTAAACTACTTTTAAACTATGAAATAATATGAATGATGGATCTTGATTCAACTGTAGTAAAATCTGTATCAATAGTGAACAAAACAATGCTAAGATACCATCTCACTCCAGAGAGAATGGCATATATCAACAAGTCAAATAATAATCAGTGCTGTTGAGGCTGTAGGGCGAAAGGAACCCTCCTGCACTGCTGGTGGGAGTGTGAATTCGTACAACCACTCTGGAAAGCAGTATGGAGATCTCTCAAAAGACTAGAAATAAATATTCCCTTCAATCCAGCGACACCCCTCTTGGGAATATATCCAAAAGAGACCAAAACAACATATAACAGAGATATATGTATACCCATGTTCATAGCAGCATAACTAACAATAGCTAAAATATGGAAGTCGCCAAAATACCCATCAACAGACCAATGGATACACAAACTGTGGTATTCATACACAATGGAATACTATGCATCTGTAATGTCCAACAGCATGGAGGCTTTTGCAGGCAAATGGAAGAAATTTGAGAACATCATGCTTAGTGAAGTAAGTCAGAAGCAGAAAGTGAAACATCGAATGGTCTCCCTGATGTGAGAAACCCAGATCACAACTACCTCATGGAACTTAAAAAGAAAAACAAAGTGAACCAGGGAGATAAGGTGGGGAGGAGCAAAGGGGTTGGTAGGGAGAGGGACAAAAGGAGAGTGGGAAAGTCCTTGTCACCTTATAAGATATGTATGTGCACAAAATTCAACTTCATTGTAAACCTTAAGTTTTGTGATTGTACATATCAATAAAATGGGGAAAAATAGTGAACAGAGACATGCAGCATTGTGAAAAAATAGAAATAAACAGACTAAAGAAAATTGCATTCAGACCTTTGTTCTGTCCTCTATTAAACTGAATGAGGCAAATTCTTGCTTTAAGAAATGTGAAGCTGGACCCAGGGAAGCAGGTCTGTTATCTCAGCATTCCAGGAGAATGAAGCAGGAAGACTGTAAGCTCAAGACCAGCTGGAGCAATTTAGTAACTTAGTGAGACCTTCAATCAAAAATCAAAAACTAAAAATGCAACAGGAATTAGATCATTGTGAAGGCCCTATCTTGATCTTCAGTTCCACAAAAAAAAGAAAAGAAAAACACGAAGGAATGACAGAGGAATGAGATGAGAAGAAAGAAAAAAAGAAGAAAAATATGAAATGTGAAGTGAAAGTTACTGTTATGAAAGGAAACTCAACTGTGAGCCAAAAGCCTGTGAAAAATTTCATTCTTCTGTCTTTGTTAGATTATAAATAACGTACATAATCAAATGAAATGAGCGATTAAAAGAGAATTGTTTTGTAAAAATAAAAGAATGAGCATAGAATGCACAAAAGAGATCTCACATGTTGCTAAATGAAGTGTAAAATGATAAAACAAAATTTTGGAAGACAGAAATATTGTCCTAAAGTTAAGTATTCACTTTCAGTAAGTCATCTATCACATTACTGGTGTAGACATAGGAGGAACTATTCCATCTGCCACTGAAAGATACTAGGTTGTCTATAGTGTATTTTATTCAAATCAGTTAATTTAGGATACCTAGAGAGAAAAAATGAATAAAATCCTAAATGAAAATAAAAAGAGAATAGACTACTAATGTTATGATTTGAATGTGAAATGTCTTCTGGAGATCATCTGTTTGGAAGACTTCAACTTGTCTGCCAACCTGTGGTGCTATTGGGATGTACGACCTTTAGAAGGTGGCATCTGGTGGGAGTAGGTATCTCACTGGGTGTGTGCCCTTGGAAAGTATATTAGAATTCTCACCTTTTCCTCCACCTTTTTCTCCTTCCTGACCATCATGAGGCAAGGAGCTCTGCTCTACTAAATGTTTGTCACTATAGTGTTCTTTCCCACCATGGTCCTAGAAACAGTGGAGCCAAGCAACCACAGACTAAAACTTCTAAACTATGAGCCAAAATAAATCTTTCTCCCTTTAAGCTTGATTGCCTCTGGATTTTGTCACAGCAACAAAAATCTGACTAACACAACTAGTATATACAAAAACATGAGTAAGTCCTACAGAATAACATGTTGTATATGTAAAGTCAGGCAGACAAATATACCTTCAATATAATTCCATTTATATTGAGTCAAAATATACAAAACTAACAATGGTTATAAAAAGAAGAAACAAGGATGTAGTCTGGGAAGAGACACAAGGATATGCAATAGAAAGTATTTAGGATATTTTGTATGTGCTACAGGGTGTGATCGTACAACTCTAAAGACATGTTAAAACCATCATTGGTAACATGCAAGATTATTATACTTTATTGTTGTAGAGATTGATCCTCTAGATAGTCCACTAGAATGACAGAATATATAAGTAATTAAGCAAGAAGATTTTTAGATAGATTCACAGAATCAGAAGTGGGAAAGTCTGGAATAGGTACCAGCATACCAGACAGACAGAACATCGTATAGCTGCACAGTCCAAGGCGCTCCTAGCCACAGGGAGGAAGGATCGAGGATGGAGTGCCAGTTTGAGGCTAAAGGCCTGGAACCTGCCTGGAAAGTGCCTGGTGTGAGGCCATGTTGAATGGCAGAAGAGGCTGGAATCTGATGTTCACAGATGACAGCAGTAGCAAAAGACACACGCACTCACACAGAATGGAGCTTTTGAAATGTGCGTTCACTTGATCCTCCTCTGTGCATTGCATCTAGGCTGCAAGCCTAATGAGTAGTACCACCAACAACTAAGTGGGTCCCTCTCTTTGGTTTGCTGGTTCACATTCTAATCATCTATTAAAAAAAATCCCTAGAGACATATCAGAAGTTTATTTTTCTGATCTGCTATGCATCTTTTATTCCACTGAAACTGACTATCAAAATTAATGACCACATATGTCAACAGCAAAAAAGTGCTCCTTGTAATATTGAAAAATAAAATCCTTCCTTTGATAATGACCAGAAAATATTTATTAAAAATGAAAGAACGGCTATTTGAAAAATAAAAACAAATCATTTAAAAATTTGTAGGGGAATAGTCATGATTTCTTTGCCTGAAAAAAAAAAGAATGAAATTAAGGTTTATGATCCTACCAATTACGACTTGTCCTGACATGGATTTGTTCATTCAGGTGCAAGCTACTATTAGCTGCATATATTCTCACAGAAACAACAGAAAGTTTGAGACATTAAGCCAAATTTTAACAAGCTAGGTTGATAAAAATTGGATTTCAGGATTTAGATATCAAAGGGATATATTTCAGAAATAAACCACTCTCGTGAAACTGGGAAACCTAGGGCCAGACCACAAAGACGGAAAATGAGAATTAAAATCTGCAGTTGGAATTACTGAGTGCTTTCCAAAGCTTACTGACCATACGGAGCCACGAATTCGAGGAGCACCAGGAAATAAAAGATGTAATGTGAAAAGCAGCCAGAGTGCATACAGAATCTGGAATGACATCTTCAATGCATTAAGATGAAGTAACTGTCATCTCAGTAACATATCCTTTAACATAGAATAGAATAAGGCATGTATTTCAGGCAAAGAGATTCACTTGCCACAAGCAGACTCTTACTGAAAGAAGACAAAGGATTATATTCTAAAGCCTAAAAAGCAATAATCCTAGAGGGAAGCTTGGAGATGAGGAGAAAACATTAAAGCAACAAAAAGGTAAATATAAATAAATATCGAAATGTAAAAGCAAAAAAAAAAATTGCATTGGTAGACACATATGTTTATGACTGAAATATTTGATGGTATGCAATGAAATATTACAACTATATATACATATACATGTACACATAGATAGCTAAAATGTTGTAAAGTCCTTGCCTTATTCAGAAGAAATATTAATCCATATATCAAAATGATACATGATTAAAATTGAAAAATATTACAAAATGTATGATTATGAATGTAGTGCAAATAATATTGTGGGAATAACAAAGCTGTACCCAAATTGAGCATTTTTTACTTCTAATTTATGGATTATAGAAAATCAAAGCCTTAAAATGAATTATTTAGCTATCTCCAGGAATTAAAAAAAAACAGAAAATTCAAATAGAAGGATGAAAATTATAAAGAAAAGACACTATATAAACATGCTAATAAAGAAATCTCTGACATCACTAATTAAGAAAAAAGAGTTACTAAGTAATAAAAATCAGAAACAAAAATGTAGACATAACCACAAGTATAAAGTACAGTTAAAAAGTAGAGAGAGCACACTGTAATAAAATCTGCTCTTAAATCTCAAAATTTAAATTAAAAACATCATCAGTAAAGCATCAATCTAAACCAATGTAAGTAAAATCTGAAACAAAACTAAAACTGTATTTTTGAAGAAACTGACTTTGTAGTTTAAAATCTCCATGACCACAAAACTTCCACATTAAATTCTATCAAATCTTAAATAAGAAAACAAATTGACAAAGAATAAAAATAAGAAAATATGTTCTAAATATAAATCATTTTGTAAAAAAAGAATTTTCTAGCAATATTTTTAAATTATATATAGGAAAGCAAAGCTACCAAACACTGCCACTAATCTAAAGATAAACTGCTTATTAGCATATAAAAAGTATAATACATCATGAATAGTTAAGAGAGAATGCAACACTTAATATTTTTAAATATTGTATTTAAAGTAACAGTTAAAATTCAGTTATATAATAATGATTAGAAAATACTTGGTAAAGAATGCACATATTATGATAAAATCTTCCAACAAAGTATGAAAAGAAGAGACGAACCATAACCGAATATTCAATAGCTACAAAAACATTGCAATAAATTCTATGCTTTGTGGTGAAACATCAAACAACTTTTCTACAAGCCTGAGAATATCTTCTATGGCTTAAGCCTATTTTTAGTCAGCTTTATATGGGCATCAAAACTAAGGCAATCAGGCCAATAAAATAAATCAGTTAACTCTTAAAAGAAAGAAATAACACCATCACATTTTCATATTTCATAAATTTTGTCCATAAACCTTAGGTAATCTGCAAGTAATCTATGAGAAGTGAATTTAGTAGAATTACTGCTGGCAATATACAAATATCAATTCTATTTTCATAAAAGACCAACAAATGTTAATATACTTTTCCAGAGCCATGTACAGTAAGTTCAAAAAAAAATCTGTCAATGATCCAAGAATAATTCTAAGAAAGTAGTGTCATGTCTTTTAATTTACACAAAAAGAGATCACTGAAAGTAAAAAAAAAAAGAAAAAAATTAAATAAAATGAATGAGGGGATCTATGATGTTCTTAAATCAAAACACTAAGTATTGTAAACCGCAATTGCCAGAAAAATCTTTAGATATTTTTCTCACAAATACTGAGAGCCTAATTTATTTAAATGCAAAGATGAAAATCTAACATTCACTGCATTAATTTTGAAGAATGGAGAAAGAAGGCATAACCATGTGGTGTAAGGTAAGTGAACCAAGTTTGTAAAAATTATAGGAGAAAAGAAAGAAGGAAAGGACTTGTAATTTTGCCAGGATATATATGTGCACAAAATACTCAAGTTCAATGTAAACATTATATATCATAGATAGATAGATAGATAGATAGATAGATAGATAGATAGATAGATAGATTATGACACTATCCATTGCAAACATGAAGAATTCGTTTTTATTAAAGGACACCATGAATGCAGTAAGAAAGGAAACCACAGAGTGGGAGACATTTCCAACTTACACAACTAGGAAAGGCCCACTGTAGAAAATGGAATCGATGTAAATCTGTAAAATCAAAAATATAAAAGAAAGAACACATTTACTTCATTATAAAGAAAGCCAAAAAGTTAATCATGCGTAAAACTTATCGTGGGTAGTATGACTAATTATGAGGGAAATGCAAAGTAATACTATGTTCTGGAGCTGAGATCTATCAGAATTGAAACATAAACTCTGATATATAACAAAATCCCCATGGCTGTACCTTCTCGGCAATCTTAGAAAATTCAGCTTGTAAGTCTTTTGTTTACATTGGGCTGATCGTTGAATTTTTCCCTTGTAAATATGGAGGACTTAAGCAAGTCAACATGGGAAGATGATCATAGAACACTTTGCATCTGATGTCTAAAAAAATCTAAAAGAAGTCACATGAGTCCTACTGCCATCCTCTCCAAAGACACATGGGCTATCACTTTATAATAAGACGAGGAGAAAGAAGCAAAATAGTAGATCAGAAAACGGCTCAGTAATCCACTTGGATCATTGGATAAACTAAACTCTCCAACTCCAGGAAATGAAAACAAAGTAAACCACCTTAGAGGTTGGGGAAACACAGGGGCTTTTTAAAGAATTTGGCCTCTGAGATTTCCTTTATAGAGAATTCCTCAATATTAGAGGAAAAATGACTCTCTTAGAAGTGCTGAATAGTAGGGAAAAGAGGACTTTCCAGTGACAGAGCCTAAGTTGGTGAATTCTTTGCGGAACCTGTGAGATGTTTCTGCAGTTTGACATTCTGGTCACAGGTGGGTCCAAGAAAATGGTAGGTACTAAAAAGAATAGACAAAAGAAAAATCAAAATATATTTTATAACCATATTAAAACCTTAAGTTTCCAATTAAATCTATAAATGATCTGTAGTTTCCTTAGGATGTAGAGCAGGAAATGAAAGTTGTGAAATGATTAGAAGTGACTCATATTTTTACGGAAGACATACGATTTAGAGTCCTTGAATTATATATAATTTTCTGTCTGTTAGGCACAAAGTTCTATACAGAATGTAGCCTTCAATTATTCCTTTTAACTGGGAACATTTTTATTCCAACAGGAAAAAAAAAACTACTCAGTAAATTTTGGGTAAGTTTGATTGATTAATTAAAGGATACCCACATTGATCTTGACAAACACGGTTGATTGCTGTGATTTTAAATGTGTTTTCTTGCTTGATGAGTGTCAGTTGCCCTACACATTATTTATATTGAGACATTTTGTGTGAATGTTTACGTTTTGTATTAACCATCTGCTCTGCGCTACAGGTTGAAATGCTATGATTAATTAATTTTTACAAGAGTTTTGAATAACAAATTTTCACACATCCTATGAGTGAGTTGCTCATTACCTATATCATGGTGTACAGATTCTCCTAAATATTATAGAAGGCTATAGAATTTGCTTATGATAAATCCTCCAACCCATGGGCCTCTTGTTTTGCCACATCCTCAGCTAACTGGAACCTGCAGGGAAAGAGGCCAGGGAGCAAAAGCCGGGGTGTCACATAGACTCCCTGAGTGTACTGACATAACACACTTAAACCTTTGTTAGAAAATTTCCTCCCAAGAAAAACGTGAGAAACAAGGGTGTAATCTGTGAGGGAAACATTCAAAGCAGATTGCTTCTTAAAATCATTTATAGTGTGGCTATATTTTTCCTCAGGTTTATCAAGGCGTCTAAAGAAGTTGCAGAAAATATTCCCATAAAAAGAATAAATTTTAACATAAAGATATGGAAAAAATGTAAGTGTGTGTGCATTTACTTCCTCTGAGACTCAGTGTGAAAAACACCAATATGTTATATATATATATATATATATATATATATATATATATATATACATCTTAGTTTCTTAAAGGACCAAGAGCATTTTTTAGGTACGAAGTGATGAAAGTTTAGAAAAAGGTTAAGAGGTTAAGGAAGAGAAACAATTAGGGAAGAAAAATAAAACAAAGAATAAAGATTTATACATTGGCTATAAATATATTTGATATTTTTTGATTAAAAAAAGAAAGAATGTTATAATTAAGCAGAGGCAACTGACAATGAACACAGGTGGGAAATGTGTACTAAGCAGGCCTAATACATTTTAATTAAGATATATTCCCTGCTCAATAATTTATTGACTTAATTTTAATGTGACGGGAGGAAAGATTCATTTTACTCTTGAATAACTATCTACTAGGCAGAGTTTTGTTAGCATTCATGATGACTGAAAACTTCATACCAAGAGACACTGAAAATTCCAGTTGTAAAGATTATCATGTGGTCTACTGAAGGAAAATACCCTTATCATGAAAATGAAACTCTAATTTTTTGACAAGTTGAAAAGACAAGTATTTAAAGGCTTTTTTCTAATAATTCCTTGAAATGTCATCTCTGTCTTAGAAGTCAATAAAAAAACAAGCAGTCTACAGAAAACTTTGTGGCTAGAGATAGTTCTAGTAGGTTTCTCTTTATTATTTTAAAGTCCTAACATATTTAGTGTCTAAACAGAAAAACAATCATTAATAGAAATGAAGGTAAAAATTGAAAATGCAGCCAATGGATATATAACCTTCTAAATAAATTCATTTTTGCAAATTGAATAGCTAGTAGTTTTATTACCTCCAAATAGACTTGCTTGTTTTGGTGACTACAGGTCAATCTTTGGTTTCCAAATCCCCTAAAGGCAAACCATTTCTCTACTGCCTGGCTGTGTTTTATGCTTTATATCCATAACCAGGAAAACAATATAAGAATTTCTTGCAGTCAGCCACATTCTTCCCCAGATACATACACACTTTTATTAGTATAATACATTTAACTTCAGAATTTTGAGCATGTATTTATGGCTCCAACTTCACATTCTCTTCCCCATCCCCTTTCTGGCCCTCCCTCATCCCCAACTCCCAACATTTCATTTTTTAACTCTATTATTTATTTACAGTCTGGCTTTCTCACATCAGAGAAACCATGTGGTAGCTGACCTTCTGAGTCCATTTCACTTCATAAGCATGATGGTCTTAAGTTGTACCCATGTACTTACAAATGATTTGTATCTATCTGTCTTTAGGACAAAATAGTATTTCATTGTGTACATATAGTACACTTTTTGAATCCTTGGTTTATTGATAGATATTTTGGCATCTTCCATGACTTAGCTGTTATTAGTTGTGCTGTTTACAAGCATGTATCTCTGTTATATGGTGCATTTAACCTTTTTAAAAAGATGCTGGGAAGGGGTATCACTGGGTCAAATGGAATATCTATTTCCAGGTTTTTTGAGAAATCTTGAATATACAGATAATAAGAGGACTGAACACATATATCCTGATATTATTAAATGAGATTTGCAGAAGGCCTTTGGACTTTGGGATAGCAGAGGTCAGGCAGAAGTCTAATCTGGAGACAAAAATGAAAAATAAAGAAATAGAAGAAGCATAAAACACAGCCAATAAGAGCAAGTGAGCAAGCATGAAAGAATATTAATTGCATGTACAAAATTCAATTAATATTTTTTCATTAGCTCTCATTAAGAATGCTTATACACTTGGTGTGATGGTGTACACTAGAAATCTCAGCACTCCGGGAGGCTGAAACAGGAAAGTTGCAAGTTCTAAGCCCAGCTTGAATAATTTGGCCCTTGGGGAGATTCTGCCTCAAGGTGGAAATATAAAATTAAATTAAAATTTGACTAGGGGTAAATCTCAGGGAAGATCCTGTGTTCAATTCTTGGTATTGAAATAATATGTTTTTTTCCTTTGATAGAGGCTGTTTTAATACTTAGTAGGTTAAGCATATTTTATTGACCCAATACAGGTGCTTTTTACTTTAAAAATAGAGCAAAACAAACCAACGAGCAAGGAAAAAAAAATGGTGGTAATAGGTTGGAACTAACTTAGGGCAGGAGCTAAAAAAGGAAACCAATAATGTAAAAAGATAAAAGTTGGTCACTTAGACCCAGGCATCGAATAACAGTAACTTCAGTAGACTCCAGACCTATCACAAAGACATTCTTCTCTAGCATAAATGTTCTCAAAATTTAATCATATTCTAGACTTCCATGGCTATATTGGTTTTAAATGAGAGCCACTTGAAAGCACAAATAATAAGGATAAAATAAAGAAAGTTAAAAGGGAATGTAAACTCTTTAGCTTCCTCCATCTTAAAACTACCTAATTAGAGTTTCTTGACATGAGGATTTTAACAGCAAACTAAGCAGCCTGAAGCCTACCAAGTGTAAAGGGAAAAACAATAAGGAACTAACTTTTCCGATAAATGACAGAAGCTATATTGCACTTTATTATATCCAGACTTACAAATTAAAATTTCAGCTCATATTTCTCATTTTCACCTTTCTGTATTTCCAGGAGGACTGTCTGGCATTTTCTTTCATTTTGTCTCATTAATAATAATGAGTCAATGTGAAAGAATTGAATTTTGAATCATCCATTATCGGTAATGGTAACACTGTAGAGGGCATTTTCCACATGTAATGATGTCAGTGTTCTTATTTTTTTGAAGTATGTGGCTCTTCCAGGGTTCACGTAGGAAAATGCACCTCTAAAAAATAATTTTGTCAGGTTAATTAGAAAATATCTTCCACAGTTCTGTCGGGTTTTTCCCCAGTCCACTAAATCAGAATTAATTGTTGTGTTCCCTGTAACATTTGGTCACACTCCTTTTGGGACACTTTCTGCTTTTTATTGTACTTTCACAAGAACATAAATACTATACCCATCAAGATAATAATCCAAGGAGAGGTAAGAAAAAGACACAGTAATTTTCTCTACCACACTACAATAAGTACATGACATGATTTGTGAATGACCTCATATTAAGTGTAGTAATACGAATTATGTAATATTTTATAATCTTCTATGGG
This sequence comes from Ctenodactylus gundi, assembly GCA_004027205.1. Lineage (NCBI taxonomy): Eukaryota > Metazoa > Chordata > Mammalia > Rodentia > Ctenodactylidae > Ctenodactylus > Ctenodactylus gundi. Next base: position 246,541 of record PVKB01002598.1, on the reverse strand, counting down.
GAGGGATTCAAGGATTGAGAGTCCTTTCTCACCAAACATATGCACATACATAGTTAAGCATATAATGATTCAGTACAGTATGGGATAGGGAAAAGGTATTGATCCTTAGAGATACAAAACTCAGTTATCTCACCCTGTAATTAAATATTGGATCAAGACATTCATTTGCCCTAAACAAATATATACCGAACCTTCCAGAGAAAATAATACAAATATTAAACATAATGACATTGAGGAACTAAAGCACATAAAACAAAGCCATAGGTAACAGGCTTCAGGCTGAGGGATTTATGGCTTTCCAAATTGAGATCAGTCAATGAATACCAAGGAGCTCCCAACTTTGGGATCTCGGTATGTTCACTTGGAAGCTAACCAGCCACAATTAAGTTAAGCAAGAAGATTCAAACCAATGTGATCATAATTCAATAAAAAGTAATACATCTAACTTGGGGAATCAGAACCAGGAGGTGCAAAGAACAGACACCGTGATGTATGTGGATGGCAGCACAACCCCATTCCTCTCAGGATGTCTAGAATCTATCAAGGTCACCAAAAACTATAATGCCTTAATACTCTTTTGAAGTACTTTACTGTGATTACTAATGTTTTGGGGGAAATCACAAAATACGACCTGCAAGTTCTATTTTTTTTCCCTTAGTGCACATAAAAGCAAGACCATCTTCTCAGGATCTCATGAAGTCCATGGCATATGTATAAGAATTGAAAGAACCAACTGAAAACTTGTGTTGACATTATCAAATACATTTTCAAAGGACAAATTAGAGAGTCATTTTAATTTTAATCACACTAATATGATTATTGCATATTTTATACACGTAGCAAATCACATTGTAACCTGTAAATACATTCAATTTAAAAATAATAAGCAAATATAAAATTAAAATGAAATTGTACATAAGTTTGCATAAAAGGATTTGTCTAACCTTCAGACTTCTGTGAAAATTTGAATCTGGCAACAGGATACAATTTTGACACCAATCTTAGGAAGGCCAGAAGAAGGATTAAATTACATAGATGAGCACACACCATGCAGTTTACCAGCCCTCAGCATTTGCACACAAGCACAACTTCATTCAACAATATCATCTGCTATATGAAACACTGTCAAATCCCTTAAAGCAATCGAACTCATGGAAGCATTTGGATGGCTACTATGAATAAGGACAACTTACTGCCACGCCTGTCAGTGCAAACTTTTTCTGACTTCAGGTGCATGATGTATCCTCTTTGTCAGAAACATTTTACAAGCCCACAAACAATTCATAAAAAAATAACCAGTGCATGTTTTTGGTCATATTATCCCTTAAAGACAAAATTTAAACTTTGTGATAATTTAAGAATGCTATATTTGTACAAAGCTGATTTTTCTAATAATAATTTCCTACCTCATAAATCATTATAAAAGTTGCATTTCATAAATAGAGAAGTGATGCGTTAGCAAAATACAGATTTCTTTTCATATTTTTATAGCCAGAACAGACTTTTCCATAGATAACCACCAGAAAAGTTAATTGAATAAAATATGAAATTATTCAGAGAAAATTATCACTCTATACTCTGAAGAACAAAGACAGATAACACATATTTTATTTTGAAGTGTTCAGAGCGAGTGGGAAATATGAGATATTTAACTAATAATTCACACTAGAGATTTGTTTTAATGTTCTAATTTATTGTGAAAATTATGGCTAAAGGATGAAGAAAAAGGTCTTGTGCTCTGAACAGAGGCTACAAGCCATCAGTATTGCTTTCCCTCCTGCTCACGTGGTCTACGATAGCGTGAGCTACAATAGCAAAGTACCATACACCGGGAGATTCAAACATCAGCCATCGATTTCCCTTAGTTCTGGGGGCTGGAAAGTCCAAGATCCAAGTTTTGGGGATCAGCTCTCCTTGAAGCCACCTTTCCCCAGCTTTCAAATAGCTGCCTTCTCAGCGCATGCTCTTATGGGAGGAAGAAGCAGTTCCCACATCTGTCACTCTTATGACCTAATCTAAATTTACTTACTTCCCCAAAGGCCCTCCTCCACTTAACATTATTATATTTGAGGTAAGGGTTCAACATGCTAGTTTTGATGTATACCTAACACAGTCTTACAGAAATCCCACTCTTTGCCGTCATAATAACTATTCGCAGCATTTTGTTACTAACTCTGCCCCTTTGATTTCTTTTAAACTGGGCAAAAATGAGAATGCACAATGAGCTTTAGTAAAACTGTATTCGGCCACCAGTCGATCCGAGAGGAATGGCGCAGATTCGACCTAATGATTCCACCATTGAACACACATGCGACAGCACTTTCTCTCAAATCTGCACTCCATACTGCCACTTCCAGAGAGATTGGAAGTGGAGGTCCGTCTCCTATTCCCGGCATGCCCTAGCACTAGACAATGCTACTTTTCAGATTTCTCATAATTTAAAAAAAAATGTTCTAAATAGTCATATTCTCCCCGAACTTAAACATCAGCATACCAAAAGTAAGTTAAATCTATCTTGCATTCCAGAAAAAGACACCTATTATCATATAAAATAATAGAAAACATGACCCAAGATAATGTACAGCAATTAATTGATCAGGAGGAGAAAAAAAAAATGGGAATTCAGGTTTCCACCCTTACAAGTTGGGATGTTCATCCAAATATGTCTCAGCCTTCCATTAACTATTACTACTCAAAAAATATCAATGTTATAAGCATATATACATTGAGTTTTTAACTCCAGTAGTCCCTCCTTATATTAGGTTATATTTCTATAGTTTCAGTTATAAATATCAGCTCAAATATAAAAATATTAAATAGAAAATTCCAGAAATAAGTATTTTCTGGTTTAGATCAATTTAATATAGTATTGGTCATAATTGTCCTGCTTTTTGTTATTTTTGTCAGTTTCTGACTATACCCTATTCATAAATTAAAATCTATCATAGGTAGGTACGCACAAGAAAAACACAGCATATGTAAAGGGTTCAGTACTGTCCATGGCTTCAGGAATCCTAGGAACATGCTAGCTCGTATCCCCTGCTGATACCTCAGCACGACAGTTTAGGAAGGGTTAAAAAAAAAAAGATAAAAAGAAAACAATGCAGAGAGGCACTGAAGCAGTAAGACCCAGGAGTAAACAATAAGCTTGACTAACTTATTTGAACTTGTATCGTCTTCATTTAGAAAAAAATAGATGCAAACAAAAGAATGCTCATTGCTTGGGTCTGTTTTCATAATGAAGTTATACTCATAAAACTTATAGCATGGATCTGGCATATTTTCAGTGCCTGTAGAAGTTGAATGCTACTCACATCACATTATATTTTAATATTTGTCTTGACTGTTTGCTGCTCCCACTAGGCCATGTGCTATTTGAGGGAAAATGCCAAATAGTCTTCGGTATGTCTCTCTCCTCATTTGCTAGAAGAACAAAGAGAGAAATATTCAGCACTTTTCAGGAAATATTCGTTGGGTGGACCAAATAAGGAATTTGCTCTGTCTTCACTCATTTTCCTCTTTTATCCTTTCATACTTACAATTCATTCCATTGCACTTTGGGACCTTAGGAAAACAAGTACATTCCAGTAACAAATGGAGGTTTTATTCAATTTTAGATAACATTCTTAGAGGCTGATCCTTATTTACTTTTTATGCTAAAAGTTATATAAATTTCAACTAACTCACAATTGATATAACTGAGTCATCTATATACCCACAAGAAAGAACAGATAGACTTTGGCAAGGCACAGTATTAATGAGAAAAGAAAAAGTAATCTCTACCTATCAGTTAAACACCAGAAACAACATGACTAACTATGAAATATTTTAATTTTATTACTAGAAAAGCCTATCGAGTTTTCTTGCCCTGACTTTGGCTTTCTATATGATGACACCATGATCAAATAGGCTAAATAATTTATACCAATCAGAGAACGTGGTATGAACAGCTGGGACTTAAAGAGTGACTTTAGATGTCTGTAATTGATCTTTCTTTTATATCACAATGTATAGCAATACATCATGAGTCTTTATAGTGTAAACTGGTACAAGAGGTTTGTGCCATTTTGGTCGTAGGACAAAGTAGACCCATGGCGTTACATTTAACTTTATTGGAGATCAGCATCTGCCTCATAGACCCTTTGGGACAAAACAATCCCGGCTGTAATGGGGGTGTCTTCATCACTGTCTACAAATGTAATAAATTATTAACAAATTTCACAGATGCCAACCAGAATGGAAAACTAATAGCTTATAGTGCTTTCATTTGTTTGAATTAGACATATTGACAGAGACAGCCTTTATGGAGGAACCTATAATAATTAAGCACTTGTCAGGATGGCTAAATGTCACCATAAAATATACCAGTAACCCAAACCCCTTGGGACAATTTTCATGTCACCAATTCTCAGGAGAAGGGAACCCCCTGAAGCACCATTTCACAAAATGTATGCAACGTGGCAGGTTAACATAATCAATAGAGTGCACGTATGGGGCTAAAGGCAACGGCCTAGGCAAAACTCCAACTATAATGAGAAATTGCAAGTAACTGAATACAGGGTAATGTGAATAAGAGCAAATCACATTAGTGAAGGGTCAAGATCACAGCCAAGGGGATGACTAAAACGCTTAACTCCTAACCATCCTCCCACATCTGAGCTTCACGATTCTCTTATTTTCATTTTTCTTCCTTACTTTCCTGGTCTGATTTTTCATTAGACTAGCCATAACTAGCCAGGTACTTGCGGTATTTAATATATTCTTTACTCTCCTTCTCTTTCTAAATTGTACAATCAACTTTGTGATCCCATGAGAAGACCTTTATTTTCATAAAAGGTAATATTGCCCTTTATTATTTTAAAAACTTAACTACTCATTTCCCACACTAGTCCGATGGAGTGCTTTTTCTACAAAACCTCCATGTTGGATTTCCTCTTATTCTAAGGCTATTTGTGAATTTTCACCTTCTTATTCTTTTTTTACATTTGCATCAAGCAGTACTCTCTTTTAACTAGAGTCACCTGTTATGCACTAGACTTCTGGAGCCTACTTATCTTACAATAACAAGTGTCAAGCCTGTGACCAACTCCTCTCCCTTCTCCCACATCCCAGGCCCTGGCAAGCCCTCTGCCATTCTCTGCGTGTATATGCATTGTGAGACCCTGTGGTACTTAACTGCCTTTCTGTGTTTGGCATATTTAATTTAGTATGACATCTTCCAGGTTCACCTAGGTTGTTAAAAATAATAGAATTTATTTAATTTTGTGTGTATGATTATAGGGAATCAAATCTTGTTCATGCTCCACGATTGCCTTAGTCTCTGAGCTATACCACCAGGCCCAGGAATTTTTTTTAATGGATGAATTATATTCCATTGTATATATGTACCAGTGTTTCTCCATTGAGTCCATATCTTGGTTACTTGGAACAACAATATAGTGAACATAGAGATACAAATACTTGTTTGATGCATTGATTTCATTTTTTGCATGTACACCTAGGAGCACAGAAACAGAATACATATTTTCCTTTCAAAATATCCACAGGCTATTGACCCGGGGGTGCGGGTGGGGGTGGGGGGGGACATGGTGGACCATAATGCAAATTATTATGTATTTAAAAGGATTAGAATCACACAAAGTATATTTTCTGACACTGATCATAAAAAACTAGAAATTAAGAGGACAAAAGGAAAATACACAAATACTTGAAGAGTAACATACCTCTGAGAAATCTGTGAGTCAAAGAGGAAGTCTCAAACACAGCTTTAAAAAGTAATACACAGTCACCCTTTGCCCTCATGACAGGGAGCTACCCGGTCATGCAGTGTGAGTACGTCCCACGGTGGTGGGTCTGGGGTTCTTGCTCTCGGCTGCTGTACATGACTCCATTCTGCAGTGCTTGTGCACTTTCACATCACCCATGAAGTGTTGTAATTTAATTAGCACCTCCACGGCAATCGGTGCCCTCCAGGGGGCAAGCATTTGGTAGAGACTTTCCCCCTCCAATCAGCTATGTTTTCCCTGAATTCTCCTTTGAAGACAGCTGCTTCTCGCGTAAAATGTACCATCTTCAGGAAGTCTCTTTCAGTTAGGATTACCTTTAGAGTCACAGAGATTTTTCTCATTCTAACAACACAGGCAACAGCTCATGTCTGAACTGGAAAAAATTACTTTGCTCTCTGTGTTGTACAAAAGGACCTGCAATAGCATTCCACCAGAGGCCGCGACAACGCGCAACAGCAAGCCTGCAATTTCATTGGGTAGAGGTGAGAAAGGAGGCGCTCCTGTAAGAATATTTACATGTTAGACAGTTGTACCTGATTATTTGAGAAATACTAATGGGGGTAATGAATATTTGAGACAGTCCACTGTTACACTTGGTAGCTAAGTCTCCAGAAGTAAAAGTTAGTTTCTAAATGTGATGTTAGTCCAGATATAATGAACTGCTCTACTTCAAGACAGTTTAATTTGTTCTGAAATTGACATCACAGAGAGATCAAAATTACGGAGCTCTTTTTTTTTCTCCTAATGATGGCGTGTTTCAGACAACATAGTATTTTAAGCTGAATTGAGTTTTTCCCTGATGTTTCATTTGACCAATTCCATATACAGTGTCATGTTTATTATTGTTTTCTGTATTGTATTATTTTTTAATGTCTGCTTAAACTCCATAGAAAAAGATTTTAATAGGAATCCTTAAATAACTCTTAAGATATTTCTTTTGGTAATTTGAAAAGCAATTGACTTCTAAAAGGTAATGTTACAGAGAAGAGAAATACAAATTTATATAAAAATGGCCTTGTTTTAAAGCTTAAAATTGTTTCTTCAAAGAAATAAAACTCATAAAAAATTGGAAAACAAAAGTAAAATTGCCTTGTGTTAGCATATGACATGATTGTTTACCTAAGAAACCTTACACAATCTAAAATAAAAGTAAGCACACTAGCCTAATTCAATTAAAAATGTTCAGACATGTAATTAAAAATGTTTCTGCAGGGCTGGAGGAATGGCTTAGGGGTTAAAGTGCTTGCTTAGCAAGTGCTAAGTAAAGTGCTAAGTACCCAAGTTCAATTCCCCAGCACCACATAAGCTGGGCATGGTGGTGCACACCTGCAATCCCAGCACTCAGGAGCCTGAGGCAGGAGGGTTGCAGCTGAAACAATTAAAAACAGAAATATGAAAGATCAGCGTTACTTGGACAGATATCTAAAATTCCATAACAACACAAAAAAAAATAAGATGCACTATATCTGCCCACTGAAACTGTGTAGAACTTAAAAAGTACATTAAAATAGAGACATGCCACCATAATCTGATGACATAAATAACATGGTTAAATTTCAAATTTTTAAATAAAAATTTGAGTCAATTCTCTTCCAAACAAAATTTCAGTAAGATTTCTGTGGAAATTGACAAGCTCATTTTAAAAATGTGTATAGGAATTTAAAATGAATATATCTTTACAACTAGCATAGGTTGCAGAACTCTAACCAGTATGGTAGTAGCATGACAACAGATAAATATGTCAATGGAAAAGAACAGAAATATAGGCTGTGCATAGAGGATCAACGAGCTTTTATTTACATATGTTGGCAAGTTTTACTACTTTATTTTAAAAGTTTAACAAAAACAATCATTAGGACATTTAACTTTTAGAATAAATAAAATTGCAATTCATAGAAATAACTCTTCCAAGCACAAATTCCTTCTTTAATGAGAATGGAGATAGCTCCATTGGCATTAACACCAGAAATCTAACCCTCAACAAGCACGGAAGGCCATGGTACTCTGTCTATCTCCACCTCCCTGTCAGTGCCTCCTACTCACATCTATTACTAGCTTTTTTTCTGTACTTTAATGAAGCCATCATACAGAATTTTAAATTCTCAAAGTGTTCCCAATTTGTAGACAAAGGTAATGCAAGCTCATTTGGTTATGAAGCTAAATATTCTCTGTAATAAATTTATGATGTTAGAATAGACATAAACAAATACATATAGGAAGCCAAAAGCAGCAGGATTTCCTGGATCAAACTTCAGTCTCTCGCAGTATGTTTTAATTATGTTGTGGAAAATTACAGTTGCATGGGCTGGAGGAATGGTACTGCAGTTAAAGCATTTGTCTAGCAAGCACAAGGCCCAGAGTTTAATTCTCCAGCACCAACTAAAGTTAGGCATGGTGGCACATGCCAGTAATCTCAGCACCTGAAAGGCTGAGGCAGGAGGATTGCCATGAGTCCAAGACTAGCCTGGGTTGTACAATGAGCTCAGAACGAATTTGGGCTACAGAGCGGTACCCTGTCTCAAAAACAAATTATACTTGCATGTATAAAGATTATATCAGCAAATACTAATACCAAGAGACATATGATTAATGTTATCTTACTTTTTGACTGATCTGTTATGTCTTTCTGGAAAGGTAGATAGGGCCAACAAGAAGTACAACTGAAATGTTTTAAGGCACTTGTCCGCCCCTCAGGAATCCTTTTGATGTCCTCATTGACTATATCTCTGTGCTATGACTTAATCTTCACTGCTCAAACTGGAAGTCAAATGGTAGATTTCTACCTATTCACACAGTACTTTATGCTTTGGGTTATTAATGTCAAATATTATCAATTATTATTTATCCTACTCAATTTTAAGAAACAGATTGCCTCACGTAGGAGGGAAATAGAGCACATAAAATTAATCCATCATGGGCAGCATTCCATAATGCAATTTCAATAGTGTTTTTATAGCAATAAATCCTATATGAAGCCAATCATTCTAATAAGTCCAGATATTGGAGATATTATTACCCTCCTATTATAGAACTGAAGAGCAGTGGATATTTGGAGTTATCTGAAGAAACTTATCTATATACAAATAACAACAACTCTTCAAACATCTATGCTATTGAAGTCCTTACTTTATAGCTCACCAGTATTTATATGAATGAACCCCTCTGTTTCTTTTCAAGATAACTGACAATTTACTTCAATCATAGATCAGGCACACCTATGTCTAGAATTGGGAAAGTTTATGTGGCAGCAGATTCCAAAAACACTTCATTGAAATTAAAACATGAAAATGAGATAAAGAATAAATCTAGTCTTGGATATTTGTGCAGTCCAGACAGAGAGCTCTGAGTAAAAGATAAAGTCTTATTCTCTCCAGAAGCACATTTTGCATGAATAACATGGGTACCCTGAGCATCCTAGGCTTTCTGAGCATATTTCCTGTCCTATGAGCAAGGCATATTTATAGGCTTGGGAATTACACCAAATTTACTGTGTACTGACAGTATAACACCCAGTACAGAAAGCTTTACCAGGACCAGTTTTTCCACCTAGGTGACCTTGATAATAACAAGTTTTTCAACTGAAACTAGCCCAGAGTCCAGGAATAATTCAGAATAATTCTACCATTCCAGATGGGATGATTACTCCTAAATCAGAGCAATAAATATGGAAAGAATAGCTAACTTGTTTAAAGTATTAGAACTCTCACTACTCACTCTGCAACATACTCATCAGAGAGAAATAGTGCAAGCTTAAGGTAGGTAAGAGGGAAAAAGTACTTACATTCAATTGGAGAAGAAAAATTTCTTTTTTACCACCCACTAACTAATTTTACACACTTCTTTTTCAATTTCAAAGCTTTGAAATAAACATACATATAACTACAGAAGTTAACAAGTAAATTTTGATGTTGTTAGTATTGGCCTAGAAGCATCCCTAATGGTCTAGCTTGCAACCCAGGTTTCAGCCTTTTTCTCAAGGCCTCAGCTCAGGAGAATATGACTTCTCAAGGTTCTAGCTCAACTGGGACACAGGTCAATTTCTCAAAGCCTTAAAGCCTACGACCACCAGTCCTCCAGCTCCTCATTCCTACCCTCAGCTCTGCCCTCCACCCCAGGCCTAGTGAACCTCATTCTTCGGGTTGAGCCAAAGTTATTTCAGGGCCCTGGCAAGCTGTAACGCTGAAAAAAAGTCTTTGACTTTTGCCTTGTTTGGGATCTATTATATCTGGGTCTTGAAGGCACCCATCCGTGGTTACCATTCTGTCTATTTTACAAGTGTACAAATAAATAAACGCAGCTTGAAGCTGAAGACTTACTGTTTCTCACCTCACTTTATGTTTCAGTCAAAGAATGAACCTGCACCTATTCCTCAAAACACATTAGCATTACCGGTGTTGGTATGTTTTTGTTGAACCTGCACCAAACAACTATCTCCATTCCTTAGTGTCATCTTCTATTGTCTGTTTTCTTTTCTCATGTTTATTTACTACCTACTGCTTATATTAAAGCAGACACGTGTGTTTTTAATGACTATGCCATACTTAAAATATTGCTGACACACAGACAATGTCTTAGTTACTTTCTCATTGCTGGGACTCAATACCTGACATGTACAACTTTAGAACAGAAAGATTTATTTTAGCTTATAGTTTCAGAAAGTCACAGTACATTCACAAGTGGGCAACTGGAAAATGGTGGAATCACATGGTGGGGTCACAGCTTGAGCCGGAGTCCAAACCAATGCTCCAGAAGACAGAGATCCTCACAACAGCAGAGCAAAAACAGATACTAGGCTAGGAGAAAGGTCAGAACCAGCACACGCCCCTCCAAGTCAAGCCCCACACATCAGCCCCTTGCAGCCAGGCCCCACCTCCCTCCAGCATACAATATCCATAGGAGCATGAGGCTTTTGGGAAATGACCTAGATCCAAACTACAACATTCCACCTCTAGCCCCCAAAAGACTCGTGTTTACTCCCGTAAGCAAAAGGCATTTAGTCCTTCTCTAAGAACTGTCAAAGTCTCATGTCCAAAGTCCATTCTAAGATGCAAGGCAAACTGTCAGCTGAGCTCCAGTGAAAACAAAATAATAATAATAATAATAATAATAATAATAATTCAGCCCTTCCAACATACAATGGCACAAGGTAAACATTTCCATTCCAAAAGGGAGAAATAGAAGGATAAAAAGCAATCAGACCAAAACAATTCCCAAACCCAGCAGAATGAGGGTTAAATCCTACAGTCCCATGTCCAGCAGCTCGGGGGAAGTGCAGCAAGATAAGAACTCCAGAAAGCCTAGGTGGCCCCAACCCTACGGCATGGCTGCTGGTTGCAACCTCCTTCTCTCTTTTGGGCTGGATCTGCAGCTTTCCTCAGCAGATGATCCATGTCCCTGGCTCTTCCAGATTCCTGGGTTCTGCACTGTACCTCAGGCTTCTTCCTGACAACTTCACACACTGCCCCTCCAGGGACACACAGCCTGCCCTCCAATGCCTTCTTCTGAAATATGGGTGTAAACCTCCATAAACCTACCACTCTTGGACTCTGCAAGCCTGCATCACCAAGGTCTGCCCCTGGCTTGAGCAATAGCCTGGCCCCACAGGACAAACATTATAGAAGTCTCTGAGTTCTTAAACACCCAGGCCAATGAATTCTAAAAGCAATTTTTTTTTCTATTGGCCCTGGGGTGCGCTTTTCAGTCAGAACAAAGCCTTTGGCCTCTCTACCCTGAAGCTAGTGAAGGGTGGGGTCTTGTTGACTTTTGACATGCCCTCAAGGCATCTGAATTACAGTCCCGAGAGTAAGTACTTGGCTTCTTATTACGGTTAATCTCTTTAACTTTTCTGTGTTCTTTGGTCCCTCCACTGCAGACCATTTTTGGCCTGGCACTGAAAACCTTCTATATGACTTTTCTCTGCCAATTTTTCCTGTCTTTCACCATAGATTTGATTAAAATCTGCAAACAGCAGCCAAATGACAGTCTGAACATCAATCTGCCTTGAGATTTCCTCCACCAGATTAAGTATTCCACCACCCTTATTCTCATTTTCAGGCAAAGTCTCTGGACAAGAGCAAAATGCTGACAAACTTTATGCCAAAGCATAGCACATGTTTTTTACTTATTTATTTTTCCAATGATGGCAATGATTTTTTTTCTGTCCCATTTTATTGATAAGTGTAAGTGCAACACATAAATTTTACATTGATCTTGAATATTTTGTTCACATACATACCACGTTAAAGTTACAAATCCTTCCCTTTTCTCCTTTTTACCCCCACACCCTATCCCTCCCCACATTAACTTCTATGAAATAATTGTGATCTGGGTTTCTCATATTGGAGAAACACGTGTTTTTTAGATCATTTGCCAGTACAGGCCTCCTTACCATCTGAAACTTATGAAGCCTGACCTTTTCAATCTATATTTCTATCACCATTCTGGTCCTCTGAGCTCTACCCGGAATTTCCCATCAAGTTTGGCTCAGAGCATTCTAAGGCTTCTCCAGCTAACATCTTCAAAACTTTCCAAACTCCTCCTACAAACCAGTTCCAAAAGCTTGCAAATCATTTGGTCACAAAGTCACAGCAATGACCCCACTTCTCTGGTACCAATTTCTGTCTTACTTTTTTTTTTGTCACTGTTACTCAATACCCAACATGCACAACTTTAGGGAGGAAAGGTTTATTTTAGCTCACAGTTTCAGAAGGTCATAATCCATTCACAGGTGGGCAACTGGAAAATGGCAGAATCCCATGGGGGGTCCACAGCTACAGCCAGAGCCACAGCCAATGCTCCAGAAGACAGAGATCCTCACAACAGCATAGCAAAAACAGACACTAGGCTAGGAGAAAGGGCAGAACCAGCACATGTCTCTCCAGGTCAAGCCCCAAGCATCGGCCCCTTGCAGCCAGGCCCCACCTCCCTCCAGCATACAATATCCATAGGAGCATGAGGCTTTTGGGAAATGATCTAGGTCCAAATCACAACAGGCACCATTAAACATTTGCGATGTCATAGATACAGATATCAATTTATAGATATGACTAGCTCTTAGCCACCTATGATTGCCTAAATACAAGACATTCATGTTATTGTAAGTTACATAGCATAATCTTCTTCATTAATTATGGCTTGTAGTTTGGCTGCCTGTGAAAATCTCTTAACCAGAGAGGAAACAATAGAGTAAAGAAGAGAGAAAGAGAGGAAAGAAGGAGGGAGGAAAAAAGAAGCAAGGGAGAAAGAAAAAGAGGAAGGAAAGAGAGAAGAAAGAGGGAAGGAAAAGGAAGAGAGATTATTGTAAAAATTTGGCTCACATAACTATGGAGGTTGAGATATCCCAAAAACTTCAGTAGACAATATGGAGAATTAGGAAAGTCAATGTTGTAATCATTCATTGTAGCATGCAAGGGCTGAGAACCAGGACAGCATGTGGCGTACTTCTCATGAGAAAGCATGGAAAGACCAGAGCTCCAGTTTAAAAGCTAAGCAGTTCCTGCTGGTGTAGGCTTCTTGTTCTCCTCAAGTCTTAAGTGAGAGTCACCCATACTAGAAAAATAATCTTCTTGTCTCAGCATGTTGATTCAATTTCATCCCCAAATTGTCTTGCAGCACATCCAAAATAACAGTTGACCAAATGTCTGGGCACCCTATCATCCAACTAAGTTGATGGATATAATTAACCATAATACCATTAATTAAAGTTCCTAGAATTGGTTTATACAGAAATCTATAACAAGATGATGTTTTAGAGCAAATTCTTTCTCCTGAATTTTCCATAAGTGCATTGTTTATGTACTAGCTAAACCCAGTTATGACTGCTTAAACTGCAGTATATTCCCAAACGCAATGCCTTCTTATGGAATGACTGAGAAGAACCAGCTGATATTCCACAATAACACCCAATAATTAATATAGTTTCAAGTTAAAGCTCTTTCAAGAAAGTCAGTAGCTCCTATGAAGATCAGATGCAAATTATTTTAAAATAATTTAGAATCTTTACATTTATATGCAACCATTATGTAACAGTCACACTTCTCCAAAAATACAGATTAATATGTAAAAATCAAGGCAGCCCTTTACTGCAGTCATATATGAAGTAAAGACGTGAAGAAGATAGGGCTTGAATGGTCTGCTCCAGTAGAAGACTCTAATAACTGAAGCTATTAAGCTCGCACACAAACATAAAGGGAAATCTTGATGAACAAGAGGAAACAACACCAATAAACAGTAATTCTCCATTACTCTTTTTCCTTGATGCTTAGCACTACCAATCTACTCCTGTGGACATTTGGATTATTTCCACTTTGAACCAATCATGAATAATGCTTCTAAAAACATTCATACATATATTTTGGTGTGGACACAATTTTTTTCTTGGGTATATATTGAGAAATGAAATTTCTGAGTTTTATTATTACCTTAACATTTTGAAGAATTTCAAAACTATTCTGCCAAGTTATCAAAATATTTTACAGTGCCACCAACGATATATGAGAATTCCAAATTTGCCACATTATCACCGCTTGTTTTGGTCCTTTTACATTTTTAATTTTAATCTTTTCACTTAGAGTGAAGTGACACCTTGTTTTACTTTTGATTGGCCTTTCCCAGTGATTAATGATGTTTGGCATCTTTTTAGGTGTTTATTAGGCATTGCATGTTCTGCTTTGAGATTTCCATTGAAATTGTTTGCCACTTGTTAATTGGGTTGTTTGTTATTGTTGACATTTAAGTATTCCTTATCTCTCTTTAATATAAATGATTTACCAAGCCAATTCTGCATACTGGAGAAAAATCAAAAGATTTCAATGTTATTAGATAAAAATTCAATAATCTATAAACTATAATATTACTCTATATAGAAGCTAAGTAAAAGACAACAAAATTTTCAGTAAACTGAAGAAAATATGAACATAATTTATTAGGACAAGGGATAAAGATCCAGCTTATACCGACATACAATGTCACACAAATATGTCTTAAACAAGTGACAAAGTGTTTCTTCTTAGTCATATTAAGAGAAATGTAAATAAAAAATACACTGAGATGTAATTTTTGTCTGATGAACAGAAGTTTAAAAATTGACAATACAGTGTATTAATAAGAATGCAGAAAAACAGGAAATCTCCTAAGATAATTGTGAGCATGTAAATTGGTGACGTGTTTGGAGAGCAGTTAATAATTTCTATGAAGATGATACATATGCATACGACATGACCCAACAAATTTTGTTTCTAAAGAATTTATTCTACAGATACTTTTAGTCATATAAGAAATTAGATATGTACAAGGTTTGAAATTGTTATGTTAAATGCAACAGTAAAGGAAAAGAAACTTCATAAGTACTGTAAACAAAGGACTACCTAAATAAATTATGATGCAAGAATCCATATAATAGAAGATAATGCAGCCATTAAAAATACTGAATAAATTATTAATAAATTGATTTGTAAAAATATACAAGATATACTGTTGGGAAAAAAATAAAGCACAGGATAACATTACATCCATAGTAGTAGGAGTAGAGTAACCCTACATTTTCGCAGGAGGACATAATCCAAAAACCCCCATGATGACAGAAATTGCTGATAGTATTGAGGTCTAAATATACTATGTTTTTATACGAAATATGATATTTATGACAAGCTCTAATTCACAAATTAGATACAGCAAACGACTGATGACAACTTAATAAAACAGAAAAATTATAACAGCATACTATAATAAAAAACATCATCTTTCCCTCCCTCCCTTTCGGTCTTTTTTTCCTCCTTCTCTTCTTTGTCTCAAATCTATTGTTCTGCACTTACCTTTCTTATTCCTGTGATGATGTGGCAGGACACAATGCTTGTAGACTGGGATGAACAGAGGTAAATGATGTAGGCGATGTGACACGCCTCTCTGTTGAAGACTCACTTAAGATAGTATGCTTCTCTTTAATCAGCTTCTTTAACAGTGCCAGAAGTGGAGAAGCTGCTATTCATCAAAAGAAAAAGTCTCTTCAGTAAGGATTTATTTATTTATTTTTTGTAATCTAAACCCATTCTTGAGTCTGTGTAACTATTACTTCCTTGAAGTAAATGGCTTCTGAACTCTGTGTAGGCTCAGTTTTCTGGTGAAGTATGTTTCTGTGATTTGGGGTACCCTTCAGTCATATATTCCACTCCCAAATTTAATGCTTTTTCCATTCTGATTAGCACACATCATGCAGTGATATATAACTTTCGTAGTTTGAGGTGTGACAGCAAAATTAAGATGAATTTTTTTTCTTTCTTCACAATATTACAGACAGATTTGTTCTAACTATAAATCCTAGCAACCTCAGCACACTTTTGTTCTTTCCCTCCTAAGTGGAGAACTTTCATTTTCTTGATTTAAAAGAAATACAACATGACTTCGTTTTAGCATATTAAAATTGCCAATATCACTACTCTTACATTTTGGGGTCACTATTAAGTGAAAAAATGATTACTTTAATACAAGTACAATGATACCACAGGCGTGCATTTGATAATATGCACTGCTACTAAGTGCCCAGTTGTCAGGTAATCCGTGTAGTATGGAGAATCTGAACTCAAAAAGAACCCGTGCCCCACTTTGGAGGAAGCTGTTTGACACAATATGGTCCTGCTGCACAGAACATTGCACAATTTAAAGCATGAATGACTTATTTCTTAATTTTTTATTAAATGTTTTCAGGCCATAGTTGATAACTGCTATCACAGACAGCAAACCCATGGACGGGGTGGCCACTACTGTTGCATGCTACTGTTATATGTGAGCTGGAAAGGAATACATTCCCATTTCACCGAGTGTATAATATCACTGGGAGCTAATACAAAATGTTCATAATGTGGATTGTTTCTAAAACAGATGATGCTTATGGGTGAAAAAAAACTTTAAAATTTAAGCTCTATGAATACATTGTATTTTAAACCAGTTAAAAATTTAAGTAGAGCTTAATTCCAGGCTGTGCTGAAGGGTGGATTCCATAGAGTTAGTGAGTCACTTGCCCTAATGGACAATGAGGAAGCTAGGCAAACACCTCACTACCTTGTGATCAAGAATGACATTATCAGTGATGCCATGCAGACACTATACGCTCCCTAACATTATGTGACAAAAAAACCACTTTGTGTCACTGATATATTTTTAAAAATACAAAACCCAAGTTAAACTGTCAGACAAATATCAGACAAATCCATCTGAGAACACTCATTACAACCCAATAAAATTCTCTACATTGTACTGATCTTGACACAAGAAAAACAAGGAAAGACTGAGAAATAATCATAGACCATAACAAACTCAAAGAGTATGCATTCAATCCCAGAACTCTGGATTCAATCTCAGAACACTTTGACAGAGTGTCTCCTAAAGTCCAAATGAAGTTTGTTATCAGTAGCACACCAATTGTGGTAATATCAAATGTAAAAAAATACTCGGAGATTTCATGACATGTTCATCAATAGATGAACACCTCTGTGACTAGACAGAGATGTCTAGAAAGACCAAAAGGACAGGAAGATGCTGTGATTAGCCTTCTCATAAACTTCCTTTCTCCACTGTGTTTGCTAATTTCTCCCCAATGACATCCCTGATTAATATGTGAAAAGATGAAGTAAGGACACAGTTGTTCAAAGCAGGTGACTAAATTTCCTGTATTAAAATCCATGAAGGAGGGAAATATTTATTTCAAAAATTACAATAAAAATTGAGCAGTTTCATCACTGTAGGCTCTTTCACTGTACTTCTATTCATGGAAAGACATTTATTTAGAGAGAAATTGGTGCGTATGAAAGCTTGAAAGTGTCCAAAGTGTCCTTTCATGAAGCAGTTCACATTCATGATCATTTTTATAGTGACCATTTAAGTCAAGGATGTACCATGAATAACTTTTAAATAAACACATACAAAGCCTAAACTAGAAAGCCAATAATAAGACTGTATTATACAAAATCAGTTATCTTAAAAGAGAATTGGTATAGTACTGAAATATCTATATTAGGTCCATGTTATTGGCAGAAAAAAATCTATGGTGCTACCAATCTTAGTATTGAAAGTAAACATAAAGAAATTTTCATATTAGGCTTAGCTATAAAATTACATTTGAAATATACATTCATGAACTGTTATGGTTCCATCTGTGAAAAAGTAAACTTAAATACTTCAATCTCCTGATTTTTACAGAGCTTTTCTTTGAGTTCTGTATGTCTTTAAAAGAACAATGACAAACAGATTAACATCTATCTCTGAAACTTTAATAACAAAAAACCTCAGTCTCATTATTGACTATGAACATAACACAACTATGGATGCTCATGTAAATAAATTTGTTGCTTCAATAAACAATAGTCACTTTCACAAACACAGCCAAGAAACTTGCATTTTTTTACACATAAGTGGATTTATTTCAAGGTTATATATTTTTTCTTTCAGGACTTCCACTCTAAAATTTAATTGTGACATATATTATGACAATAAACACAAGTTGCCTTTTGCAAAAAAAATTTAAAAATAAAAACATTTAAGCTGCCTCACCATGGAGAAGTGTGCTGATGATGTACATAAGATGCTGAGAAAATGGCTCAGGAGGCGGCACAACAACAGCAATTCCTGGCACCCGACAACTGTTAACTGGCCTGGAAGAAAGCAGCTAGATGTGTTTCTTGCTGAAAATGAACTATTTTATAGAATATCAGCACGTAATAAAATAAGTCTATGAACCTAGTAAAATTAAACAAAAACAAGAGCTTGACAAAGACAGCTATCGGAAAGGCACCCCACCGTCACCTTTTTCCCAGTAAGAAGAACTAAAACCAGAACCCGGGGCGACTGCTTCATTTTGAGTTGAGAATGCTGGACCTACTGAAAGAAAAGACTGGGAACTTTTAAAACATGGGAATATGAGACAGTAGCACAGAAAGCGCACAAAAGGGCAGTATGACCCAGCAGCTCTAATTCTCAACTTCCTATCCAATGGGGGGGAAAAAAATTCTTTTGGAAGAAAAAAATAAAAAGGAGAAGGCCAGCAAGCTCCGTTATTATGGCTGCTGGCAGTTTTAGCTACTGGAAAGATCAACAGCCACCACAGGCTTGCATTTCATTAGGAGAATAACGTAGAGTCCACAAATTTGCCTCATTCTGAAGGAAAAACTCACCTTGACTTCTCAGCAATGCAGAGTCCACACTAAGGTAGCTTGGTGGCATCCTACAAGAGAAGCTACTACTGTTCAAGTTGATATTGCTCAAGTTTCAGAAACCTCTGCAAATCGCCATCCTACAGACTCTATAGATACTCGGTCACACTTGAACATGGCCTTCAGTCCCATAACTCAGTTTGACTCAGTGGAGTCACTAGGATCTCTGGAAGAGAAAGTGAAGCCCCTGGGTGCCTTGCACTATGGAAGTTGAAAGTCTCTGCACAGAGGTAAAAGGGAAATACTGTAAACAGGAAAACTGTCCTCTGAGAGTGAAGGTATGGTCAGCTCTGTATATTCCCATGTCACTGGACTAAGAACGGTGTCAAAGAGCAGGTACCACTTTTTTCCTTATACATTCCCCTCCCCAAGGGCAGTCATGTGTGGGTCCTCACCATAGTCAGAAGTAAAAGCAGGTGTCAGAGGCTCCCCATCACTACTAGAGCTCCCAGAATTCACGGAAGCATCCACCATACTCCTAAAGCCACCACTTCCCTGGTTAGAATGGTCAGCCAGTGGACAACATGCACTCCACTGTATGGACGGCATATCCACATAGGCCACTAAAGTATTTGTTTCCACCTCCACATAGGCCTCAAGAGGGTGGCCTTCTCCTACTCCACTGCAGTACCCATGGCAACCAAAATCATTAATTATAGCCAAAAAAATCATTAGGAGAACAGTATTAAGGTGCTCACCTAGAACAAAAACCAAAATTATTTAGCAAACTAATGTAGCAAGAAGCCATTTATTACAAATCCACTCTGCAAAACTGACCAAGATAACAGATCTAATTAATGCATAAATCTCCACATAGGGTCAAAAGAAATATGAAAAAAGGTCACATGATACCTACAAAAGAACCCAGTAACTCTCAGAAACAGACCCCAAAGAAAGAAATATGAATGAAATATACCCAATAAAATAATTAAAGACAATAATTATTACAAAGCTCAGGGAGATTCAACAGAATACACACAGACATTAAATGAAATTAGGAAAGTAATGAGTGGTATAAATGAGAAATTCAGCAGACAAATATCCTGAAAAGGAATAAAAAAGAAATCTTGAAAATAAAAAGCTCAATAAGGCAAATTTTAAAAAGCAATTGAAACTCAACAAAAGACCTGATCAAACAGAATACAGACCATTCAAATTCAAATATGAAATTTTAGAAATATAGTGGGAGGACAAAAAAATTTAAAATAAAGAATTAAGATAAATTTTCTGAGAATCTGGGATATAATTAAGTGAACAAATATTAGCATTTGGGGAGTCCCTGAAGGCAAATAAAGGGGAGAAATCACAGAAAACTATTTAATAAAATAAGAGCTCAAAATTCCCTAATCTTAGCAAAGCTTTGGACACAAAATGCAGCATGCCCAATGGAATCCATATAGATATGACCAGCATGAGAAATAATGTTAACAGCTTAACAGGATTAAAAGACTCATGAAGGAGTAAGGGGCATAGTTCAGTGATTAGAGCACTTGCCAGGAAAGCATGAGGCCCTGAGTTTGATTCCCCAAAACACAAACTTTTGGCTGGGGTGTTGTAGCTCACACCTGTAATCCTAGCACTCAAGAGGATGAAGCAGGAGGATTATTAGGAGTTCAAGGGCAGCCTGGGCTGTATATTGAAATCAGGACCAGCCTGAAGTACTGAGCAAGACTGTCTCAAATAAATAAATAAATAAATAAATAAATAAATAAATAAATGTGATAAGAGAAAGAGGAATCTAAAAATCTTTGGAAGAAAGCTACCACTCAAGTAAAAAATCATTATAAAGTCACAGAGAGAATGTTTATAAAATTAGCTAAAGACTCAAAAAAAATAGAACAAAGAATATTGAAAACAAACAGAAGCTTAACAGAATGATACATATGGCATTAAGTGTAAGTGGAATAAATTCAATAATCAAAATATACAAACTATTTGCATGCATTAAAAAACAAGTCTCAGTGATACCATGCCAACAAGAAACTTATTTAACCGGAAAAGACATACACTGTATGGAAAAAGATATTCCATGAAATGAAAACTAAAAGTGACTTGGAAGAGCAATTTTTCTCTCTGGTGAAATAAATGAAAGATAACTATGAAAAAAGAGTTTGTATTACATAGGGTATATATTTGAAATGTACCATCAAGGGCCATGTGCTACAGGCTTGCTAGGGTCACTGCTGAGGATAGAACTGGCATGTGGTTTAAAAGCCTTGAAAAATGGTTTGTGGGTGTAGTTTAAGAAAAATGTGGAGATGTAAACTAAAGAATCCTTATGATGTACTAAGCAGACCCTAATGGTCAGAGTTCAGAAGAGCGGCATGTTAGTAGGAATATTAAAAACCAACCTGGGAAAGTTTCACCTGGAAGTGAAGATTCTATTGTCCAAATTAAGGCCATGTGTTTTGTGGCCTGAGCGTAAGTAAACTTACCATATTTTGCCCATGTCTTGACATTTTGAGAAAGACTGAAATTAATTTATTGGTGAATGAAATTTTAACGCAACTCAATAGTCAATTTGTGGTAAAGGTATAGCTTGCTGCTTTTACTGACAACTAGAAGCAAAAAGAAGAGGAGAAAAAAATTGTAAAATTTAAATTTTCACCAATAAGAAATAATGTGCAAAATGAAACAAAAGGTGGAGTGGCTGCTGAAGAGATTGGATTGCTAAAAAGAAACCAAAGAATTTGTAGTGGTGCAAGAAGAAAGTTGTTTTGAAGGTATTTCATGAATCAGCAAGGTCCTACCATGAAAGGCCCTCTGTGAAAAAAATGTAAACATTTCATTAGAGAAGAGAATCTCTTGGCCCCTTCTCCTAAAGGATTGTCCAGGGAATTTGTCCTCAGGAATTATTTCATTGTGGTCAGCCATCAAGGCACTCAGAGACCTCTGCAGCCATGGTACAAAGGAGCCTGTCTAGTGCTCCCACTGACAGCAGACCTTACTTAGTATAGTGCTTGTTGTACTGGTCTAACTGACATGTAGAATATCAGAGTTGTGAGGTCAGAGGGTCATCCACCCAGATTTTGAGGAAAGGACTGGGAGCCTAGGGAGTGCATACCAGAGAGAGCAGCACAAAGAGTTGTGAAAATGAAGCCAGAGATACAGTAGGGACTTCAAGGAGGTGGAGATACCAAAACATGGAACATCTGCTGAAGAAAGCTCTAGATTGTGAATGGAATTAGCCCAAGAGAGAGTTCATGTGGACTCTGAACAGCAAAGTCATGAGGATGGTACCTCCCAAGCATTTTAGAACTCATATTTTACCACCATGTGCATCAGATTCCAGATAGGAAGCTGCAGGAATTAATGTTTGTCCTGCTGGGTTTCAGTTAGATTTTAATTGATTTTTTAATCTCCCTTTTCCTCCATTTTAGAATGGAAAATTTGTCAATGCATCTTAGAAATATATGTTGTTTTTTCCTTTTTGTTGGAGTTCACAGCTAAGAGTTTGCCTTGAGTCTTAGCCTGTGTTGGGCTTCGACTTTTATGTAGTGCAGAAACTGTTGAAATATTAGGGAAAGAATTAGTTAGTGCATTTGTATTTTTGAATAATTGAATAGTAGAATCCTATTAGGTGATATTATGATCTAGTGATTATTTGAAAATTAATTATTTTTTGATATCAAGTTGTAAAAAGGGTACAGTGACTGTTGCAGTAGAGTTGTTACCTGATTGATGTTTAAATCTGCCTAGATGACTGAAGGATCACACTTCTGGATGGTCCTGGGTGGGTTGTAGAGGCTTACCCTTAGGATCTTTATCTGGTCCCTTGTTACTGTTTCCTCTGCTCTGCTTCCATACTTCCATCAGCTACACATTGCTGCTCCGCCACACCGTTCTGCCATGATGTTTCTGCCATTGGCTCAGCTGGTCATGGACTAGATCTCCTGAAAGTATAAGTAAACTATAAGTCTTGCACCTTTCTGTCTGGTATCAGGTGCACACTGTGGTAAAATGTGAGTTCCAAAGGGGTTGGGAAGCCCCACTTTGATGTCCTTGCTTTTCATAGTCTACATGACCTCTTTCTTGGATTGGTTCCACTCATAGCTTGTAGCTTTCCTCAGCGGATGCTCTATGTCCGTGGCATCTCAAACTTCACATGGTTTCCTCTGTACCTTTGGCTTCAGTCCTCCCTTTAAGGTGTGGGTGTCAGGAATTGTGTCACTGCGGTTGGAAAGCTGACAAATACATCTCCCTAATATTCTCCAGCAATTTTTAATCATCTTATCATCTGAGCTTCTTCTTTAAACATAAGTTCTCCCAAGTCTGTAGATACGGTGGGTCCTCCCTCGGAGTGTATCACAGGGGTTCTCATTTTTGTCTCCATGCAGTCATCCTTCCAATATCAATGACTCGCATTTTGGGGATAGTCTTGGTACTCATGATAAACAGTAAAAATATTTTCAACCAGAAGTCGTGGTAATGGATTAAAAACTATAATTTATTAATAAACCCTTATGCCAGAACTTAAGATGAAAGACAAAGTGAAAGAGGGGAGTAGGGTGGGGGAAAAGGGAGGGGTGGGTAGGGGGAGGGACAAAGGAGAGTGGGAAAGCCCTTGTCACCTTGACAAGATACGTATGTGCACAAAATGCTCAACTCCATTGCAAGCCTTGAATTTTGCACATATACATACCAATAAAATGTGGGAAAAAATTAGCCCTTATGCCAAACTATGCTTACAGCTAAAAATTCATTCTTTGTTCCAATTATATGCAGCCCTATTGTCTTACACAGGTTATCAAGGGTTCTACAGTGACATAAAACAACAATATTAATTTATTTTACTAATAAATTATAATGACATTAAAATGCCCCAATGCTGAATATTAATTCTTCTCATTATTGAATTTCTTCATTAATTTAAATTGAAATAATAAAGCCTTTGGAGGCAAGGGCACAGCTCTGAACCACATTGATTTCGATTCTCCATTATTATACTCACTAGATTTGTTGTCTTGAGCAACTATGCCTCAGTTTCCTAATCTGAAAAATGACAATAACAAGGAAACCTACATAGTTAATGTAAGACCTAAATGAAATAATATATGCAAAGTTGGAAGATCATGAGTACTTCACACAAATTATTATTAAATTATTATTAATGATAACGATCTTCGTATCCAAGTTATGCTAACAAATATCCAGTCTTTGGACTGGATCGTTCTGTATTCTGTTCTTCCTTCATCAAAGAGAGGAGGAGATTAAGGTCTCAACAGAGAACACATTCGAAATTAACATCCAAATAAATTGAAAACAGTCATAAATTCTAAAATCTGAATATTCAAGTAAATGCTTGAAGCAGAAATAATCTAATAAGAGATCTCTGGAATAGAGACAGAGAACATCAACAACATCTGAGCTACAACTCACTGCAACAGAACCATAGAGAAATGAGGTAATGAAGCACCTACAAAAAGGCCTGACACCCCAAAAACTGATACCAGGGTTCATGAAAGAACAGAACTCCCAGAGAGCACAGGCAATAAAGATGATAACTTTTGGGCACAGAAACTCACACAGGACATAAAAGAGATGTACAGAGAGCTCAAAGCAGACATACTAAGAGTAGCAACAGCTGTCAATAAGAAGTTATAAGAACACACACACACACACACACAAAATAAATAGAAAATGATGATAATTCAAAAAATTAGGCAACAATTCAGCAGAGAAATAGAAACAATGAAAGCTGAATTTTAAGATATAAAACTCAAGAAAAAGAATAAGTAACCAGCATGAACACTTTGAGGATAGATTATCAGATCTTGAAGACAAAATGTGTAAGCTGGAACATGTGGTCAGTGAGGACCATAAAACAAATAAAAACAAGAAAAAAAGTGGTTACAACAGTGGATAGGTGACTCAAAGAGAAACAACTTCAGAATTAGAAGAGTGCAGAAGCAAATTGAAGACAGAACAAAGAGTTAAAAGACATGTTCAATGACACGGAAGAAAACTTTCCAAATCTAAGGAAAGAAATAAACATTCAGAAATCCAAAGACCAGAAAAGAATATTTCCAAGACACATCACAATTAAAATCCTAGAGACCAAACACAAAGAGAGAATATTAAAAGCTGTAAGAGAAAAACAGAGGGTGACCTACTAAGACAAGTTGAACACGATAATTGCAATTATCGATGCAAACTATAAAGGCCAGATCATGGAGCAATATCATCTAAGTGATATGAGATAATAAATGCCAACCTAAATTGCTATATCCAGCAAAATTATCTCTCAAAATTGAGGGAGAAGTTAAAATTTCCATGATAAAGAAAACCTTAAGAAATCCACATCTACTAGAAACAGCATTATGGAAAATATTTAAGGGAATCTTAGACAGCAAAAGGAAGATGAGTAGCACCAAACATCCCAGAGGAAAGAAAGCAACAGAAAAAGAAGAATGAATGAATAAGAGAACAAGCCAAGCAATTAATGCTGGAGCATCATAACAGTGACAGGGTACAGCACATACACCACAATAATAACACTGAATGTCAGTGGTCTCAATTCACCCATCAAAAACACACTGACTGGATGACCGGATCAAAAAAACAAAAACCTACAATTTGCTGTTTACAATACAAACATTTAACCCATAAGGAAACACACAGACTGAAAACACACAGACTGAAAAGCATGGAACTCAATACTCCATGCAGCTAGACCCAGAAAACAAGTAGGGGTAGCTATCCTATTCTCAGAAACAGCAAACTTCAAATCAAAACAGATCAGGAGAACAAAGATGGACACTATATGCTGGTTAAGGGGACAATGCAACAGGAAGAAATCAAATTCATCAAATATGTATGCTCCCAACTCTGGAGTGCCTAATTACAGAAAAAAAATTTACTGGACTTGAAAGACCATGTAGATCCTGATACAACGATATTAGAAGACTTTAATACTTCACTATCATAGAAAGATGGGCCAATAAGACAGAAAATCAACACAGAAATACAGCAGTTAAAACTGTGGAAAATCTGGACTTAACAGATATCTGCAGAATATTCCACCCAACATCAACAGAATACACTTTTCTCAGCAGTGCATGGCACGTGTTCTAAAATAGACCATGTTATAGGCCATATAACATGCTTAAACAAGTACAAAGGAATCAAAGTGTTTCCATGCTTGCTCTCAGACCGTAGTGGGATAAAACTGGAAATCAACAGTATAAGAAATAGCTGAAAATATGCAAATACATGGAGACAAAATAACCTAGTACTGAGCAAACAATGGGTCACAGAACAAATCAGAGAATAAATCAGGAAAAAATGAAAAACTTTCTAGTGTTAAATGATGAAAGAAGCACATCACATCAGAACCTACGGGACAAAACAAAAACAGTCCTAAGGGGGATGTTCATAGCCATAAATGCACACATCAAAAGAGAGAAATCCCAAATAAAAAGTTCAATGATGCACCTCAAGTTCCTAGAGAATCACAGACAATCTAAATCAAAAAGTAGTTGAAGAAAAGAAATTATAAAGATCAGAGAAGAAATCAATGAAATTGAAACCAAAAATGATTTTTAAAATCAATAAATCAAAGATCTGGTTCTTTGAAAGAATAGACAAGATTGACAAACCTCTACCTAAACTAACCAAAAGTAGGAAAGAAAAAAAGTCATGTCAATGCAATTAGAAATGAAGAGTGAAATTACAAAAGACACTGAAGAAATTTAGAGGATTATAAACTATTTTAAACACCTGTACTTCAACGAAGTAAAGAACTTGAAAGAAATAGATTATTTTGTAAGCATATACAAAATACCAAAACCCAGCCAAGAAGACTTAGGAACCTTGAAGAGACCCATAACCCTCACAGAAATTGAAGCAGTAATAAAGTCTGTACACACAAAGAAAAGTTCAGTATCAGAGGAATTCACAACTGAATTTTTTCATTTTTTCAGGGAAGAGCTAAGCCCAATGCTTCTCAAGCTGTTCCATGAACTTGAAAGAGAAGAAACACTACCACATTCATTTTTGGAGGCTAGCATCACCCTGGTATCAAAGTCAGACAAATACTTATCCAGGAAAGAAAATTATAGAACAATCTCCTTAATAAGAAGACATGCAAAAATCCTCAATAAGATTCTGGCAAATAGCATCCAGCAAATAATCAAAAAGATCCTACACCATGATCAAGTGGGCTTCACTCATGGGTTGCAAGTTTGGTATATAATAATCAATTAATGTAATACAGCACATCAACAAAAGCAAGAACAAAAACCACATGATCATCTCAATTGATGTAGAAAAGACCTTGATGAAATACAAAATCTATTCATGATAAACTTACACACATTTAATTCAGTCCAAAATAATTATATGTAATAGGCAAAAATGCACTTTAGTGTAACTAATTCCTTACTTTCTTAGTGATTCTCTCTCTCACTATTGCTAAGGGAGACAGTTCAGTGACCTTATTCTGGATATTTATACTGGAAAGGCAGTTGTTTCTTTAGCACTTCTAAGTTAACTCATTCCAGCTTGACCTTTGCCACCAACTTGATTGAGAAATCATTAAAAGCCAGCAAAATTTATCAACTTTAAGTATCCAAATTTGGTGAGTTCTGTTTATAGTCCTAGAACCATTTCAAGAATCAGAGTGTAGATTGTTTCCATCTCTCCCAATAGCTCCTTCATTTTCTGATTTCAAGCCAGTATTTTGTGTTCAAGCCTTGCATCCTGTTAACTACTAAGCTACTTTTTATTCCTTTACTTTACTGGAATTTTATATAAATAGAATCAAACATTACGTAGGGTTTTTTCTCTATATAACTACTTTCCCCTTAGGGAAAATGTGTTTGTGACTCTCCCTTTGCATATCTGAATAGTTCAGTTCTTTTTATTACTAAGTTACATTTTGTTGTAGTGATGAAGCAATTTTCTTCATTTCATGGGGTGAGGAGCAGGGAGAAAATGACGAATTTTCTCAGGCAAGTGGGATTAAAAAGATAAAACTACTGAAATTCTTGTATGACTTTTCTGAGGTCAGAAAGAAATCAATACCTTGCCATACCTGTACTTCCTTTGTTAAGACAAATTTCCAGCCCATAATATCTACATTTCTGCATAAGCCATACCAATGGTTCCTTTGTAAAGACAATATTCTTGCCTGGAACAGCTCCGTTGATGCCTTCACTAAAAGAAACCCCAATTCTACACTGCAAACCCATCTTCTGCTATTTACCCTAAATTCTGCATTTTCCCCACTGTGACAACTCCAGTCTTTCCTTGTTTCCACCGATGTAGCCCCCTTTGTCAAGAATTTGTAGCCCCCTTTGTCAAGAATTTGTAGCCCCCTTTGTCAAGAATTCCCTCTTCTTTTTTGCCCCATTTTATTGATATGTATAAGTGCAAAACATAAAGTTTACATTGATCTTGAGTATTTGGTGCATATAGATATCTTGGCAAAGTTACAAATCCTTTCCTTCTCCCTTTTCAACCCTCCTACTCCCTCTCCCTTCCATTCAGTTCCCATTATTCCCCACATTCAGTTCTATGAAATAGTTGTGATCTGGGTTTCTCATATCATAGAAACCATTTAATATTTCACCTTCTGCTTCTGACTCACTTCAGTAAGCATGATGGTCCCAAGTTGCCTCCATTTACCTACAAAAGCCTCCAACCTATCTGTCTTTATAGATGAATAGTATTGTATTGTGTATAAATACCACAATTTATGTATTCATTGGTCTGTTGATGAGTATTTTGGTGTCTTCTACATTTTAGCTATTGTTAGTTGGGCTGCTTTGAACATGGGTGTGCATGTATTTCTGTTATATGTTGTTTCTAACTCTTTTGGGAAAATTCCCAGAAAACGTATGCTGGATTGAAGGGGATATTGACTTCCAGTCTTTTGAGAGACTCCCATACTGCTCTCCATAGTGGCTGCTACCAGTTTACATTCCCACCAGCAGGGCAGGAGGATTCCATTTTCCCCACAGCCTCACCAGCACTGATTGCTGTTTGTGTAAAATTGAAGCAGTAAAGGAAACAGCAAATGAAACAGGAAATGCAAGAGCTAGGCTGGAATATAGCTATGTTATCAGCAAACATTGACAAGAAATTAGAGGAAAACAAAGTAGATATAAACCAGAAGATAATGAAATCAATACAAGAAACTAGGAACTTCCTCTTCTTTATCCATCTATAAATTCCTTCTTTTTATCATTGTTTTACAGTTTAGCTGAGATTCCACCACCTCTGCCAAGTATTTTCTGTCTCAAGTAGAATTAATTACTTCTTTCTTCACTTCCCTGAAGCACCATGCATGTAACTCCACCATATTATTCATTTAATGATAATGTAGGAACAAATTCAATTCTATCTCTCTCATGTAAAAGGCTGTGCCTTTCAAGTTTTTTTCTCCAAATGGAGGTTCAGCTTTCAGCACCAAAGTAGATATTCAGTATATGTTTAAGAAAAGAAAGAAAATAAACAAATGAATGCATGAAAGTGGCCTCCTGTTGGTGCACATCTGTCATAGATAATGCAAGTTTGTGAACACAACTCACTGCTCTAATTGCCCAGAAATCTATTTCTTTGCATGCCATAGGCTTTCAGTGGGACAGAGCAGTCTGTTGATGCTCTGATAAATCTCGCTGAATTTTAAAGAAGCAAATGCTGTCTGCTGAAAAGTGTACTTCATTATTCACAGTGCATAGGGAATCCTATGACATGACTAGCAACAAACTTCTGGTCCTTCAGACAAGAAAGACGCATTTATAATTAAAATGTGACCCATACAGTCTCCTGATACCAAGTTTCCTTGAGTAGTCGCTGGAGATGAAATTCTAATTATGACATTTGAAGAAATAAATTCTCTAGGGAAAGCAGCTTCCAAAGACGGACTGTATGTCGGCAGCTGTTGTGGAAATTACTTATTTTAACCTTTGCCACAAAAATTGTAAAACCAACCTAACTCCTTCTCTGTAGCAGACATTTTGGGAAATGGATCTGTAGGTGTGTTCAGAGGATTAGCCTCAAGCCAAGACAGCAGCATTTTACAACAGAAGTTCCATTAAAGTTTTTTTTTTTTTTTTAATTTTAGTGAACTTCTGTTCAGGAAGTCCTTTTAAATTGTGACGAGCTGACATTTGCATGTTTTGGAAGCAGATGGCTATCAACTAAAAGAAGTACACAATATTTTATTCTTACTAGCTAAAACCAAATTTGGAATCATGACAGATTTTTTTTTTGAAAATTAAAACTCTCAGCAGGTTGGATCTACATTTCATATATTTTAAAATACTGAAATTAACTTGGGTTTAAATTCAAGTTTCCAGGTGTAATGTTTTGGCAACTTTGCGGACCCAAGGCAAGCTTTTGCAAGTCATCAATTCAGTAGCCATTTTCAATATGTTTAAAGATCACTGTATTTCATTAAATACTGTGTGTTAATATCTACATAATAATGATTTAACAAAATACCTAGAAGCTGATTTATCTATTAATTATTTTTATAAGTAATTTTATAAGGAATTTATCTTGTAAATAGCAAGTCTACGCTGAGTCCTCCAAATTCTGAAGATTTAGAAGAACTGGTCAAAATTCTGGATTTACAAGGAATTCACAAGCTTGCTAGAAAGATAAAAATTAATATACTTAGAGACTCATATTTAACAGAAAAGAAACATTTTAAAAGTTCTATCATTTAGACCTTAAATGTCCCAGCAAATGCCTACATATTTAAAGTTCGGTCTATAAGGCAGAACTACTGAAGGCAGTAGCATGAAGAAGTGGGTCTCATGGGAGGTCTTTAGGAGCCTGGTCCCTTCCTCACTAACTTTTCCTTCAGGTCCATGAAGTAAACAGTTTGCTTACTACATGCCCCTGCCATGTGAGCTGCCTTGCCACAGGCACAAAAGTAACAAGCCCAACCAATTATGAACTGAAACCTGTAAACCTGTGAATCAAAACGAGCTATTATCTTCACAAGCTAATTATCTCAGGTATTAGGGTGACTGGGTGCCCAAACAAAAAACAAGCAAGAGCTCCTTAGACAAATCTCTCTATTTACAGGTAATGGCTGAGGAAGGAGATAATTTCTTTAATCAAAGGTTGAAGGCCAACTGGGAGAAGAATCTGGGTTTCTCTTAGTTCTGCGTACAGTGTTGTAACAATTTATATATTCTAGTCATTCTACTTTTCTGCTTAAAACCTGATCTAGGCTTTCATATTTCTTCTTGAAAATAGATGCCCCTATTAATTATATTAACAAAAGACCAAATATTACAAGCCTTTCTTTCAAAATGACCTTCTCACCAGTCAAGAAGCTTCTTAAGTGTCTGCCTCGCTCAACTGTGTCCTCATCAACTACTAGTAAATAACTCTAGACAAGCGAAGTGTTAGCTGTTTCAAAGCTTGATGAATGGCTTTATGGTCTCCTTGTCCTGTCTGTCATTGTTCTGACAGAGTGATGGAATGCAACCCTCACACTGTACCAATGGGAGCTGCCCACAAAGGGCACCACATTTTTCTGAGTGCTTCTGGTTGCATGCTTCGAAGACAAGACTGCAGTGTCAAAGCAGTCACATGTTAAAAGAAAGTAAAGTCTTTCAGAACCACACTGAGTTAAAAAAATAACAGTCATAGATCAAAAGTCACTTCTCCAAATGGCATGCCCATATATCCTTGTAGAATTAGATAATGTCCAACCACTCTAATCATATCGAATGGATGCGGAACAGTGTTTTAATTCATTCCAGTTAGGCCCTTAAAAATTGAAGAAGAGTACAGCATTAAATGACAGATTTCTTTCTGCTTAAAAGGTTACCTGTCAATCTTAACTTCTTTATCTCTGCAGCCTTGTTAGACCCCTATAACTCAATCTACAGATGCCATACTCAGCCTACAAACTCTTCCTTGTGGAATCTGCTGTGTTAATCCTGACACATGAAGACATGGATTGGTAACCTCCAGCCCTTTGCATCATTTCCTGGTCTGCCCCAGAACAGCTTAAATCTAGACCCACTGAAAGTCAGACTCCAGCTGCAGTTGCTGGCTTACCATGTTGCTGTCTGTGATGGTTCACTAACAAACAAATTCAGGCCTAATGTTCCTGTAAATAACTCTGTGAGATCCTGTTTACCATTTATTCTGAAGTTCTCTTCCATTTGTCACTTTAATTTGTGAGGCGAAAGTCAGCACTGTTTCTTTCTCCTAACTCCAGGTAAGTGCCACCAACTACTCTAGCTCCGGGCTGAGACCTACAAGCTCTGCTCTGACCACACACGTCCTTTTCCAAGGAAATCCCCAATCTGGTGTTTCAGATTTCAAAGTAGTCATGGAGTTAGATTCGTGGACATGACAGAGTGATTGAATAAAGCTTTTGGGTCTTTTCATGCCCTCAAATGCCTGTGTGTTTAGTATTTGGTGATCAAGGAGGTACTGTTTGTTGAAAGGGCTGAAATCTTTAAGAAGTGAGCCTACTGGGAGGTCTTCAGGTCAGTACCTTAAACTTCAGGTATTGATTCTACTTTCAGTTTCTGCTTTAGTGCTTCTCCATGTAGTATTCCAGGCTCTGGAATTTTGTGTGAGAATTTTATAATACTTTTGACACATGTAATCAATCACCTAACCAATTCCATCAGTGAGCATTACTCCTTTGTTCTGCCTTCCTGTTTTAAATAAACTATACTGTAAATTGCTAAATACCTTTTAAAGGATATATACAGAAGATAAATATGCAGGAAATACACAATTTTGAAGAAGGGGTACCTCATAACATGATTCAGCACTATTTTTTTTTTCATTTAGCAGGTACGAATAGCACTAGACATTACATCTCATAGAGGACACAGCCTTATAGCTTCATAAAGAATATTTCCTAAAAAAAAAAAATCAGCCTAAATCATAGATATAGGCATCTTACCAAACCATTTAGACTCATTATGGGCTGCTGGATAGGAATTTAATCTGAACTCAAATACTTCTTACTGAGGCTCACCAAGTATCCTGTAATCATCTTGTTTACTACAACTGCATGTACTGTTTTCCTTCTCTTTTCTTAGCTCACTATGGTGCTATGTGAGTCAATAAAGGTTTAATAACCATGAGAACTGCTGCGGCCATCGGTTAGAGCCCACTAGTGCTAATGCTAACAAAAGGCCTAGATAGCAGTACTCAGGCAGCCAATGACAGAGGTTAAGAATATCTGGATTGACACTGAAACTCACACAATATGTCATGGGTTTATTTTAGTAGATGCCAATTCTAGTAGATTCTTCCCATTATTTTCTTTTCCATTTTTTTGTAACACTGCTAAAACCAAAATTTTCTCTCCTCTGCCACTAAAAATAATTCCAACAGGTCACATAGCCTACATGGTTCATTTCGTGCTGAATACCTAGTTCAAACTAACTTTATACTTGGATTTGTGATTTGACTTAACTTTTCTGAGAAAATAGTGATGAGGCCCAGAGGTCCAAGCAATAATGTCATGTCATCAGCCATGTGGAAGACACTCAGTTTGCCACATAAAGGAAAAAGTCAGAATGGAAAGAATTGGAATCAGAACACCCGGAAAGGCCCTAGGCTTCACTAGCTTTCTCTGTTAAATGTTGGTACCCAAGGTCCACCTGTCCCTTTACCTTTCTTGAAGTTACTTTAAAGTTCATTAAATCTATGTGAGTATCTTTTCCATAAATTCCATTTTTGTTCTAAGCTAATTTAAATACAATTTTTGTCACTTTCATGAAATGAGGGAAAAAAAAGGAAGACTGAGAAGGAGATAGAGGGAGAGAAAGAAAGGAAGTGAAAAGTATCAGTGATTAAAAAAAAGCCATCAAAAAGCAGTACTGGCCCATCAGTATTAGGTCTGAGCTCCGTGTTGTTGGATGTAGAGCACATTAGCATCTGAGCTTTTGCTCTCGTTGTTGCTTTTGTTTTGTTTTGTTTTCATTCTTGGAACATAAGTATTAATATTTTAAACACTGGGTCTCATTCTCTAGCATTTTTTCTTACTGGTTCTTAGATATTTTATTACTCCTCACCTTAAGCATCAATTATGAATATATGCAAACTGTATACATTCAGAATCACACACTCTGCTTTCTCAGACCGACCACTGGCCAATGACAGTCTACATTTCTGTTCCTTCATTCTCCGACCTTAGGGATGAGTAGCGTCCACCTCATCTCCATCTTATCTGCTACAGCTATGCTCCTAATCAGGCCTACAGAACTAGGTAGGGTATGATAGAATCAAGCCAAACTTTTCAGAGGGGTGGTAGTAGGAAGGAATCAAAGGGATTAAACTGACTTTGAATCCACAAATAAAATCTATGAATTTCAAGTTATTAAAAAATATTAAGAATTTTTATGTTCATTCAGTGTGCTGCAGAATCATCTAGCAACAAACAAATAAACCTGTATATTAAACCTTGCTACCTACACAAGATTTAATAAATCTCCTTGCATTGTTTAATTCACTTTATTTGAAGTTTTTCCTAGTTTGAAATTTTGTTGGGGGAAAATAAAAAATAAAATTTTTCAATTTTTTACTTTCTGAAAACCTGGAGGTTTTATCAGCATTGTAGATTTCTTGTAACACTATTCACATACACTGTTTCACTGAATCCTTATTTCATTTCCTAGAACCAAAAGAATATAGATCTGCCTGGATTTCCGGGAATGGATGAATGGACCAGTGAAAACAATCTGTCATTGTGTCATTTTTTTGTGAATGCAATGTTGATACAAAACAGGCCAAGTCCTTAAAAGGAATGTGTACGCTGAGTGAAACTACTAAATGTATTGCAAAAGATATACCCAATACTTTTTTAAGAAAAGAATCAAGAAAAAAAGAAATAATAGGAACATAGGCTTTCCACTGAATGCAGGCAGTTCTAATTAGTCATCGTTCCTCAATTTTCACACTCTTTCTTGATATAATCGCAAAATCTGAGAGATTTCCCCTAAGGAAGCTCTTAGAAACATGCTATGAAAACAACAACAACAAAAAAAAAACAGACAAATAACTACTCTTTTATAAAGACAGAGATTTGATGCTTTTGTAAGTAAAGGGACATAACGCGAGACCATCATGCTTAGTGAAGTGAGTGAGACTTAGAAGGTTAAACAGTACCTGGTTTCTCTGATGCAACTAGAGTACTGGCAATTTATACAATGAAAGGGTTGTGATAGTGGGAATCTAGAGGGATGAGGGAGGCAGGAAGGTCAAAAAGGGGAGAGGGAGGGATTGAAATGACACGATATATATGTGCACAAAATACTCAAGCTCAATGTGACCATTGTGCATTTCAGATATATGCTAATAAACATGAGGAAAATAAAATTTTCTTTTTATAATTTCTGGCTTCTTGGGTTGGCCTATGCTGTCCTCCACAAACTAGTCCTTTTTCTCTTTCCATTTCTCCTCTGCTTTCAATTCCCCAATGCAATACACCATCTTCTTTCATATTTCCATGATTTTGGGCTCTCTCTTCCTTTTGCTACAATGCCTCTCCTTCCTTTCCTTTCCAAGAAACCTCGGGCTATCTTTCTAGACCAACATTTATGGGCTACTTTGTGTAATCTTCCCAACATTCTTGCCCAATACATTAAGGGGAACACCCTCTTTCCTTCCTGTGTTCACATTGCATATTGCAAACACTTTTACCGTAGCATTTATCAAAGGACCTATATTTCTCAATCATCTGACTCTAAGCTAATGAATGCTCAATCTGCACAACCACCTAGATGCTGCTTTTACATCTTTACTCATATAATTCAGATGTGGTTCTGAGAAAAATTTATATATATATATATATATATATATATATATATATATATATATATATTACATGCATATAGTATTATATTTATTTTAGAGCCACAACTGAAAAATACATATTCACATCTCTGTGTGGAGTACCAAATACAAACTAAATATATTTCTAATTTAACTTTCTTTTAGCCAAATTGGAAGGTAGTTCTAGTTATTTCAGAGGCAGAATGGCTGTAGTAGAGGGAAAGTTCAGTTTAAATAGAATTTGTACCTATAGATAGAAGATAGAATATTCTAATTTCAAGCTTCTTTTTATATATATATATATATATATATATATATATATATATATATATATATCGATAGACAGATAGATGGATAGATAGATCTTTGGCTTTTTGATAAATAGAACTATGTATCTAAAAATCCCATATCAGATACAGTAAAGTTAAGAAAGCTCAATACCAGGTCCCTTGGACGAATAGTACAGGAAGAACAAAGGCATGACTACAGCTTTTATTTAAGAATGCTAAGTTACTGTGAAGAGGGTCAGATACTAAAAAGCTAATTAGAATGATGGCATCCATAATGAAAACTTCTAATAAAGCACATAGTGTGAAAATCTGCATGTCTTTCTCAAAAAATATAGTTACAGTAGATCATTATGTTTCTTAAATCAATTTAGCTCATTGACAACTTCATCCACTTACAGTACAGTCTCTTCAGTACACGAAGCCTTTCACGAAATGATTTGCCCTACGAATAAGCAATAGAAGTATCTTTAAGTGGCTATCTTTCAGATACTTTTTTTATAACGGAATTTAATCAATGCTCTTTGATCCCTAAGGAGGAAGTAACTTTTAAAATGATTTCAGTTAATTGTTTAATAAGATGACTTGACTGCTATTCAAGGATAGTCTTTCTGTATTTCTATTTTACCAATGTATAAATCACTCTTAAAAGTATTTCTCTTTCCAAAGCTACTATATGTTCACGAAATTAAAATTTTGTCTGTAACATAAGTGAAACAAAAGAGTAACTGAATTAGAGGTCGCAAAGGGTCTTGTCGCGTTCATTCTTGTTAATCACACTGCACTTGGTCTTGGATTAAATCGACATTAATTTTAACCACAGAGATGGATTTTTCTTATTTCCTCTATTGCTTTCATTGTGCTCCTAATATGCACCGATCATGTGGTTATTAAAAATGAACAGAAATTTAGTAGGTTACCAACTCCGCATAAACAGGACCACACTTTAATCTCTGCTGTGTTCACTGAGCTTCTCACGGGATCTGATACTCAGATATTCCCTACGTACATTGTTGGAGACATAACACAGCTGCTTTCAGATTTCTCTGGAACAGACAATGTCTTTATCTAGTAAAACAACTTGAAGAGGAATTGTGATATGAATTAAATAAAAGAAGCAGCCAAAGAGCTTCACAGGACTACCGTTCACTGAAAAACATGAAAAAAAAAAAAAAATTGGCCTGAGTGGCGCTTAAACTATGGAGGAGACACAATAGAATCAAATAAATAGAATATGGTTTGGAAAGGAAGAACTAATTAACAAATTCAGTCAGTTGAGGTGTAAAAGATTAATACAAAAAAATTGATAGCCTTTCTCTACACTAACAATGAACTCACCGAGAAGGAGATGAAAAAACAAACTCATTTTCAATACTCCTCCCTCCCATAATTAAATACCTAGGAATATACCTAACCATGAAAGTGAAGGAATTCTACCATAAAAACTGTATTACAATGAAAAAGTAAACTGAAGAAGACATTACAAAAGGAAAAACATTCCCTGTTCCTGGATAGGTGGAAATCCTGTTGTCAAAATGGCCATACTACAAAAACTGATATACATGCTTAATGCTATTCTTATCAAATTACCAAAAATGTTCTTCATAGAACTAGTAAAAACAAACAAACAAACAAAAAAAGACTAACTTCATATGGAACCAAAGAGACTCCGAATAACCAAAGCGATCCTGAACAACAAAATGTAGGTGGCATTACAAATCTGGAAATCAAGCCATATTACAAAGAAATAGTGATAAAAAAAAACAGATGATGGTGACCCTAAAACAGATAAGGCAACCAACGGAAAAGAACTCAGGATGCAGAGACAAGTTCAGGTACTCTCAGTCTTCTGATCTTTAACAAAAGGGCTAAAAATTCACACTGAGGAAAGCCTCTCTTTAATCAATGATGCTGGAAGAAAAATATCCACATCTTTCATTATGTACTAAAGTCAGAT
The DNA here is from genome assembly GCA_004027205.1 of Ctenodactylus gundi. Taxonomy (NCBI): domain Eukaryota; kingdom Metazoa; phylum Chordata; class Mammalia; order Rodentia; family Ctenodactylidae; genus Ctenodactylus; species Ctenodactylus gundi. The sequence goes on along the minus strand of PVKB01002598.1, from coordinate 208,539 downwards.
CAGAGCGGATCAAAGACCTACATATTGGGCTGACGTCATAGCTGAACAGTTAAAGTGCTTTACTTAGCAAGTACAAGGCCCTGTGTTCAATTCCATAGCATCACATAAACTGACTTTGATGGGCATGCCTGTAATCCCAGCACTCTGAAGGTGGAGGCAAGAAGATTGCTGTGTGCTTGAGGCCAGTCTGTGCTCATAGTTAAGGACCAGCCTGGACTACAGAGCAAGACTTAGTCTTCAAGAAAAAGAAAAAAAAATAGAGGACAAAATAAATAAAGGCATGGAGAAAGACTTTCTCATAAAACACCTGATATAAACAATATAGCTGTCAGAATTAACAAATAAGATTATACCAAAGTATAAACCTCTGAAGAGCAAAGGGAACAAAGACCTAAGAGAGAACCGGTAGAACAGAAAAAATTTTACCACTACTCCTCAGACAGGAAATAGAAACTGAAATATACAAAATACTGAGGAAAAATAAGTTTCTCAAAATCAAAGATCCAATTAAAAATGGGTAATTTCTGAAATAAATAGACGATCCTCAGAGGAAGTGTAACAGGCCAACAAATCAATGAAAAATGTTCGACATACTTAGCCATTAAAGACATGCAAATCAGACAGACACTGAGACACCATGTTACCCACGTGAGAATTTTTTTTTTAATCAAGAACTCAAAAAGCAATTGATGCTGCTAATGATTCAGGAGGTCAAGGGACCCTTTTCACTTTGCTAGTGTCACTGTAGACTGTACAGCCATTATGCAAAAAGGTGTGGAAATTTTTCAGAAAACTAAAACTTGATGTCCCATTGGACCCAGTGATGCCTCTAAATATCTTTCCAAAAGATTAAGAAGTACCATATGATAGGAATACATACACATGCATGTTTATAGCAGCACAGTTAATAATAGCTAAATCGTGAAAGATGTGAAATCGTCATCAATATCCCACTGAATAAACAGGATATATATATATATATATATATATATATATATATATATATATATATATATACAATAGAGTACTACTCTGCCATAAAGGCAGATTAGAGTCATTTGTGAGAAGATGGATATAATTTGAGACTATTGTGCTTAGTGAAATGAGTCAGACTCAAAAGATTAAACATCACACAGTTTCCTTAACATGAGAAACCCAGGGTGTAAAGAAGCAGCCAAGTCAAACCAGTGAGATGTCATGAGATGGAGGGGAGGGAGGGGATCTCAAGTTTAATGTAATTGTTGTATACTGTAAATGTATACTAATAAAAATGGAAGCACAAAGAAACGATGAAATCAAAGAAGAAATGAAATTCAATAATAAAACACAGATCAAGACCTCACTGGAAGAGATAATAAATAGTGAAAATTTCCATAAGGCTAGTGAGAATGGTCAAGGACCCCTGAAAAAGCATTCACACCTTGTTTATTCCAATATATATATATATATTTCCCTCACACAATTTTTCTTTTCTTTCTTGTTTTTTGTCTGTTTGTTTGTTTGTTTTGTTTTGTTTTTTAAGACACAGTCTTGCTCTGTGGTCCAGGCCGGTCCTGAACTCACTATGTAACCCAGGCTGGCCTAGAACTCATAACAATCCTCCTGCCTCAGCCTCTCGAATGCTGGGATCACAGGTGTGCACTGCTATACTCAATTATGTGGTGCTAGAGGATCAAACCTGGGTCCTCCCACTTTCTAAGCAAGTGCTCTAGCCACCAAGTTATGTCTGCAGCACTCCCCCCCCAACACACACACACACACACACACACACACACACACACACACACACACCAGGCTGCTCTTTATAGCTTCATAATATTCCATTGTATATATGTAACATATTTTGTTCATCTGTTCCTCTGTTGATGGGCATGTAGCTATTATGAATTGGCCAATGCTTTATCTTTAGTATTTTTCATGGTATCAGTAGCAATTCTTAGTGGGATAATTTGCATTATTGCCAATAATTAGTGAAGTGGGACATTTTTTCATACACTTGTCAACCATTCGTATGTCCTCTTTTGAGAAATGTCTTTACATTTCTCTCCAGTTTTTAACTAAGTTATTTGGGTTTTGCCACTGAAATTTTGGAGTTCCTACACGTTCTGGATATCAACCCCTTGTCAGATGTAGAGTGTACAAATTGCTTTGGTTCTTTAATATGTCGTCTCAAAATTTTTTTGATTGTTTTGTTTGCTGCTGGTAAAAAGGTTTCTAGTTTGATGTAATCCCAGTTCTCTACTTTTGCTTTTGTTTTCTCTGCTTCTGAGGGCCATCAAACAAATCTTTGCCCATTTTAATGTCCTGAAGCAGTTTCACTATTTTTCCCTTATAGTTTCAAATTTCATCACATTTAGTTTGTTAGTCTACTTTGAGTTTATTTTTGTAACTGCTGATAGTGATCTAGTTTCATTTTTTTCTGTATGTAGATATTCAATTTTCTCAGTGCAGTTTGTTGAAAAATGCATTTTCTCCAGTGCATGTTGTTAGTAATTCTGCTAAAGATCAGTTGGCTGTAGATATGTTGGTTATCTTTAAGATCTTCATTAATTTCATTGGTCTATTTGGTAGTCGTTATGCCAAAATGATGGTACTGTAGTTACCACAGTTTTATACTATACTTTGATGTCAGAGAGCAGAACGCCTTCTTCTCTGTTCTTTTTGTTCAAGGTGGCTTTGGCTACTAGAGGTTTCTTGTGGTTCCATTTACATCTTAGAATTGTTTCTTCTAATTCTCTGAAGGATGATATTGGCATTGCGGTACAGAGTGCTTTGAAGGTCCTAATTCCTATTTTGTGACCTGAACATTTCAGCAAAATTGGCTTTTCCAATCCATGTTTCCAATTTGTTGTGTCCTCTTCAATTGCTTTTATAAAAACTTTGTAATTCTTGTCACAGAGATCTTTTATTTCTTTGGCTACATTGATTTCTTTTGTGCTTATTATACATGGGATTGCTTTCTTGATTTTTACTCTAAATAATCCATTATTGGAATATTGTAATGCTGCTGATCTTTTATGTTGCTCTTATATTTGGTAACTTTGATGAATTTATTTCTAATAGTTTCCTGGCTGTATTTTTTGAGGTATACGTATAAGATACATTTATCTGCAGAAACAGCTAATACGACTTATAGTCTACTCCAGACACCTTTTCTTTCTTTATTTTGCCTGATTGCTCCTGCTAGGGCTTCCAGAACTTTGTTGAATAAAATCAATTGGAGTGAACATAATTGTTTTGTCCCAAATCTTAGAGAAAAGGCTTTCATTTTTTCCCATACAGTATAATCTTTGCTGTTGTGTTACACTAAATGGCCTTCATTGTGATGAAGTATGTTCTTTGTATGCCTAATTTGTTCACTATTTTCTTTCTCAGGGAGAGATGTGAAGCTTTATCAAATATCTTTTCTGCACTGAGACCATTAATCCTGATATGTCAACCTCATTAAGAAACACCCAGAAGATGAGCAGAGGATGCTCCAGGGTGTGTTTTAGTGGTCTTCAGAAACACATGCGGCCCCTTGCCCAGTCCTCTGGTACTATTCCCTACTCAGTCAGCTTTCATCTACCATAAATGGAGCAGCTTCGCTCTTTCAAACACTTCTGCTACGAAGTTTCTTCCTTGAAGCTTGAGATTATTTAGTGACTCTCCTGAAACGATGAACTAAATTAAACCTCTCCTCCTTTACATTATAAGTGAGAGGTGTTGTGGCTCAGTGACTGGAAAGGGTACTAATTACAAAAAAAAAAAAAAATGATAATAGTGAAGTGGGGATCACTGCTGTGACTGTATCTAATAACTTTGCTGAACTATTTTGGAAAGATTTATAGATGTAATCAAGATAATACTTAGAACACAGTAAGCAGAGCCTGATGGGCAATTCCAGTTGAGCTCAGAAGACCAGAATGCTGACAAAATGTAAACACTAAAAGCCAGGCTCTTGAGGTTTTATTTAGGAGCAAGAATTCCATTGACATTTGCACTACAGGTTATTCGTGTTACATCCTGACAAGAAAAATCTCTATATTTGGCCTGTGTGTGTCTGGAGACTCTGCGGAGATTGAAATTGAAGGCTGTATTAATATGGTGGATAATATTTTAAGACTGCCCAACATTCAGCCTGGGGCATGGGTACTACTGCTTTACCCAAATTGAATGAGAATTGGGAACTTAAAATAGAACAAAAAATTGTCGAAAAAAAATACATCTTAACCCAGAAAGTCCTGTGTGCAAATTAGGCATCAAAAAGGGTGTGGCTACTGAAGAAATTATCACCAGCAAAAGAAACCAAGCACTTTATAGAATAACAACAAGAATGAAACCTTGAAGGCATCTCAGTAATCAGCAAGATCCTATCACAGGCTTGAGATTGCAAATGTGTAATCTTTTGAGAAGAGAGTCTCTGAGGCCCGTAATCAAGAAGGACCACCTAGTATACTAGTTTAGGACTCATTTCACCATGCTCAGCCATTCAGACACCCAGAGGCTATGGAGGCATTAGTCCATGGCATACTGGCTGTTGTTTCAACTGACAGCAGATTTTGGTGTCATTTATGTGATGCTGTTTTCACTAGTGTGCAACATACAAGAGTTATAGGGTCAAAAATGCCCCAGTCAGATCTCAAAGGAAGGCCTAGAAGACCAGACAAAGAGCCCCTGAGAGGGCAGTGCATGAGGATTTGGGAATGAAACCACATCTACAATAGAGACCCCACAACGGTGGAGATGCTAGAAATATAAGGCATTTGCCAAGTGTGTCTGTCGGCAATAAGCAAAGTCAGACAGAGAGAGGACTTGTGGTTATAATCCTCTGGAACTCATATTTTATACTACCGTGTGCTTTAGATGGACATGGAGCTACAGGATTTAATGTTTGCCCTGTTGGTTTTCAGTCTTGTTTTGGCTTGATTCTTTTCTTTACTTCATAATTGTCCTTTATGAAATGGGAATGTTTATTCTGCATCATTGCACCTCAAGGTTTTTTCTTTCTTCCCGGAAATGAAAAGCTAAGAATTTGCCTCGAATTTCCAATGAGACTTAGACTTGGACTCTTTAAAAATGTTATAACTGTTATGACTTTAAAAATCAATTATTGTGCTTGTGGTAGTACATGTGCTACTAGTATTTTGTTAGGTAGAATTATGAACATGCTATTGTCTTTATTAGATTAGGTACAGTGAAAGGGGAAGTGTGCGAGTGTGAAGTTCACAAGTGCATAATAACTATTTATCCTGACTTGTCCATTTTGCTGAATTGGAAAACATCTAACAGATTAGAGTAGCATGGCTTTAAGACTTCCTTGTGGGACACGGAGGTGTGTTCTTGGATATCACATCTGGTCTCCCACTAATTCCTGTCTGGCACTCTCCTGTGTTGAGCTTTGTGCTTCCATAGGCTAGGCAGCTTATTTCTGTTATGCTCTTCTACTACAAGGCTTCTGCATTGGAGCCTGCCTACCATCTACTAAATCTCTCAAACTGATGAGCTGAACTATATCTCTCCTCCTTTAAAGTATGGGTGTCATGTCAAAGAGACAAAGATGACTGATATATGCATCTATTAAAAGTAGAGATATGGTTTTGTCTTTGATTTTGTTGGTATGATATACCAGATTTATTGATATGCAAATATTTTCCTCTGAGATGAATCTCTTTGATTGTGGTGAAATTCTTTTTAATGTGTCTGCAAATAATATTTTCAGAGTTCTTTCAACTATGTTTACCAAGAATATTGGTCCATAAATTTTCTTTTGTGTTGCATCCTTATCTAATCTTTTTTATTTTTATTTATTTTTTTTGAGACAGGGTCTCACTCTGTAGTCCAGGCTGGTCCTGAACTCACTATGGAGCCCAGGCTGGCCTTGGACTCAGGACAATCCTTCTGCCTCGGCCTCCCGAGTGCTGGAATCACAGGCATGCACCACCATGCCCAGCTTATGTGGTGCTGGGGAATCTAACTTGGGTACTTTGCATTTGACTTAGCACTTGCTAAGCAAGTTCTTTAAATACTGAGCCATTCCTCCAGCCCTTTCTCTAATCTTAGTGTCAGGGTTTTATCAGAACATAGCACAGAAAAACCACTCAACACATAATGATCAGGAAGCAGAAAGTGAGGAGAGGAGCGAGGGAGAACAGTGTGTCTTTGTGGGCTGCTCCCTCAGTGACCCACCTTTGTAGCACAGGCCTCACCTTTGAATAACACAGTCAGCTATGGCCTCATCAATGAACAAGTCTGCTAATAATTAAAGTGTCCACGATCCAATCACTCTGCAAGTGCCACAGTTCTGAACCCAACACCTTTGAGGGACATTTTAGAATTAAACCACGTCTCCTGTGGCCCTCAAAAGGCTTGTGTTTATCTCATTACACAAATTGCATTTAGTCCTTCTCTAAGAGTTGATAGTGGGTTCATTGGATTTAGAATTTCAGTATCCTTTTGTTAAATTGACCCTTTGGTCATTTTATGACTTCTTTTGTTCATTCTGCTGCTTTTGATTTAGCTTATTTTACCAGCTACATGCCTTTATACTTTACTTTCTAATTTTATTCTCATGAACTATTTCATGCCTTTCTTTTACTAAGATCCTGTCAACTCAGTTCCAGTGAGCTTCTGATGAGCGACACAGTCGAACCTAGTGTTTCCTTGATTTTTTGGTTGTAATTTTGTTTTTAATCCATTTAGTCTATGTCTTTCAACAGAAGAATTTAGTCCATACACATTCAAGGTAATTACTGATACTGAATACTTAGATTCTTCCTACAGTGTTTTTATAACCTTTTGTTTTTTCATTGTAATTTCCTTCTTCTCTTCTTATGGTCTTTCATTGTGGCTAAGTGATTTGCTCTAGCAGTGTTTTGAATTCTCACTTGTTATTCTTGTTTGACTATTACATATTTTTTGCTTTGAGGTTGCTCTAAAAAAAATGTCTTTTCATTATAACAAGCCAGTTTGAAAGCACAGCAACTCGTTGTGATTGCAAAGATTAGAACAGAAACAAACAACTAACCACGGAAAATACACATTTTAAAATAACACTGGAGAAATCTGCCAAGCTCTTGATACAGTCATTGGGAATGGACCAGCTCCAGGTTCCTACTTCACACCTAGGGCCACAAATGCTGCCAAACTGTGTTATCCCCTGAGCCCATAGCCTGACAAATCCAGCACCGTGCCTGGTAGGACTAAGGCTCCGTTGCTATGAGCTACCTATTGCTGAGTTAAATATTGGCCCAAGACTGCTGCAATCAGCCACAGGTGAGGCTGGCTGGAACAGAAGTCTGAAAGACTGGATTGAATGGTTTTTTTCTCTTCTAGAGTCTTTGGCCACTGACAGGCTTGAGGATGAGGGCTGTTAGAATCTACTAAGCATTAGTCTTTATTATCCAAATACTAAGTATCAACGCAAAGTTTTGTGCTTACTATCTACCCTATTGCAGAAAAATGGGACCGTGCATTACATTACATTGTCCGAGGCTTGGCAAGTGTCAGTAAACACAGTCTTTTAACCACCTACTAATGATAAGTTCAGTCAAGCCCAAGTCTCACAACCACAGGAACCTGTATAGCTTCACAGAAGAACCAAAGCTCATCCCGCAACTGCAGGTAATACATGCCAAAACTTGTGTCCTTCCCACTAGGGTCGAGATCTTCTCCCTGTTTCAGGGCACCTGTAGAACCTGTTCCCAAGTTCTAGGAATTAAAGATGGTTACATCTGAGTCTCACAGGCGCCAGGGACTGCACCGTTTTAGGAGGATGGCATATGTACTCCAGGCTCACTTCAAGACTGGAATTGACGCAAACAAAAACTAAGTCTGCCCTACTGACATATAGGTCTCTGCCTGAGGCAGGAGTAGATTAAACACTTTGTCTGTGAACTCTGGCTGGTTTATGGGACTTAGTTCTACCACATGCTGAGTTCCAGCTGTAGCCTGGCACTGAACTCTAAGACAAATAACTTTCATGCCTCTCCCCCCAGATAGTGGAGTCTCGCCCCCTGCTCTTATGCAGGCAGAGAGGAGAGGAGCTGCCTAAGGCAGTCCCAGACTCTGAGTCTTCACAGGGGTACTTGATGCAGAGGTTATGGGGTTTTGCCCAGCGCTGAATTAAACCAGGATGGCCCTGATACTTGGTTTAAAGACTGGGGCACAGATGTCATTCTCTTTCCTTCCTCCAGGTGGGAAGCAGCTCTCTCCACACCGGCTGCTTGGATTTGGGGCAGGAGCCTTGTGACCAACTGTCCTACGTTCTTCCCTTCTTCTGTAACATTTTTTGTTTCTTTTTACTGCAACCAGGGGACATAGTCTCTCTTCTAATTTCTGTAACTATTAAGAATGTAGCCTCACGCATAAATGGCTGATCAGCTTGGTCTGTGCAGCAAGCTATCACCAGAGGATCTTACTCAG
>PVKB01002598.1:105000-200036 GCA_004027205.1 Ctenodactylus gundi | reverse complement strand
ACCTGTCCAGTAAACAAGGAAGAGACAGATTCACGACTAGAAGGAATATTTATTCGCAAGATTGCTCATTGTATTGCGGTGCAGAGGAGACAAAGCTTAGCGTCACTAGAGGTTTGACTTGCGTTAGCCAAGTGTGTGGCTGGGAACGCTTGCTGCCCTTTGCAGGGCCAGCTCCATGAACCCAAGACTTTCGTTTTCAGCTACCTGATATGGTAAAACCTTGTGTTTTTCCAATTCTCTTCTGCCACACCAGTGTTCTACTAAAATAGTGACTTAAACACTAAGCTCTTGCAAAACTGCATGCTAACTTGGGGTTCAGATAGCACAGGAAAGTATCTCAGAATTGTATTCATTTGTGTTACTGGAAGGGGAACTGTTTTTCTGTGTTTGTTTTTAGTGCTAGATAATTCCTCACAGGTAATATACAATCTTCCACAGACAAGCTACATATGTATGATGTATTCGTTTCTGTGACTGGCACATGCATACAGCCAATGGGCAGCAGAGATAGCAGCAAATCACTTGACCTCTTCCTTGTGGATTGAAAGCAGCTTTGGAAAAGAAACTATTATATAAATAACCTTTTGACTGGAATACGTCTGACCCAGAATCTCACTTTTTGATATTTTAGAAGAGGCAAACAAATATATATAAATATAAATGAATAAATATTAAGATTTTTACCATTAACTTTGTGTCTGGCTTAGGTAGAGAGGTTGAGGATTATAAAAAGAAAAAAAAAGAATACATGCTAAATGAAGGACTTGGTAATGTGCAAAGGGGGACAACAATAGGTAGAACACGGACCTTTGCGTAACTGTCAAACCACGCGAAAGCTAATAGAGCCAAATACTCACATTTAAGATCTTATCCTTATGAGCTAGCAAAGGAATGATAAAGGAATGATGTGGGGCTGGGAATGAAACTCAATGGTAGAGTTTTGACCTCCTGTGCTTGAGATCCTACATTCAACTCCCAGTACTGAAAAAAAAAAAAGGAAATTAAAAAATAAGACGGAAAGAAGGAGACAGAAGAAGAAAAGAAGGGGAGAGGACAGGAGAAGAGAAGAGAGAAAGGAATAGTTATGATTTTTCAGACCTCTACAGTAAGCCAGGATATGGGGGTCAACAAATAAGGGGCCACTAAAATAAGATAAATATGTGTACAGTATATTTTATTTTTCTTACTTAGTACTTTACATCTTCACTGTTGGCACTGCAGTATTTTCTCCCATGCATACCTTTCTATGCAAAGAAAAAAATAGAATTCAACCAGTTAGGCTATAAATTCAAAAATAATAGAAAAATGAATTATTCATCTGTATTTATAGTCTGTGTATAAGAATCTGGCCTTTGCCATCTTAACTTGTTTTCTTATGTGAATTAATAATAGATAAATACCTACTTGCTTTCCAATGCCAGAAAAAATCCTTCCTTTTTTAACACCACATTAAAAAGAAAAAAAAAAAAAAAAAAACACCTGTTACAATCCTGGTATGTCCTACATCATTTCTTTCACTTCTGATACGTAGGGGCTGTATAATCTCAAAACTTCCCATCTTTTACACAGTCTACAATACTATTACTGTCTGTGCAGCAGACAACAATTAGCTTTGGTGCACTGTCTTCTCCTGAAAATAAGATATATAGACGTACATAATTGGTACAGTTATGAACTCTGAAAGTTTTGGCTAAAACTGAAAACTAACATAAAATTAGCACTGTTAATTGTAAAACTTTGTAATTGTACAATGAAACAGCTGGTGATGACTAATGTATTACTCTTAGAAATATCAGGTTTTTTGTTTCTGTGATGCTAGAAATTAAATCCAGGGCTCATCTACAAGCACTCTACCACTGTGCAATATTACCCATCTTCACGATTAGTTTTTTGAGATACACTCTTGCTCTATAGTCCAGGCTGGTCTTAAACTCACTATGTAGCACTGGCTGGACTCAAACACATGGAAAGCCTCTTGCCTCAGTCTCCTGAGTGCTGGGATAAAAGGTGTTTATCACCAGGCACTTTTTATATGATGCTAGAGAACTGAAACCAGAGCAAGGTGCTTTAGCCACTGAGCTACACCCCTAGCAACTCACTATGATATTTTTTTATTTTTTTTAATTGAGGCAGTCCTTTCTTTTTTATTTTTCTTTAATTTTCTCATTTGGATATTGACAGTTCCTTTGGTAAATAAAATGATGCAGAACATTACAGAAAAGCATTTCCATTGTATTATTTACTACCATTCAGCAGAGCCATTGTACTGGATCCTCCAAAACTGTTTAAAGCTCTACTGTAGAATTGAATCTTCTCACAAATATTGTAGATGGTTTTGTAAGAGGCAATGATACTGTAAAATCATTTAGAAATTTGTTCTTGAAACATGTCAATAATAAAATAGCTGCAAATTTTTATATCTGGTTAATTGTAGCTTTACATAGGTGCATAAAAGGCTCACCTCCATTGTAAACCTTAAATTTTGTGCATATACATATCAATAAAATGGAAAAAAAGGAAAGTGGGAAAATTCTTGTCACCTTGACAAGATGCGTAGGTGCACAAAACGCTCAACTTCACTTTAAACCTTAAAATTTGCACTTATACATATCAATAAAACGGGGAAAATTAAAAAATGGAACCAGGCCCAGTGGTACAAGCCCATATTATTTTTTATTTATTCATGCATTTTCTACAGGTGTATTAAGTTTCACCAAGCTCAGACCATGGGGTGCTGAACCCAAGGTCCGACACACTTGCCAGGCAAGGGCTCTTAACTACTGAGCTATCTCTCTAGCCCTATCTGCCCCTCTTTCTTTTCCTAGTTAATGTTCAGGACTAATAGGGAATCTCTGTGCTTTGGATCCAGTTAGAGCCCTTTAAATCCTGAGTCTCTCAACAAGTAGAATCATGGTTATGGACAAGTGATGTCATATCTTTACTATAAATTCAACAAAAATGTAGACTACTTAGAATATATAGATTTCTATACAGGAGATATATATGTGTGTGTGTGTGTGTGTGTGTGTGTGTGTGTGTGTGTGTGTGTATAGAACCCAGCAAATTCTTTCCACTTCTATCTCTGCCAAATTGACATGTGAATCTCCTATAAACCCTTTTCTAAAATGGATCTTACTCTTATAATGTCAGTTTATTTACTTTTTCCTCCCCATTTTATTGATATGTACAAGTGCAGAATTTAAGGTTTACAATGGAGTTGAGCATTTTGTGCACATACGTATCTTGTCAAAGTGACAAGGGCTTCCCCGCTCTCTTTTTGTCCCTCCCCCACCCTCCCTTCATTCCCTTCACCCCCCCTCCCCCTTTTGCTTTGTCTTTCTTTTAAAGTTCCATGAGATAGTTGTGGTCTGGGTCTCATATATCAGAGAGACCATTCCATGTTTCACCTTCTGCTTCTGACTCACTTCACTAAGCATGATGTTCTCAAGTTTCTTCCATTTGCCTGTGAAAACCTCCACACTGTTGGACCTTACAGATGCGTCATATTCCATTGTGTATAAATACCACAGTTTGTGTATCCACTGGCCTATTGATGGGTATTTTGATGACTTCCATATTCTCGCTATAAATGTCAGTTTATTTTAAATGATCTTCATAAAATACTTTATTGTACTATCATATGTGCTGACCAGATATTATTGAGAATGCTTTCAGTTTATGAGCTAATCTGCCCCCCCTGAAGATCCATAAGAGAAACTTGTCTCGTTTATTTTCCAGAAATAGATTCATCCTGCACATCTGGGAGGAAGGTTTTGAACTTCCTGGGACAGTTAATCTTGCTTGCCAACTCGAGCAGGTGAAGAGACCCCTGGAGAGGAGGCGGGAGTACCGGAGCACCGCACCACACCTGCGCTGTTAGGAGGTGGAGCTAGTTTGGGGAGGTGGGTCACCGCGGGCCAGCCCTTGGAGGGCGCATGCCAGACTGCCACTCTTCCTCTGGGCAGCCAAGAAGTGAGCAGCTTTACTCCCAGACATCCTCTGTCATAATTTCCTCATTGGGAGCCGCCCAACCATAGAATGAAACTTTGCAATCACAATCCTCTGTTCCTTTAACTGGGGTCACGTAATTTGCCCAAGCAGTGCTAAAGCTGACCAATACACTGCAATCACCATGAATTATATTAATAGTATTGATAGTAATTCACTTTAGGTTTGGATCTAGAGCCAAATCAATATCCATCTTCAGGTAGCATATGTAAATTTCTGGTGCATGCCTTGAGTACCAACGTTAACTTCAATTTTTTTTTTTTTCCTTCTAAGCCTTGAGCCTCTTCGGTTGACCAACAGGCTGTAGGCTATGTGTTTTGTTGTTCCCAAGACATCTGTCAACTGCAAAATCATCTGCATCCTAAAATGCAGGATGGCAACAAGATCCTGCTGGTCCTCTCTGGTTAGAAGGAACAGGAACATGGGCATGCAGTTCACAAAGCACATAAATGCAGGTGCCAAAAACTGAAGCCCTTAAATCTCATGAAAATTTGTAACTCGCTCTACTTCTATGAATCCTAATAAGCAGCTTCCTGAATGAAATTGATACTTCTCTGAATTATTATCAAAGAATGATAAAAAGTAGCATTTTCTTACTAAGCAGTTAAAGTTTATATCACAAAATAAGTACCACTCATGAAAATGTTTAAAATGTGTGTGTGAGAGACAGAATGGGTCGGATTATAATATTCTATTCAGTGCTTCCATTGGGAAAAAAATCACTAATGAGTTCTCATAAAAACTGAAATGATAAAAATAAAAACAAAGCAACTGGGATTTTATTTTTATGAGTTAATAGATATACCCTGAATGAACATTTTAGTTTTTTCTCTATCATTTTGACCAAACTCACATTTTATTGTCCAATTTTACAACCAAAGATTTAAATAAGAAAAAATTCATCTATCTGCCTATTTCCTTTATCTTCTAAAAAGCATACAAGTAAGTAGATATGTAATTTATATATTTAGTTGTATAAATTTTCCAGGCCTCAATAGTAATACTGTTTGTGTTCAGGCAATCTGATTTGTAAAATTAAAATTAAAGGTCTCTTTTCAATTTTGATTGAAAGTGGTTATTTTTATAGTTAATTTCAGCTTGAGATGTTCAGACAGATGTAAATAAAATGCACATTATTTTAGAAAAAGCAATCTGTCAACCTGAACATTTATCTTTAAGGTATAAGTATTAATTGCCACAACAAAGGGGTAATTTTCCTGGAAAATATGTTAATAAGTTTCAGATATTTATTCTGCCCCACATAAATGTAAATTGTAGATATCAGTAAACCTAAGAAAAATGAGTCAGCCCGGTTTTCCCATTAGTGTATGACACAAGTTCAGTTTCACCTTCCAATGTCAGCACAACATCTAAACAGAAATTTAATACTGCCTAGTCCAAACAAAATTATGTAAAATAATTTGCAAACGGCTCTTCCTGTAGGCAACTACCAGCAATCTGGAGAATGAAAATCTTCTGATTCACTATATTATGAATCTGTATTTTTGTTTAAAAAAGGTACAAGCTAGACTATTTTTTTAATGAGTGTTTAATTGGAGAACAGATTTGGAAATCATCCAGACTAGTGAAAACACAATAGCTTTGACCAATTAAGGTTCTTCAACTCAATATTACCACATGTAGTAAAAAGTTGATTGTTGATTTACCTAATTTGTAAAATCACTGAGGAAAGTAATGTTATCCATTGCAATTCTTGTGAAAGCAACAAGGAATTATATGGATGAGAAGACAATGAGGTATTCTAGTCTCTTCTGATTTTCAAAGTAATAGGATTTGCTATTTTCGTGCAGGAGAAAACCTCTGGGCCTTTTGGTATTTGACTGAACTTTAAATACTAAATCTATCCTGCATTGCTGAGCCAGTCTGTCCAATCGGTATTCTCAAAGCCACCTCTACACTGCAGCAGTGAAAATGTAAAATCTGTGACTCAGAAAATTTAAAGGTCTGCTACTGCCCTCTTCTGCCACACCTGGTAATGTTAAATTCAGTTACTAATTGCTAATTTATCTTACTAAACAGAGATTATCCTAAAGCTTACAAAATTTATGAAAATTTCTGCTAAAAATATCAGCTTTTCTAGCTGATACATCAAGCTAAGTAACCACAATTTACTTCATAAATAAAGCTATTTTGAGACTTTCTAAACTATATACTTTTATATGAAAGATTCTAAACTGATAGCTATTAGCCAGCTAAGCTCAATTTTCTTATTTTTAAGAATTATGCACATAGACAAGCATAGATTTATCAACACCAGTAGGAAACAGAATATTGTCATCCTACATAGGCATGAATATCAAAGCCAAATTCCTCATAAAATAATTAAATAAGTTCAAAATTAGGTACATGGTGAAATAATGAATGATTGTTAGAAGTAACAACAAAAATATTCTACTAACAATGAATTTCTACTCTTTATCAGTGAATAGTAATATCACACTTTTTAAATGACAGGTACCTTGTGACCAAAGCAAGAAGAATTACTATGTATTTGTTATACTAATTATATATCTTTAGAAATTTCTAACAAAGAAAATAACTCAAAAAAGAAGAATATATGTACTCCCAGGGTATGCAATACAGTGTTATCTATAGTATAATACATTTTCAGCAGTAGAGATTGATTTGCTAAATTATGATACATTAACATAATGGCATATTACATAGCTATGAAAAATGATCATTATAAAAACTAAGTAGAGAAAATTATAATACAATTTAACTGACAAAAATGAAATCATAGATGATAATTTATACTTGGCATAAGCTGTTTAAAAAGCTATTTGCAAATAACAATATGAGAGTAATAAGCAGAAATGGAAACACCTGCTACATTAGTATAGCAAGAGTCAGATAATTGTTTTCATTTTTTCTTTTTCATCTTACTACTAGTAAAAATGGTAAACATGACAATAAAAAATTTAAAAACAGCATTATATCGTATCTGCAAAACCACAACACAGAAAATCTGAAACCACTTCAAATGTTTAAAGAATTTTTAGAGCACCTTTACACTCATAGCAAAATGATCAAGAATTTTAAAATGTCCCCATGTATTCTATGCCCCACACATGCACAACAGCATCACCAGAGTGTTACATCTGTTCCCACTGGCGAGTCAACAGTGACACATCATTATCATCCAGCCTATAGTTTACATTAGAATCACTTGGCCTTACACCTGCTATAAGTCCTGAAAAGAGTGTAGCAACGTATTTCCTCCATCTACTGTTACACCCGAGTTCCCGGGTCCTTTGTGTCCTTCCATTCTCCCTATTCATCTCTCCTACTTTCTCCCCCAAGTCCTAGCAATGATTTATAGGTTTTAATGTTTGCTGATTTTTTACAAGGGACACAATTCAAGAATAACCAAATGGAAGAGATAAAGAAAACACTAAATCTTGAATAATAAGCAAATAAAATGAAACCTCTGTTCTTCCTCTATTTTTTTTTCTTTGTAGCCAAAATTTTGAAGACTGTATTGCTATGGTTTGGATTTGGACTGGTCCCCAAAAGCCTCGTGTATTTGAACACAGTGGGATAACTGTGTGTAGAACTCTGTGTTACAGGGGAGTAAGGCCCGGCAGGAAGGGGTAGATGCTTGGAGTTTGACCTAGAAAGATTGTGTCACCTTGCTGACTGAAAGGAGGGCCCAGGACAGAGCTTTCAAGTGCTTGTTATTGACTTGTGGGCCAGGAAATGAGATAAGGACATTGGCCTGGTGTCTGGGACCCAACTGACAGCTTACAGTAAGTAAAGAAAGAAAGGTTACAGCTTCTGTGCCAGACTTGCCTGAGTCTCCAGATTTACTTGACTTGGTTTCTGTCTGCAAGGGGAAGCAACTCTGCAGCATCTGCCATGTATTTCCATTGCTGCTGGCTGTCCATGAAAGGACTGTATGAGACCCTTTGAAAGTGTGAAATAAATAAGTCTTTCTTTCCTTAAATTGTAAATATTGGGTATTTTGTCACAGCAACAACAAAAACAAAAAAATCTAAGATGGGTGTTTTTCACATACTTTTTCTTTGCATTCTGTGTGCAAATCTGTGAAAGAATGTATTTTTATGACTAATTGGCAAAGTGATTGTATGTGTTAGCCAGGCCCTGCGATGACATAATTCAAACACCAGTTCCAAGACGTTAGTCAGCATTTCCATTGCTGCAACACATTACCTGGCACCCAAACCTTAAAGGAGGCGAGAATTAATTTGCTTCACTGTTTGAGGAGATTCAGTCCATGGTCTTTGGCAATAGAACGGCATGGAAGAGCAAATCTGCTTAATTCCTCACAACTGGGAAGCAGAACAAAGGAACAGTGCCAACGAGAGAAGGAGAAGGGATCAGACTTAGGTCCGAAGGCCACGCCTTCATGATCCACTCAGACACACCCAGAAATGTGCTCCACCAAACCCCGGGGTAGATCCCAAGTGCGAAGAAATTGACAGTCTACCCTTAAATCACCACACAATCTAACTTAGCAGATGAGTGATCATAAATAATATAATATCTGAATTAGTCCTACACATACATAATGATAACTCAAACTCATATATTTGAAACTACAATCTACTCAGAAAAGTTTATGAGACTCCACTGTTAGCAAATGATACCTAACTACTAGTCTCCAAGTCTTTAATTAATTTTTCACAACATATGCTAATATGGTGGCCATGACTGCATGTCTAGCAATTAAATCCCAGCAGGTCTTGCAACCCCATGGTTTGCAGGCATATCCAATCTAGGCTATGCCATTTTTCTTTTGTCTTTAATTTTTTAAATATTATAAAGAAAAATTCTAAAAGAGAAGTTTAAACATTTATATATGTACATTAACTATATTGCTTATTTTAGATGTGGCCCAAGACATCTCCTTTACTCTCTAAACAATAAGGGCAAAAAAAGAAAAGGTGGGTCACAGGTTGGACAAGGCTATTGGAGCTTGTTGTACTCCCAGCCACAAGTCTCTGAAATCTCAACACAATTATGTTCCACAATTAAAAATGTCTGTGTTCTATCACATCAAGTCTTTGCCATCATGCTTTTACATATAATTTCTTAAGAAACTACTAATAGTATATTACGTCCCTGTCTACAATAATGAACAGTGACTGACAACAGTAAAAAACATTACTTACACAGTGATGTTTTGCAGTCATACTGTGACCAGTGGGCAAGTCAATCACTAGTTGTGCTTCATGGGGCTAAGTAGGAGTATTAGCAGCAGGCTGGGCTGAAATTAATACTTTACCTATAGCAGCTTTACTATTTATAAGTAAGGAACTTGAATAAAACTATTTCTCTTTGCATTAACATTAAATCAAAACTTTTTAAAAAATGTATTCAAGAGCCTTCATTGAGACTCATTCACCGTGTTTACTGTGCTAACTACAAAAATATAAGATGAATTACAAACTGCAACACTGTTTACAATGTTAACCACAATAAAAGGCAAATGATACAGAAAATGGATTCAGAATGCATGCCAAGAAAATCTTTATAGAATGGGCTAAACTTTTTCCAATGTGAAATTATATACCACATGAAAATAGTATCCAAGGGCAACTTCAGAAAAACAATGCCATGGTAATTTCCTACAGGAAAAATCATGTATTAACTAAAATAAAAAATAAGAGGAGACTGAGGCTGTAACTTAGTAGTAGAACACATACTTAGTGTGTGCAAGGCCCTGGGTTCAACTCCCAACACGCAGGAGTGAGCATGTGCACATACACATACACACATACACACACATACACACACACTCTAAAAGGATGTTCAAGTGGAATGAAAATAATTTCATGAGAAATATTTGAAATTTGCTAAGATAGTAGCTCTAAAATTGTCCTAAATTCTTTGTATAAGCAAATAGTGAAAGTAATAAATAATATTATGTATTCATAAATCAGGGATACAAGTTAGTGTGCCAATACATATATCTTAGTTCTAGAACAAATCGCTTTGTCTTTCTTGAAATACTTAAATGAAACAATACAAACTAATAAAACCTCAGAGCTCATAAGGAAGAAGAGAAATAAAAATACAGAGAAAAGAAACAGAAAGTATATGATTAGATAATAGATTTAAAAGAGAATATATTGATACATGAAGAATAAGTGGAATAAATTCATCGGTACTCTATCTCAAAGACGAGTGTTGCCATACTAAGTTAAAAAGAGATAACCTGCACTAAGTTTACTAATATATTTAAGATATATTTTCTGCACAAGGAAACAAAGTTTAAAGGCAAAGTGATAGAAGTAATGAAAACATATAAATAACTGATATAAAACAGCTGTAGCCATGTAAATATCCATAAAATATACTTAAAGCAATGGCCTTAGTTGAAATTTTAAAAATATTATTGATAAAAAGAAAGTTTTATTTACTAGAAACATGTAATAATTGAATATTTGTGATAAAAATAGATGAAGGAAAAACATGCCAGAACTACTACAGGGAGAATTAAATAAACACCAACAATGAGAGGTGATAATAAATACATGTCAAGGTTCAACAGTTTTTGGGAGGATAAAATTTGCTAACAGTGGATATTTGACCCATAAAAATTTTTTAAAAAGTCCTTATTCTTGTGAAAATGTATAAGTCAATAATAAAAATATTTTTGTTTGGTCACACATTTTAGGAATTTAGAGATCTTCACTTATTTTTTTTTTAACTGTTCACTACTGAGGATTGAACCCATAGCCTTTTCATCATGCTATTTACCCTGCTTTTGTTTTGCTTTGCTTGCTTTGTGTTTGTTTTGTTTGTTTGTTTGTTTGTGTTTTTTGGTTTCGTTTGGTTTGGTTTGGTTTTGGGACAGTTCAGTCTTACTCAAACTTGTAATATTCCGAGATTCATCTCCCAGAGTGATGTAATAACAGGTGTATTTCACCATGTATAACTAGCATCATTCTTAATTTAAGGGAATATATAAAATTTGGTAATTTTATGACATAAAACAATGAAGTCTTCATAAGTCATAATGCTTAAATAACATAGAAACATTTTTAATGCAGCATAATTAAGCTAGAACTATACCACAAAACTACAACCAGAAATCTCTTTGTTTTAAAGGTAAGATTATGCTTTCTGATAACACACAGGATAAAAGAAATCAAAAGCAAACTCAAAAAAATAATGTTAGTTGCGTGTTAAAAGCCTTAGAATAATATTAGGCTATTGACTAGGCCCATAATTCCTATTTCAAATGTGTAAGTCAGGAGAAAAGCTAACATTAATGGACTATACATTCATAAAGAGAGAAATACAATCAAAAATAGCTAGTGAGAAAAAAAATCAATATAAGAAATAATTTCTTGGTGAACTTTCAGGCAAGATGGCTGCCAGGTAGCTGAACTGCTCAATGGCTCCTCACAGGCTCATTTGAAACATTGAGATTTACTTAAATTCTGCCTGTTCAACTTAGCTAGGAGCAAAAGGAGGAAGGAGAGGGAGGAGAGTTCCAGGAATTGAAAGGAGGCCACAGGAAGGTCAGAAACCCCAAGGACACACATCAGCAGATGAAGAACATGGCAGCCTGGGAAACTGCTCCGGGCTGCTTTGGAGGGGCTGTGAGCTGCAGGTGTCCACAGACCAAGGTAAGCCCAGCACTGGAGCCCTCAGATGCGTTAAGACTGTCTCTAGGAATCGAGAGCAGCTGGTAGTCCCAAGCTCCAGAAAGGAGGCGATGGTTAGTGAAAACTGTTAACACACTTTAAGCTTCCTCTTGAAAAGGCCCCCCCTGAAATCTATCAGACCACCTCAGAAGAACCAGTGCTCAGCAGCCATTATAGGAAGTCATATAGGCAAACCATTTTGAAAAAAGCGCCAGTTTGAACTGTTCAGGTTTAAAGATGCTACAGATGCGCTGAACACCAGGGATTTTGGTGACAATCGTAACCAGTGCCTAGGAAGAAGCTGCCACAGCTACAGAGAAGAAAAAAAAGACTTCTGACGTTAATTGGCACGACTCCAAAGTTGGAAATGAACAAAGTAGCTGAATACAACAGCTGATGAATGATGCAAAGAGAACCAGCGGTGGAATTACAAGTGGGGAAGAAAGAGCAGAAAACAGCACAAAAAGGATGAAGAACTTATTCACTGAAATCATACAAGAAATTTTTCCAAATCTAGGATAAGAAAATAATATTCAGATCCAAAAGCTTATATAACACCAAACAATCTTGACCAGAAAAAATTTTCATCACAACATATCATAACCAAAACTTCAGAAATACAACACAAAGACACAATATTAAAAGTAGTGAGAGAAAAAAAGATACTGTTTTATTGAGGAAAATGCATTCAAAACACTGAAGATTTGTCAATGAAACCTTAAAATCCAGAAGAGTCTTCAGGAAAATCTTTCAATCTTAAAAACAAAGTAAGTTTCAGACCCAGGTTATTGTATTTAGCATAATATCCCTAAAAAATGAAGGAAAGGCAAAAATGTTTCACTACCAAAAAACCTTAAAGAAATTTGCTACCATTAGCCCAGCATTGCAGGAAATACTTTAAGAAATATTAGAAATACATTCTTAAATTGGACAGACTACTATAACCTTTGGAAGTGTGTATTACATGAGGTCAGAAAACAACTACATATACAGGTATCATCATGAAAAAGGAAGAATTTGGCCAGAAATTTAGAAAACAGAAACAACTTTGACCTAACAATTTAAATATTTGGAGAACAATTAAATCTTCCCAAGACAGTTGTGAGTCAACGTTATCATTGGAAAGCAGATACATATTAGGATGATTTCAAAGAATTTTTTAAATAAAAACACACTTATAGGTACCACCAGAATGATGGGAAGTAATGTGCAGAGAAACTGACAATATTTTTCTTTATATTAAGGTAAGTGTTAATGGCCCCAACAATGTATGCAGCATTTAAGGAAGCAGCATTACAGGGTAAAGGATATAGACCTTGCAGCTTGCAATTAAAAAGGCATTTGCATCTAATTTTGCTGTCAATATTAGAATGATTTTGACCTAGTTGATTTATCTTACTCTCAATTTCCAAATTTGAAAAATATTCTCAGGAGAAGGAGAACTGTATATCATTAAGCTCAAAATTGGGTTTTTGTCAATGCTAGATATTAATTTAAATCACTACATCTTAGGTAAAGCTTTACCAGACAGGCTACCTTTATGATTTTCATCTTGCACATACTCTGGTTTCTCTTCAGATCACATAACTTTTTGCCTCTTATTTCCATCTTGCAGAGAATTAAATTGTCTTAAAAAACAATTATTAAATTTTTAAAACTCAAAAGTCTTATCTCTTTGGTGTTATCACTGATAATACTCAAAGTGGTTAGTACAAAACTGCCTTCATTAAGTATTATCAGACAGCTATATTCAATGCTAACTAACAGTCTTCTAAAAATTATTTTTAAATTACCTAGTTCCCTTAATATTGGGGTTTAACTTCTAAAAATTACTGTCTGTAGAAATAATACTGCAACGAATATTTCCAAATAAAAAGCTGTATTTTTTACTGTACTTCAGATAATGCCCACATATTTTATAACCAGATATGCATAATTTCACTTAAGACTCTTAGTTTATAATGGGCAATTTGATATCCTGAAAGTTATTATTTTATTATATATATAATGAATCAATATATTCATATAAGTGCACATATGCAATTTTAAATCAGTTAAATATTCTCATAATATTTATTACTTTGAATGAGATATAAAGACATAACGTAGTGTGGTATATGCCAATGAAAATTTCAGAAATCAATGTTAACATTACCCTTAAAAAAAGCTTTCAGCTGTCTTTTGGGATAAAAATCAGTGGAGCAACTAAAATGTTTCCATGAAAAGATTAGGAGAATAAACTAGTCCAAAAGGATAAACAAAAGACTTCACAGCTAAAGCAAGAGACAGATGTCTGATAAGATGAGTGTGTTGAATAGCAGGTTATTTGTTAGCTTTAAGAAACATGACTAGAAAACAAACTTTCTTTTTAGGACTATCACACTGAAAGAACTTATAAATGATCCATTTTCTCATCTAAAGTTTGAAACAAAGGACTTTAATAGACAGCCAAAGAAAAGAAAGATTTCTGAAAAATAGAGCATACTCATCATAAAAAATCACACTCAAAACATAGAAATAATTTTAAGAAATGTTCCATCTTCAAAAAAAATTCAGTACAAGAAAAGAGTAAATTTAAAGAATAAGGAGTCTGAGCCAGAAAAGATTGTGGCATCCCACACAGCCACACATCTTTTTCTTTGTTAAATCCACTATTTGATTTCCTCATAGACACTGGGAACAATTTAGACTCTAAAAGATAAAGAACGCACTAGCCAGTTTTCCTATGCTATGGAAGATAAAAATCTTACCTTTTTTCCCATTTTATTGACATGTATATGTGCAAAATTTAAGGTTTACAGTGGAGTTGAGCCTTTTATGCACATATGTATCTTGTCAAAGTGACAAGGGTTTTCCCACTCTCCTTCTGTCCCTCCCCTTGCCCTACCCGCCCTCCCTCCTCCCCTATCCGACCACCCTGGTTCACTTTGTTTTTTGTTTTTCAGTTCCATAGGAGTTGTGATCTGGGTCTCTCATATCAGAGAGACCATTTGATGTTTCACTTTCTGCTTCTGACTCACTTCACTAAGCATGATGTAGAGTAAACAAATGAGTGGTCAAGATGGGAGCTGAATAACAGAGCTACACAATGTCTTCTCAAGGACTTAAAAAGTTGGAATTATAATTAAAAGCAGCCTGTTCAACTTAGCAAGGAGAGAAGTGAGAGCCCCAACAACTGAAGACTCCATGGGAGGATCAGAAATCCTAAAGATACATCAGGACCAAAGGAAAATGACAACCCAGGAAGCTGCCCCACGCTGGATGAGAGTGGGCCCTGAGCTGCCAGCATCTGCAGACAGAGAATAGATGGGAGCCTGGGAGCTCTGACCAAAGTAAGTGCAGATCAAGGAGAAGTGAGAATTAACAGCAGCCAGTAGCCCCAGCCTCCAAAAATGAGCTTGTTGTAGGACAAACTGCAAACACAATGCAAGCTTCCTCTGGAAAAGGCCTCCCAGAGCCTAGACCAAAAACAACACTTGGCAGCCATAACAGGCAGTGATATAAAGAGCAGTCATTAAAAAAAAAGAACCCAAACCTGAACTGTTTAGAGTAAAAGCAGACTCACAAGAGAACATCAGGGTTTTTGGGGGAAGGGGAGTCACTCTTAAACAGTGCCTAGGAAGAAGCTGGCACAAGAGACAGTTGTGGAGAGGAGAGAAAGGCCACCAACACCCCGAATAGCTCAGGTGTAGTGGGAGCATCTCCAAGGGTGGAGAGCCCCATCCTCAGGAAAGAAAAGGAAGAACAAGTGGGAAACCTTTGCAGAAGGGCTGGATGTGATCATGACACCTCTAAGGCTATTGGACTATTAGGTTGTCCCTCACTGCTTACTCTCAGCAAAGAACTCAGAGGAATTTCTGTTCCACCCAAACACCTTCACACCAGTTCATAGAAACCTCTCTATTCGGCCTTAGAAGTGAAGTCCCTCAACAACAGAAACATGGGAAGAAGTCAAGGAAACAGGAAACTTAAAGAAATGCCTGAGACCCCAGAAACTAATGCCATGGGCACTGAAACAGTAGAACTCATAGGGAAGGAAGTCAAAAAGCAAATAAACGAGCAAAACAACCAATTCAAACAAGATATTGTAAAAAAAATGCAAGCATTGGATGAGCAGGTGTAAAGAGGAACTTACTAATTAAATAGTAGTCCCAACAGAGACAAAGTTCACTGAGCATATACAAGCCACAAATAAAAAGTTGGTTGAGGTAAATAAGGAAATGCAAGCTATGATGAAACATTTTAATAAAAAAGTAGAAAATTTTTTGCAAAGAAATCTAGCTGAAATTCAGGTTATGAAAAATACATTTGAAAACAGCAGAAGTCAGCTCAAATATTGTGAGGACAGAATTTCATACCTTTAAGACAAGGGTGAAGAAACAAATGCTACGGTTACTCACAACTCCAAAATTAGAAACAAGCAAAGTATCTGGACAAAAGAGCTGGTGGATGATTCAGACAGAAATAATCTCCTAAATATGGGTGTAAGAGAAAGCGTGGAAGACAGCACTGAAGATATAAAAAATTTACTCACTACAATCATGCAAGAAAATTTACCAAATCTAGGAAAAGAAATTAATTTTCAGGTACCAGAGCTTATAAAACACCAAATAACCTCATTCAGAAACCAGACTCACCATGACACATCATCAAAATCTCAAAAATACAACATAAAGAGAGAATATTAAAAGCAGCGAGAGAAATAGACATTATTTTTTCAAGGCAAACTCATTCAAATTACTGAAGATTTCTCACTGCCAACATTAAAAGCCAAGAGCGCCTGGAGCAAAATTTGCCAATCTTTAAAGACACCAAGTGTCAACCCAGGTTGCTGTATCTAGAAAACTATCCAGGAAAATGTCATTAGAATCCCTAAAGAAATCCGCAACCACTAGCCCAGCATTGCAGAAAATACCTGAAAGAATCTTTGAGACAAAGAGACAAGCAGCCCCAAAAAAACATGGAGGAAAGAAAACATCTAAAGAGAAATTTTAACAAAAAATAGACACTATTCTTTTGATTGGTATCCCACTAAAACATCTCCAGCTTCCTCATAAAATCTGGAAAACTCCCCTCCTCCCCATAATTACTAATTTTATTAGTATGTTAGGTATGTTAGTTTGCAAAACATAATATTCAACATGGGGAATTGGTGTAAAATCATAATCTGGGGACTTTTTGATGTGTATGATGTGCAAAGATATTTAACTGGGGATGGAGTGGCATAAGGCAGTGGTTTTGATTTGGGATATTAGCAATTCTAAAACAGTAAGTGTTGGTAAATAAATGGTTCTTGGAGTCTTTTCCCTGAAGCTGTCATTGAGTGGTAAAGATAAAAAAAATCACATATCCTGTGTCCACTGGCTAAGAATTCAGTGACCCTTGAATTTTCTGTCTCAATTTCATGCTCTGTAACTAAATTTGTAATAATGATCTTTTCTTACTGCTCCTCATTTGGAAAGAACACTTAAAAAATTCTGAAATAGCCAAGTATACCATTGTATCTATTGCTTTATGTGTGACTTTTTTTTTGAGACAGGGTCTCATACTGTAATCCAGGCTGGTTCTGAACACATATGTAGGCCAGACTGACCTTTGACTTGCCTCAGCCTCCCAAGTGCTGGGATTATAGACATGCACTGCTTTGCCCAGCTTATGTGATGATGGGAACTGAGTTGGGTACTTAGCACTTGCAAAGCACTTGGTAGGCAGTGCTTTAACCACTGAGCTATTCCCCTGGTATTATATACTTCTGAGATATAGACTGAAGTTAAATTAATGTAACAATTCATTTATTTGGTCTTTGATGTAAATTTTGCTTAAGCGATCTTATTGATATAATGGTAATGTGAAAGCCTTTTGTGTAACAGCATAATTGATAATAGTCAGATTTTAGAAGGAGTCAATATGCATGATGAATACAGATGACTGGATAAAGAAGGTGTGGTATATATACAGAGTAGTACTCTACCATTAACAATGACACATCTGAGTCACTTTTAGGAAAATGGATGCACCTTGAGACCATAATGTTCAGTGAAAGAATTAGACTCCCATAGTTGAATATTTTCTCTAATATGAAAAAACAAAACCATAAATAAAGAGACATGAAAAAGGGTAAGAAGATGAACTTTGTAAAGAGAAAGAAAAAGAGGGAGGTGAGAGGATGGGAGGGAGAAAGGGATATGATATGTTAAAAGAAAAAAACAAATAGGGTAATAGTAGGAGTTAGGGGGAAGGAGAGAGTTGTGGGAGGGTCAAAAGGGAAAGAGTAGGGATTGCTATTTTGACATAATATATATGTGCACAAATATTCAAGTTCAATGAAAATACTATTACTGCATGTATACATATTTTAAAATGAGGAAAACTATTAAAGTATAAAAAATGAACAAATGAAGTCAATTATAACACTCTGAGAAACCTCTAGAATACTTACACAAAGGTACATATTCCAACAGATGAACTCCCTTAAACTGTAATTGAACAAAACCAACAAAGTTGACTTTAACTTTATGATAATAGCTGGTATTCTCAAAAGTGAGTATGGGGACACTCTTAGCCACTATTTGGTGACATCATATATGGACGCCACATTTCTGAAAGGAAATGTGATCCTGTCAAGAACAACAGTGTCTGAGATTGTACCGGCCTCATAAGTTAAATTATTGGCCTAAAACAATTCCCTGGAGATGAGGCTTAGATTCAAGACTCCTGTAGCCACAGGATCATTATTGGTGCCATTTCTTTGAGCTCTAATTTGAAAATAAACCTAAGAAAGTCAGGTGACACAGGCACATGTGTGAATTGCAATGCAGGACAGGAGCCTGAGCCTAATTATTTTATACTAGGTAGTAAAAATCTCTGCCCATTGCTCTAGTGGGAGATATTATCTCTAGCTTTCAAGATTATTTGCTCTCCAAACCATAAAAAATTATTTAAAACAAAGGCACTAAGTGTCTCTGCTTATGAGATGTGCATAAAATTGAAAAATCATGGAAAACTGTCTCTCAATTAACATTATACTTTCAAGCCTTTAAAATTTTGATACTACACAAAAGTGAGATTATGAAATCAGACTCAAGTGAATTAAAGATCTTACTCAATATGGAAATAACCATCTCAAGTATACAATAATTGTGGGGAAGAGTTCTGAGATCATCAATTCGATTTCTCAGGTCCTTTCTTGTCACATTTTCCTCTAAGGCAAATATGCAGTCATGTCACTTACAGAACAGAGAGCAGCTTCCCCATGAAATATCTCAATGTCATAACCAAGATATTCCATAGATCTTCTTCCATAAGTATATTTGTACTCTATAAGTGCTTCTATACAAAACTTGGTTAAAGCACTCCACATTAAAGTCTCTCTTGCTACCAAACAACATCAGTGAATTCACCAATAGGTTTGTCAGAAGCGGATATATGAAGAGATAGTTGTCTTACATATAAAAACACAATTACATTCTAACTGTGTGTTGATTGCATGAAAAATCTGCTTGACTATAGGGGTCAGGATGTAGTGAAATAGTTTGAGCTGTCACCTATCATGTGCAAGAACCTGGGTTCAATTTCCTAGCAGCACACAAAAATTAGCCTGTTGTGATACTATACGCCTATAATCCCAACATTCAGAAGGCTGAAGCAGGAGGATTGCTGTGAATTTGAGGCCAGCGTGACTGATCTACTGAGTTCAGGACCATTTCTGACTACAGAGAGATACTCTGTCCCCTCCCACTACAAAGAGAAAGCTCAATTAGAAAATCAGGACTTTAAAATCATAGGCTACATTGACAATTGTTTGACTGGCTATTTATTCCCAGCCAAAACAAGCAAAGAATTGTTTCATTTGGAACTGAAGGACATTTTAATACATACATTTAAATACAGAATTTGAGTCATTCCAGCCAGCATGTAATTAAATTCAGCTAATCTAACTACGCATTATTTATCTTCTTGTATGTTATATGATGAACTTTTTGTGAATCTGAGTATAGGAGTTGAGGAAGAACAATCTCATATACAAAAAGCATCACTCCCTCACTTTTTGGTGACAAACACCGGAGTAGCTAAGCTTCTTTTCCTCTTCCCATCACACCCTAGAGGCCCACTTTCCTCATTCCACTGATGCGGAAACAGAGATCAAGGAAAACTAGTTGGTTGCTCCACATAATATCCTTAAATAGAGACAGAACTAGATCAAGGACCAAGGCTTTAGCATATCAATCAGATTATTCTTAGCAAGCTAAATCAGCTCTTTTAAAACCACTCTTTCAAAAGAGCTATTTCAATCAATTCCAAGAGATTTTCACTGGATTAGGATTTTTGGAAAAACAGAATAAATACAAATATATGTGTATATTAAGACATTTATTAGATTGTCTTAAAGAATCAGCAGAGTTCAAAATGGCCATCTGCACGTGCAAGAGCTGGAGAGTCCAGGAATGCCTTAGACATGAAGATAAACAACACAAGTCTGGGAGCGCATGCCTGAACATGTGCTGTAAAGCCAGCTAGAGGCTGCACTGCAGGTCGGAGCTCAAGGGCAATGATAAAGACCTGACGACTGGAGCGAATATGCACTGGGGATCTGTGTCCAGAAGCGCTGCAAAGACAGGAGCAGGTCGCTCTACTGATAGATATCAAGAGACCTTGGCGACACTGGAGCTCTGCCAAAAAAGAAGCTGTGTAGTCTCTCTCCTTCCTTCCCTTCTATTCAGTAAATTGACTAGCCCCTATTGCTTGGTTCCACCCACATCTGGGATGCCTCTTCCCTCCTCAGTTTACGGGTCCACATGGCAGTCATTCACAACCAAACTTCTGCCCACCCAGCAGCCGACCATTTCCTAACCCACTGGAATTGACACGACACTTTAAGATGGTCATGTGCACAGACTTTTTTCACGGGGCAAATGACCTGAAATAAGACAAGTGGGTATAAACATCATGAGTAAATTAACTGAGTTGCACATAAACAAGACATTAAAGGCAGAATCACACTTGTGAAGAGAATCAATGTGGTGTGTGAATGAGGCTGGAAGAGAATGCAGCTGCCACAGCAGGAAAGGACTGAGATTTTGCCTTGTGCCGTGCCGAGTCTGCCAGAGATGACAAAATCTAGGTTGTGGAAATGATGAGAGATGGCTGCATTGACCAAGTGAATCTCAGTTACAGTCCAGTTAGAAGACACAGGTTCAGCAGTAACACCTTGGCTGAGAGACTGTGAGGTAGCAGAGATTATAAACCATTAACAAGAAAAATGATTTGTTGACTCAACATACACTTCTCGCATAAGGATTTTTCCAATGGACTATAATGAGAAATATTCAAATATATACATAGAATTTTTCTGTAGTTCAGCGATAATACTGATCACTAGAACTTTTTCAAAGGATATGATAAACTATTCACTCACCCTGAATAGCAAAATGTATAAAATAACATTGCCAATGGGCTTTCTTATACAGAGAAAAAGTGAAAAAATGCAGCCAGCTGCCAGATGGGAGATGTCTGTAGATCTGAGAAAACTGCTTCATATTAAACACTGCTGAACAAAAGCAACTAGGACCTGCCTTGGCACTTGGTATCTATTTGCAGCCATTCATAAAATGTTAATGTTTGGACATTACACAGCACACAAAGAAGATACTACCATAGTTTCCTAAGTGTTAGTGCTGGATGAATACCTATTGTTAGAGTGATGAAAAATACAAAGACATACGCCACTATAATAATGTGTGAGGACACACTTGCTCCTGCTCTTTTATCTAAGAGGATAAAGCTGACACACAAGTGACTTCAGGTACTTATTTATGATCTTCATGAAATTTCAGGGCAGCATCGCTCTATCATGGTGCATACTGGCTCAGTCTGTGGAAGTCATCTCAGAAACTCTCCCTCCTTGGCCGATCAGTATGCAAGAAGGAAGGAGCTCTGCTTTCACTGAACATGCCCAGTTACCACTGCATTACTGAATGTTACCAATGGTTATTTCCAAAGTCATTTTATACAGATGTTTTGTGTGCTGTGAGAAAGATTTTTTAACAAATCTCCAAAAACAAGATATGTCAAAGTGGAGCACAGAACTTGAGAAAAGGTATTGATCTCTCTGCACCTCATTACTTTTAATCCATTAAGATGATAACACCTAGCTTGTGTGCCTTAGAGGATAATTTAGTGAGACATCCTAAATGTAGGTTTAATCGTAGTCTAGTGTATAACAAGAAATATTATAAGGAGTATTTGCCTGTTGCTTCTAGATTTCTTAGCTTGGAATTCTAAGTAGAGATCCTTCACTACAACACAAAGAAGGAAAGTAGCCTCTTGTTATCACAATCTACCCTCTACCCGAATCCCCCACTCTTTTTAGTATTTATTATGGCTTATTTAACCCAATTCTATAAATGATCTATGCACACCTGCAGGCTAAACTCCAACCAGTGTGAGAACTAGCCAAAATGTATTAATAGTTCTCATCCTAGGAAATGAAATTTGGATATAGTTCATGACTGTCAAGCCTGATGAATGAGTTTCTAGAAGTGTTCAAAGCTCCAGGTGCCTGTAAGAGCATATTTTTGAAACTTTTTGACCTATGCTAGTGTCATACTGTGTCTCTGCTGAGTTGGCTACAAACTTTCCTCTGGTAGCCTGGAAACACTGAGTTTCTGGCCTCAACTTTTGGTCCTTACTCACCAATTCTCCTTTGTTGCTCTGCTTCACAACATTTCTGCCGCATTCAGACAGAATTTCTTGAAAATAGATGTCTCCCTAGACTTTGAGATTGACCAGTGTCCCCGGGGCTTACGATGTGGATTTACAACACAGCTCACTCGTTCCCCACTATCTGGTTACAATTTCCATCTAGATTGTATGCTCAAGCCCATATAAACTTGTTCAAGTTCATAACCATGTAGTTATGGGCTTTCCATTCTTGGAAAAGTTCCTAGTATGAGTAACGCAGCCCAGCCCTACGGTTTAAGATGCCCTTGGTTGCTTTATAAAGGCCCATTTAACACAAAACTCCTGCAATGGGGAGAGTTAATCTGTGGCTTCTGCCTATAATGAAGTTGTTAGACAAAGTTTGCTTAGGTTAACAAACTGGCTTTCCACTGAGATTAAGTTCTTCATTTCTATTGTGTGCTCCATATCCAACAAATGAAACACTTGAAATGAAAAGAACCACAAATTTTTTCAACAGATGGTACAAGAATTCACCGCAGATTCTATATGAGGAACTAATATACTCTAAATGATAATGTACTGGAAAGAAAGACAGAACACCTTATGAAGCAATGAGGAAAGAACGCTGGACTACCTTTTGTCCAGAAAAACAAAAGACTCAGAAAAGGATATTGTGCAGTATCATAGAACATTATAGGAAAGGTCAGATTCTTTTTTATGCAAATTTTAATTTCAAAATTGTGTCTATATATGACTTTCATACTTCTTAACAAAACGTGTTGGCCTTCTTGTATAAATTTCATGAGGAAGTGGGCATAATCTCACTCACCTGTATAAATTTACTTGATAAAAAAATTAGACTCATGCACAATTAGGCAGATTACACTTTCAGTTGAAAACTCCTGAGAAATATTACTCTTTATAAAACTAACAATAATTCTTAAGGTCCTTCCTTTACAGGAAAAGCTACAGAAGAATTATAAATATTATTTCCCAATTTATCTAAAAAGAAAAATTGAGTTTTCTAATAAGTTAATAACTAAATAGCAGCATATTCTCAAATAATAGACACATCTAGTCTGGATTCTAAGTAACTGACTTCTTTTTAATGCTAGTCTCTTCAACAACCATGTGCTTTTTTGCCCCAGCTTTGCAATCACTTTGCTTCTGGTAAAACTGAGAGCTTTTTACATCTTTTTCCTATGATACTTTTTTTCTTGATTTTCACTGTTGAGATGGCTAAAATCCCTACACAGAACCTATATGACAGACTGAACCCTGGGCTGCCTTGAAATTCCCTCTGGAAGATGAACTAGTCCACCACCTTTAATATCAGTTCCAGACAAAGTCTCAGGGCAAGGAGAAAAGGCCAATATACTTTTTGCTGGAGAATAGTATGTATGGTGTCTACACCACTTGTCAGTGGAGTCTTCTTTTTCATCAGAAGCCTACGGAGCCTACCCTTTCCAACCTGCAGTTCTCTTAGTATTCTTGCCCTCTAAGGGCACCAGAATCTCCCAGCAAGCCTGGCTTACAGCATTCTAAGTCTTCTCTACGTGGCATCTTCACACTTTTCCAAACTTCTCCTGTGAATCGTTTCCACAGGCTTCTAAACCACACAATCAAGTAAAGTCATAGCAACAACCTGAATTCTCTGGTACCAATTTCTGTCTTAGCAACTTTTCATTGCTGGGACACAATACTCAACATCCAAAACTTAAGGTAGGAAAAGTTTATTCTAGCTCATAGTTTCATAAGGTCTCAGTCCATTCATGGGCCTCCATCAGTGATAGAAACACACAACAGAGGCCTAGTGAGAAGCTGTTACAGCAAGTCAGAGAGGAAGCCCAGGGAAGGAGTAAGGTCAGAAGTACCAAATATCTTTACAGCTCAAGCCCCAGTGATCTTCCTTTTCCAGAGGCGTCTCAACCACCATGAACAATGACCTGCCCCTTATGCCCAGGCCCACTTCCTAGCAGCACATGAAATTCCACATGCAATCTAAAACACCCAAATGCATGAGGCTTTGAGAGTATTTTACAAATCTAAGACATAACAAATTGCCTCTTGCTCCTTTTCTTGATTCTATGTTCATGAACACTATTACTTTTCTATTTATATTTTCTTTTCTCTGGAGTAACTATAAAATAGCATGTAAATCACTAGCAAGTTTGGAGCAAAAGTATTTGATATTTTTAAAGAACTCATAAGTTAGAAGTTTACCACCAGATATATTCCAAATTCTTTATTAATAAACAGTGTTGGCTTAGTTAGGAGAGCTTGTTTTTCCAACAAAATTGACTTTGCTATGCTTGCTGACACAAGTTCTCTATTTTGTGTTCCTAATGGTACATTAAAGGGAAAAAATTAAGGAAAGTTTGGACTTTAAAGTTTGACTGCAAGTGTCTAAAGGCAGTCTCTAAATACCGGGAACCAAGTTTATAAAACAACATTAAGGTTGTTTCACTAGCAAATAACACATCTTGATAGTCAACTTATTGCTCTGTGTAAGTTTGATTTATACTTAAACTTAAACCTGATTCGTTTGGAAACTGCCTAGGGAATTATTAAAGCACACTTCTGGAGCAGGGAGAATAGCTCAGCGATTAGAGAGCTTACCTAGGAAGGGCAAGGCCTAGGATTTGATCCTACGGTATCATGTATTAGCTGAGTGTGATAGTGTACACCTGTAATCCCAGCATCTAGGAGATTGAGGCAGGAGGATTGCCATAAGTTTTAGGCCTACATAGTGAGTTCAGGACCAGCCTGGCTACAGTGTGAATCTCTGTCTCATCAGAAAAAAAAAAAAAAAAGTGGTTCACGGAGGTGGGACCTTGGGGGGCTCCTTCCTCTCTGGTGCTGTTTCCTTTCTCTGCTTCTTGACTACCATGAACTGAGCAGCTTTGCTCTACTGCACCTTCCATCACGATATCTTTGCTTTGGAGTCAGCCAGTCATGGATTGAAATCGGAAATCATGAGCAAAAATGAGTCCCTGCTCTTTTAAGTTATATATATATATTAGGTATTTGATTCTATCAACAGAAAACAAAATTGGTACCAGCGAAATGAAGTCCTTGCTGTGACTAAGCTAATTATGTGGCTTAAAAGTGTTTGGAACTAGGTTATGGCAGTTGTTTGGCCTAAGCAGTTGGGTGACTTTGGTGGGATCTTAGAGGATCAGAATTAGCCTTCTATCAGAATGAGAAAGGAATGTTGATGGTAAAGGCCAAGCTCATGAAGTCTGTATTGGGAATGAGTGGGAGAGAGGTCACGTATATTACAGTTGAACAGAAATCTTGTCTACATTTGGTCTATGTCCTTAGATTTTATGAGAAGAAAGTGGACTCACTGATCTGGTGGAGAACATTTTAGGGTAAACTGTGGCATGGACATTGATATCTTTACCTCAATTTAAAATAAAAATTAAGAACAAAAAGCAGAGAAAAAATACTTGAAAGATGAAAAATATTTGAAAAATATTTTGGCCTGACAGGCCACTTATAAAGTTGGTGCCAAAGAAAGTGTGATGACTAAAGATATTCTTTGGCTTTATTATTTTAGGTTCCCCATCCCTCCCTTTAGGAATAAGACTGTACTCATACCATTGTGTCTTGGGATAACGCAACATGCTTTTTGACTCTTACAGGAATTCACGGTTAAGAGTTCGTATTGAGTCCTGGAGAAGAATCTACACATGAATGTTTGAGCAATAATGGAGTTGCTGAGACATTGAGTAAATAAATATTGTATTTTTTATTTGTATGTAGGATAGTTGTATCACGTTCAGTGTAATTCTTAGTTTACTGTTTTACGGGAGACTAAGTATGGTTTAAAGAGATGTGTTTGTCAAATGACAAGAGGTGCATATAAAATTTAGGCTTAATCATCTACATAATTATCAAATTGAAAGCCACCTAGGAGATTAAAAAAGCATACTTCTGGATGTATCTAGGTGGGTCATGGAGGCTCTATGTGACCTCCAGCTCTTTCCTCTCTGGTGACATTCCTCTGCTCTGTTTCCCAGCTACAATGAGCTAAGCCACTCTGTTCCACCCTGCGTTGGTGTCACAATATTTCTACTTAGAGACAAAAGTTCATGATTTAAAAAAAAATAGTCTGAGACCATGAGCAAAAATAAATCCTTCCTTCTTTAAGTTGTGTATGTCAGGTGTTTGGTCCTACAGATGAAAAGTTAAATATCAGTAATTCATTCTGATAACCGAGCTTATCATTCTGATAAGACACACCTGTGTGTGAATGAATATTTGCCCAAATTACTCAAAAAAATTATCAATTGTGTGCAAAATGTTCGTGATGCAAAAAAAAATGGAATTACTTATGGGCTTTCAGAGTTATCTTTCTGGCTAAAAATGGTCTGGCCAAACAATTAAATCATATCAGCAAGATGATCTGAGTTCTCAGCTCTTATAGTAAAACAAACAGAAGTGGTCTTAGTGGTCTCAGTTCAACACAAAGACATTGACTTTTTTCATCAAAATGACGGATAAAGTTTTTCATGATGTGTTGTTGAATGGCAATAAATTCTAGCTAATATCAGTTCTTTACCAGGAAACCAACTATACCCCACTCTGAATTTATATAGGGTGTATTGTTTACATTGAAAGAGTAATATCAGAGATGCTAAATAAATTATAAAAAGCAAGGCAGCCCTAAACAGGAAAGAATTGTCATAAACTGAGAAGCTTCGCTAATGAAATATTAATGGAATCTCTAGTAAAAATAGTGATTATATGGTAACAATTTTAGGTACATTTCTATCTGCCTACAGACCACACCCAAAGTACAGCAGGAATGTCCATTATTATTGTGCCTGAAATTTCTGTATTTTTATTTTCACCATTCCACAAAACAACTAGGAGAGATAAAAGAAAGCTGGGAAAGATAGCTAATATTATGGTTGACATAATAAATATTTAATTTTTTATTTAAAAAATGGAGATTTAACTAAAGTAAGATACATAGTTTAGTGTACACCCACCAAAATAAAAATTATTTAGCTCCCAGAAGACAATGGCTGATTGTTGTTTCAGCAGAAAAGGTTTAGATTATTCAACTGATCACCAATTTTGTGGACTCTAATAATATGTGGAAATTGTATTAAATCATGTGAATATTTTCAATGTACATTAGGAAATTTTAGGAGATTATGCTCATTATATTAGATGAGAAATTTTTAGCAAATCAAGATGAATTCAAGAGAAAATGTTCAAGATGATAAAAGGTACAGGGACCACTGCATATTTGATTGTATGACAAATTACTGAGTAACCATAGGCATTAAGCATAGAGACAGAGAATTAGAGGCTAATGAGAGATTCCTGTCTGACAATGTTTTAAAATTATCACTTTAAGATGGAGGATTGAATTATTCAAACAAATCAAAATATTGTTCACACACCAGCAGGCTTGTTGTCACAGCAGCATTCATTAGAAGTATAAAACCTCAGGTCATACTTCAAATTCACTAAGTTAGAGTCTGTATTTTAATAGCTAGGTCACTATTACATGCACACATATATCTGAGAAATGGTTCCAGGAGTATTTACTAAATATAATAACAATCTTCACCGACTAACTGAAGTAAACTGAAAATCTCAGGCCCAAGCTCAAACTTTCTGGTTCAGAATTTTCTAGGGAGAAAGGCCAAGTAATCTGTAGGCTCGTCAGGCATACCAGGTGATACTAATCAAGCCAATTTGGAAACCTACTCCAGTTCACAGAAGTAACTCTAGATAGACATTTTAAATCAGCTAGATTTTGACTACCGTTACTAAAACTTTCTCCTATTGGCAGAGTGAGCTGGTGCGGGGGAGGGAGTGCCTCCTGGTCACAGAGCTATTACAGAGATGCTGCCCATCTGTCAGAAATGACAGGCAAGGGACGTTTGTTCCCAGTGGGAGAGAAAACTAAATGCTTGTAAGTTTCTTTCCAAATGTAAAATGTGGACTCCTCTAAATCCAGCTGTGCTTTCTCGAGTCAATGTGTGGAGACACACTTACTAATAAAAGCCAGCAGCGAATTCAAAAATAAAAACTTTGACCCCCATTTCTGTGGTCTGTTCCCACTGCTGCATGCACATGGCTGGTAATTCAAGTAAACTGTGATCCTGATGGCAGCGAGCACTGAAAATAGGTCCATGGGTTCCAGGAAGTAATTAAGGTTTTTTCTACTGAGCTCAGCTTGAATTAACTTCAAGGAGTCTTGAAGCTGCCTGGATTTTTCACACCGAGTCATGTCATGGTGCATAATTTGAGGCTGTAATTTATTCGCAGTTAATTCTTATTAAATGAAGCCCAATGGCAGTTTTACCCTAATAAAGAAAGAAAGTACTGCTTCTTTTATTTCCAGAAAAACGTTCACTGAGGTGAAACAACAAGACTTACCTCTGACTTGTTCATGTCCAGGTAATTGTTCTCTGGCGTTCTCCAATCGAGCAGCTGCAATAGCTCTCAAAATGAACTGCTGTGAAATCCCTATCTTTTATTACTCTGGTTATTTGGAATTGAGATTCAAGGAGAATTTTGTCCCTCTGCTTCCAGCTCTAGCACCAAGCTTTCCCACTAATTCAGGACATTTCAGCCAATACTGGTAACAAAATCAGACACCCGTCATTTCTTCCGTCACGCTCTCTCCTTTCCATATGTCCAAGTTGTCATGAAGGATAAAATAGTTGCTCCAAGTAAAAGGGGAGTGGGAAGTAAAGGGGAGAAGATCCGACAAGAGGGAAAACTGGCATTGCCAGTCTGAGGCTTAGACCTCCCATGCAAGGCCCACCTCCAGGTGCTGGCTGCCGGGGCAGCATTTGCCTGAGTATTAGACTTTTGTGGTGGGTATCCTGCAGAGTGAGCAGCTATACAGAAAGTGAAGAACTATATGAGGTTTTATGATGTTCAAATTATGCCATTTGCTGCTAACACTTTAAAGAGAGCTTTTTCCTCAGGTTTTGTTTTGGTTTGGGTTTTTTGTTGTCCTTTGGTTGGTTGGTTGGTTTAGTTTGGTTTAGCATTTTTATGCCACTGGGGACTGAACGCAGAGCCTTCACAATGAGCTATATCCCCAGTCCTTTTATTCTTTATTTTGAGAAAAAAAAATCTTACTAAGTTTGCCAGGCTGTATTACAACTTGAAATCCTCCTGCCTCAGCCTACCAGGGTGCTGGGAATACAGAAGTGTACATCCACATCTGGCCTTTTCCAAGTTCGAACCTAAGTAGTAAGGTTGAAATTGTCTCCATGGGTGACTTCCCCTTACACAAACCATTCACACTAGGACTCTCTAACTAAGCCTGCCTGTCTCCGTTTTTCACTAAGCTTTTTTTTTTTTTTATTTCACCTGTGGGAATGTTCTTCAAATAGCTTGACAAATTCTCTCCAACCTAATTAGTTAATAATCCATCCATTTATTTAGCACATTTCCAAGCAATCTATTATGTGTCAGAGACTGTCTCACACAAGGACTAAAGTGCAAGTCATTCTCTGCTGGTCATCTAGCCGACATTCCAGAACAAGTGTGCATCTCCTTGGCCTCATTGAAGGGCCTCGCCTTGCCTCAATCAATTAGTGTCTGCCAAAATAATCTATACAGCAGATCGGCTTCTCAGTAGTCTAAAAAAATTCCCTGATATAAGTAACCATCAATATAATCTGAGTTCTTAAAATAAAAAATATAAGGGGAGAAAAGAAGGAAGGAAGAAATAAAGTCAGGCAGGCAGAGAGGCAGACGGACGGGAAAGCACATATCAGGCAGTTAGGGAGAGGAGGAAGGGAAGAAAGAAAATATTAGTCTCTATTCCACTCTCCTTATCAATTCATATTTTGTAGGCTTGGAGTGGGGCCCAGAAAGTAGACTCGCTCCAGATCCCCTGGATTAGGGAAATTTGGAAAGCACTAAGCTAAAGAATATAGCCAAAAATATGTGTCTTAGTATTCAAAATTTTCTGCTCTGGTTCACCATGTGCATAGCTTATAATATTCATAATATTAAAAGTAATTTATCCCCTGGTTTAGTAACTGGTAATCTTGTTTGCATGCCAAAATTAACTGTAAAGTTTGCAACAACAAAAAACAATACACACTTTCCTCATGCTTGGATCCCTGAAGAATGTGGATCTCTCCTATGGCATGTCCTATGAGTGGGCTAATAGTGACCTGGATATGCAGCTGAATATGTCACTTGTTGCCCTAACCACATCATATCAAGCCACTGGCCTTTTCCTGAGGTGTCAGTCTCTTTCCTCTCCCAACGTGGTCAATACTTTTCCCACTGGCTGGAGTCCCTACTTTTCTCCCCTTCCTAACTCAGGGAAGTCATTTCAAATACTCTTTAAATACCATTTCTTCTGAGAAGACTTACTTTTTCCTCAAGTCTAACTTTAAAGTAATGAAGCATCCCTCTTTTGAGTTTTTATAATAGTCTTCTTACATTTCTAGACCCTTAATGCATTATGTGTGACTGCTTGGAAAACACTTCTATTACATTATAAAAATCACCTCTGTGTACTTTATAAGGGGTAACAGATTATAAGAACCTTTATAATCTACTTTACATGGAAGATCGTTTGGAAGGAAGAGGGCCATTGACAAGAGCATGGTGGCAGATATTTGGAATATGAGTAATACTCTTTTGTATCCTGGCCTACAGTGCAGTTGCAAAGGTGTATTTATTCTGTGATACTTTATTAAGTTATACATTATAATTTAAATTTAGCTTTTGTATACTTTTGTGAAAAATTTGGAGAGACAGAGAGAGAGAGAGAGAGAGAGAGAGAGAGAGAGAGAGAGAAAGGAGAGAACTACCTATCATAGTAGAGATCCACACTCTAAATTCAAGAAATAGATTACTTGACTAATTGCTTGCCTTGTAAAGTGTTACTGTGCACTTTTCCTTTTTTTTTTTTTTTAAGCTAAGATAAGGTCTAAGTATCTATGTCATATGGCCCTTCTGGATGCTCCTTCTCATAGATGGAATCATAAAAATTGCTTAAGTAGTTCCCGATGTTTGGCTATGTCTTATAAAATTTGAAAAGTAAGATTATTATTAATAGTAAATGAATGAAAAAAAATCTTAGAAATCTAATTCTGAGCAAATTCTGAGTCAGAAAGTCTGATTTTTAGTTTCTTACATCTTTAAAGCAATCAAGCAGTTGTAGGCTTGAGCTATGTTATTTTGTGCTTTTGAGACCTAAGCTTCCATATAAAAATGTATTTTCAGTTCATTAAATGTATTATATGTTAGAGGAGGAGTACAGCACTGGAAATAAGACAAGCTCACCACCACTAAATACTTACAGACTGTTAGAGAGTGGAATGATTAGAATGCAGTGTGAGGTCCCTGGGAAGGCTGCACATGCAGTGGGAGACACAATGACAGCTCCTGACAGTCATGTCAACACCAGAGTCCTACTGTGAAGCTCTAATGAGACACTTATTAGTTGATCTTCCCTGGGTGGCAGGAAAAAAAGTGGGACAAATCTCACAATGAACAACATTGCAAGAGTTAAAGTTTTGGATAAAGTCTGATATTCCTCTCCTAATCCTGACTCCAAGATAGCTATTGATACAATTACTATTGTCTATTACAGTAAGTGTTCATTAATTAAGCTGCAGAGTCAGTCCTAACCATATGCAAGGCATTACACTGAAGACTAAAAATAAGGCATTAAAAAAAGAAGACCTTGCATCTCTGCCTTCAGAAGGTCACATAACACTAGGAAATTTAAATGATATGACAAGTGCTGTGGTTGGGTAGACTTTTTGCTTAAATGTTTATGTCTGTTGGTCTGGGAAGGTTGGAAACTGGCCTGAGTTTAGTAAGTTGGACATGTCAAAGAGTCTGTCCAAGAAGGAAGGAAGGTGGTGGGGAGGAGGCTCCTGAGATAGTGACTTGGCCAGAAGAAACAACACCTGTGGTGATCCAGAAGAAAAGCGTATGAATGGCTTACAGATATGAAAAAAAAAATAATGGGACAATCATGAGAAAATAAAAATAACTGTGAAAACCAAAGATGTGAACAGGAGCCATGCATGACAGACCCTCACAAATCTTGTGAGTAGGGCTTTAAATTCTAGCTTATACTCTACAGGTAAATAGAGACATCAGAAGCCTTTTAGAGTATTTTAAGCAATGAGCAACACTGTATGTTTGTCTACTTTCTGTTGCTGTCACAAAATGCCTGAGAAAAACAACTTAAAGTCTATTTTGTCTTATGTTTTCAGTAACTAAGTCCATGGCCACCTAGCTCCATTTGTTACAGGCTTCTGGTGAGGCAAAAACTTCATAGGGAATGGAGAAGGATAGCTGCTTTCCTCAGGGCAGCCTGGAATAAAGAGAAGGGGCCAGAAAGAGGATATGGAAACAGAAAACTCTATTAGGTGGTTTCAAGGCTCAAGATAGAATCAAGATGCCTAAGTTCATATGAGAAAAGGCAGCACTTCAGCCTATACCAGAATGTGTTATAGATTAAGCAGAAAACAGAAGACTTCCATCAAGGAGCTGAATCAACAAGAAACCAAATACTGAAACAAATTCAGTCCTTATTTCTTTAGCTATCCCTGACTAACCACGCTGGTGAGGAGTCAACAACCATCTGATCAGTGCATAATCAGAGGTCCTCCAGTTTGCCCTTAGTGCAACCAATGCATATCATAACCTGTAGGTTGAGAATATACTTTCAACTGAAGTATGAAACCCTGAGACAAAAAAACCCTTAGCAGCAATACATTTGAGTCTGCTTTTGGCTAGTGAGAGCTTTTTTATGACTTATTACCTGTCTCTTTTATAACAAAACTCTTTCCCTCCCTTGCCGCCCATAACCAAAGCCTCATTCACTTACTTCATGAAATAGCTACCTGCATCCGGTGTCAGTATAAAATAGGGCATGACTCCAGCTACCTACTTCCTCCAGCTAGGCCCTAGCTCCTACTGTATCTGCCACTTCCAACAATGCTATCAAGTGATGAATCTGTCAATGAATGAATCCACTGAGCATGATCAGAGTACTCACAAAGCAAGGGCTTCCCCAAAACCCCTGTCTTAATATTGCTGTGTTGGGGACCAAGCCTTTCATACATGGGCCTTTTGGTTTTAGATCCAAACAATAACACATTATAAGCACTACATTTAAGAAGATCGGTCGCCTTCATTGCAATTTGAGCTCACTGTAGGGAGGAGCAGATGGGGCAGGAAAGTAAAGCAGACATCGCAGCAGGGCATACACACCACCTGGGGGATCTTGTGGTACTGCATAAGGGAAAGCATGCACGGTGTGCTTTCTGGAGGTAAACATTTTACCTTCAATTTGGAATAAAGTTTTGTGATCTGTATGAAAAGACTTTACAACACACGTATGCAGACAAAACTAGCAGTACCTTGCTTATCTCCAGGATCCAATCTCATGTTTGTATCACAAAAGCACAGAAAATATGAACATTTTATTTGTAGCAAGAGATTAGAAAACTTGGCACTTCTGTCTGGTGCCTAAGGCTTTGCACACAAAAACTTGAAAGCCAATACCACAGCAATTCTCAGCTACAATTAGGGACACAGGGTGTACTTACATGTTTATTTAAAGTATGTGCTTTATTATGAGGATGATGCAAA
Source organism: Ctenodactylus gundi (assembly GCA_004027205.1). Lineage (NCBI taxonomy): Eukaryota > Metazoa > Chordata > Mammalia > Rodentia > Ctenodactylidae > Ctenodactylus > Ctenodactylus gundi. The sequence goes on along the minus strand of PVKB01002598.1, from coordinate 166,089 downwards.
TTAATCTAAATTTTAGTGTCTGTTGTGTGGGGAAAAAAGGCAACTGAACAATTACCACATGAAACCCTCCTTTTCAGCAACATTTAAAATCCAATCATGCAAATTTTGAAAGAAAATTGTTAGAAATTGCAGGGCAAAAACAGAAATGCCTTGACTAGGAGCAAAACAATAAAAAGAACAATCAAAGAAGGAAATGAAAATTGTTTGATATTACCTTCAAGATCAGCTGCAAACATCATCCTGGAATATCATTTCATATTCAGAAATACATTTAGAGAAGTGTTTTGCTACAGGGATGGCCAAATTTGTATGAAAAAGCAAAAACACAGTAGACAGTGCCCTTAAAGATGTCACCAACCCATTGTTATATATTCTGACGATAAAATACTTTATTAAGAGATTGAATTAAACCTATTTTGTACAATTACTTGGAAGCACTTATTATATTGATTTCACTATATTTATCTGCCAGACTATTAAAACTAGACAGGTTTCTCCAGAAAAAATAGAATATACACACACTACACACACACACACACACACACACACACACACACACACAAACACATGCTTATGTGATTTATTATAAGAAATTCACTCACATATATGTGAAGGAATCTGGCAACTCCCAAGACCTACAGAGTGAGTTAGCAAGCTGCAGATGCAAGAGACAGGACAGCTGAGTTTCTGTCTAGGCCCCCAAACCTCAAAACCCATGAGAATTGAAGGTGTATTTCCAGTTGAAAGGCTGGCAAGCTCATAACTCACGAACAGCTGATTTAGTTCAAGTTCAAAGTCAGAGAAAAAAAGCTGATATTTCAGTTTGAGGGCAATCAGAGATTACACCATGGGAAGAGTAAGACTTTTTTGTGGTATTTAGCCTTTCAATTGACTGGATGAAGCCCACTCATATTATGGAAGACACGTACATTATGATTTACTCAGCACATTGATTTAAAAATTAATCTGATCCAAAAGAACCTTCACAGAAACATCCAGAACATCCTGGCACAATACTAAGTCATCTTGTTTTCCAGTCAAGCTGGCTTATAAAATTAATTATCCCCAGTAATTTGACAACTAGTACAGCAGTTAACAGCATGAAGACTTCCTCAGAGTTGAATAGATTTTACAGTAAAAGTTTTAATTGCATGTAGGAAATTTTAGGCGAATACTGAGACTTTAGCTGTGATTATCATGTTTGCAAGCTGACCATTATCTCAGGATACTACACATTATCAATTTGGATCCCAAAATTAGCTCCTTTGCTCCTTCAGTTTCTTGTCTTAAATTTTTTTTCCCTTTTATATCCACACACTTATACATGACACATAATGTTTACATTGAACGAGAGTATTTTGTGTACATATACATCTTGGCAAAATCACAAGTCCTTCCCCTTTCTCTTTCTGACCTTCCCATATCTGCCCCCAACTAGTTCCCATTATTCCCCATTTTATTCTATTAAATGACAGTGATCTGAGTTTCTTATATTAGAGAAATCATTCTATATTTAACCTTCTGTGTCTGACTCACTTTACTGAGCATGATGGTCTTAGTGGCATTCATTTGCCTACAAAGGCCTCAAACCTACCCATTTTTATAGAGGAGGAGTATTCCATTGTGTACAGATACCACAGCAATCTTAAAGACAGAAGAAAGATGGCAGGTAATAGCTGGTATTTGGCACCTCACCAACACGTCACACTGAACAGCTATGTACACAACAGTCTACCTTCTCAAGAGATAAGAAAAATTAGATAACAGATAATTTCAGATATTAGATAACATAACTTGATTTTAGTATAACAAAAACAAAAAACAATTGAGGAAAGCAGAAAAGAAAGAGTAATTGGCATCACCAGCACTCCAAGCATCCTTAAGAGACACCTTCCACTTGGTGGAAGGAGAGAGGATTAAATCAAAGGTTTATATCCAAAACCCAAGCAGCATGCCCTCTCTAATGAAACCCAGGGCTGAGCAAAGTACCCTTCTGCCAGGCCAGTACTTGCAGACTCAAGTTCAGGAATTGTGTTAAGTTAGGAAATTAACTCCCAACCCAACCCATTCTCCAAGCAGGGCCGCACAGCAAAATATGACTTTACTCAGCAGGGATCAGGTCAGGAAAGTAGAACATGGCTGCCAGGGCTGCTATGGAGAGGTCCGACATCCACTAGATACTGAAGGTCCCATTTGCAGGGCAGAGATTACAGGCAGAGCCTCTAGGCAATCCCACCAGTAGGTAAGGACCTTTGTATGAATAGGAGAAACCTGAGATTCAGCATACACCATTTCTAGCATTTGGAATGAGCCCAGGGCACATAAAACCTCCTTTGAAGATTTTGCAGGCCCCTGAGGCTATCAGATTCAGATACAACACAGCTTAACATCTGCTTTGGTGGTGAGAGATTGTTTCCACCACCTGTCCCACCCCATCAAACAGCACAGCTATCATCAGGCCAGTACTCCCAGAATGGCTATAAAAGTTCCTCAGCACCAGACACAGACTTGCAACCTGGTGGGATGAACTCATGCTTTGACCTGCATCACTGAGTCAGTGTAACGCAGGCTTCCATGCATCTCTGGTACAGAGCAGGTCCTTGTGACTGTGACACTCGGGTTTGACCCAACTTAGAATCAGCCAAGGAGTTAATTTCATCAAACAACACAGCAATCTGAGGGGGGAAAGGGGATGCCAAGATGCAAGACTCCATTTCCTGAAATCAAGACAGGCTAGTAAGCACAAGGCTTTGCCACCGAACTCTGCTGTGAAAACTAACACTGAGCAGACTCTGATAGCCTCAACCCTCAGGCTTGCCTACAAAGAGACTGTTTGCAACAACTCCTGTACCAGAAGACGTATAGAAATCAGCCTACCAGAGTTCTATTCCAGCCAGCATCACCTGGGGCTGGTTGTGGTAGTCTTGGGCCAAGATCCACCACAGCAACTGGCTTCCCATAGCAGTGGCGGCCCCCTGTCTTACTCAAGTATGATGCTGGGCTGTACAAGTCATGGGCTCAGGATGTGACAGAGCTTGGAAATATTGGTAGACATAATTCCCAGTGACTCCACAGATCAGCAGAATTCTGCAGTGCCATCTCATAGCATATACTTCTCTCAATCTTTTCTTTGTATTTTTGTCTTTGCAATGGTATTAGATAAGTTTCATTCTGAAATGGGTTGTTATAATTTTTTGAATGTTTTAAAGCCTAATAGTCACTACAAAAGTATGGCCAAAAATAACTAGTGAGTTCAAACTACTATTTAGAGTAAATCATTTAACCACAGAGGAAAAACCCTAAGAGAGACAAAATGAATGAAACTACAACAAATAAAGTAAGTTAAAAATGGCTTTGACCCTATCATTAATAATTACCTTGAGTGCAATCATATTAAATTATCCAATTAGAAAAACAGAGAATGAATAGTTCTAAAATAAAACAGACCTCAACGATGTGATCCTTATAAGAAACTCATTTCACCTGTTATGACACACAGATTAAAAGTGAAGGAATGGGGTTACATGTTCCATGCAAACTGAATCAAAAACAAAGCATGTACCTAAGTTGAAATAGAATTTAAATCAAAAGCAACAAAAAGAGAAGAGAAATGCTATGGATGGTCATAAATAAGTCAAATCAACAGGGAAAATAACTCTAAACATATGCTTCCAATATCGCAGCACCAAAGCATAGAAAACAAATGCGAATAAACATAATGGGAGAGGTAGACTCCAACATAATACTAATTGGGAGCTTTAACACCTCACTTTAAACAATAAGTAAATCATCCACACAGGTGATCAACAAAGACACAGGGGAGTTAAAATGCACCTCAAACCAAATGGAACTACCTTCCATCTACACAACATTTACTCCAACAGTTGTCAAAAATGTACTTTTCTCATCAGCACATGAAACATCTTCTAGGATTGACCATTATGTAGGGTGCAAAGCTCTTCTCAACAGATTCTACAAAATAGAAATCATATCAAGTATTTTTATGAACATAATATGACAAAACTACAAAAATATTGGTAAATATACATATTGTTGTAATATGGAGAGAAAAATATCCCCTAAAGTCTCATGTACTTGGAAATGAGTGAAATTTCCAGAAGGCAATTGGATCACAAGGGGACTAGCCTCATCCATGCGTCAATGCATTGATGAGATCATAGCTGTATGAGACACTGGTGGGAGGGGCACTTGGGAGGGGGTATTTGTTCTCTCACTCATTCTGTTGTCTTTTCTTCATGTCACGAAGTGAGTAGCGTCTTCCTCAATACCCTTCCGATGAGATGTTTCTGCTTTGGATCCAGCCAATCTTCTGAAACTGCTGAATCTATGAGCTAAAATAAGCTAGCCAAGTATTGCGTCCCAGCACTGTGAAGGTAACTAATACAGAAAAGTGGTATCAGATAAGTGGGTTTGTGACTATACTTGACAATGAAGTTGAGTGAGGGACCTTTGAAACTTGTTTGCTAGTGAAATTTGGAAAATTTTAGAGGTGCAAGTTAGATGCAAGTTAGAGATACTGTAAGGAGAGTTTGATAGGACACACTATTTGAGGCTGAGACCAAAATGTATGGTATTTGGTAGGCATCTTGCTACATACTTGTAATCCTGGCACTTTAAGAGGCCTGGGAAGGAGGATCATAGATCTGATACCAGTGTAGGAACTTAGTGGCTTAGTTAGACCTTGTATCAAGATTTAAGAGGGCTGAGAATTAATTTCAATATTAAGGCCCTGGGTTCAACTCCCAGAATGAGAAAGAGGGAGAGAGAGAGATTGAGAGAGAGAGAGAGAGAGAGAGAGAGAGAGAGAGAGAGAGAGAGAGAGAGAATGCTCTTGAGGCTTCAGATGGGAATGAAACCTCTACTGGGAATTAGACTAGAGATCACTCTTTTTACATTCCAGTAAAGAACTTATCTATGTTTGTCCATTTCTTAAAACTTTAATGGTGGTTTGATAATTAATCTAGCAGAGAAAATTTCAATGCAGAGAAACATTCAGGCCGTGACATAGGTCTTGTTAGGTACTTTAAGCCAGATTCATGTGAAATAGGAAACAAAATGAAAGAAAAAAAGCAATGAGTCCAAAGTTAGATAGACAGAAATAAATACTGGCTTGTTTTTGAACATTAGATTGATTATAAATAACAATAATGTACATCCATTTTAAAAATATAGAAGGAAGTTGAATGTTTTCACAATAAAAAAAATGGTAAATACTTGAGGAGATGCATGTCTAATTTAAAAAGTTCACAACATACTTATAAATGAAAACATCACAAGGCACTCCATTGCTATATGCAACTGTTATGGTTTTTGTCTGTCAGTTAAATGAATTTTAAAATAACTTTAAACACTAACACAAAAATATGCACTTAAGAACTTACAAATCTAAACCATTTAATAATTTTAAACATAGGCTTCAGTATTTGTGTTTCTCTATTGTTCCAATTCCTCTAAAATCCATTCAGTAAATTAATGCGGTGATGATGAAGTAATCAAGAGAGAGTTATAAATGATAAAAATTAAGTCACATCCAGCCTAGGAAATATATCAGTATGGAAAAACTTTTTTTTAGGAAAGGAAAATTAAGAAAAAGTATAAAAGTGTCAAGTATTTGTTTGTACTTTAAAACACATTAAATGCTTTGTATTTAGAAAGGTGCTGTTGTCATTGTTCACTTCCATAATATTCACCTGTGCTTGGGAGCTCAGCTCTGATGTGGCTCTGAGCCTATCCCTATGGAGTTGAACAGACACCTGTTCTGGGCAGGAGGGATATGCACTTCTATTAGGTTCTCTTATTTTCTGTAGAAGCCTATTTTCCTTTTGTAAGCTGGTATGTCAAGGGATTCTGGAACAACTGAACCTTGCAGGCCCTGGTGACTTTGAGGCCATTTACCACATGTTACTCTTTTCTCAAATGTAATGCTACACTATGAAATTGAAACTAGAAGACGACGGTGCATCAGAAGACAGTTGTATTTCAAGAGAATATGTGTGTAAGTCATAACCAGGAAAGGATAGAGGGAACAAGTAGACGTTTGGGATCACAAAGTATTTGAATGCTTTCTTTTATATGATTTCTACTAAAGGATAATAGCAGCCTGGCTATTAGTGTTTCAACCGAGGGAAAAAAATGTAATTAAGTTACCTGCTAAGTTCTTTTTAAAAGTCTTCCCTTTTCTAAATCAGAAGAAAGCCTATATTGCTTATATGGACACTGAGTTTCCTTTCTGATAAAGTTATTTAACTATTTTGCATCTCTGAAGCTCTGAAGCATTCCTTTTTTAGCATTAAAAACCATTTAATTCATCTACAACTTAGCTAAAGCAAGAATGCTTTTTCTGACTTAGCCAAATTCTCCAAAAATATTCAGAGTAAAAGAGCTAGCAATATTCCTGACTAGTGAATCCAGGTGATAACAGTATCATTGTACAGATGCCATCATCTGTTAATTTGTCTGTGTTTATCAGTTCTATTATTAGAAAGTGTATATACATATATATAAATACCACAGACAGTACTAAAAGAGAGCAAGCAAGGAAATCAGAATTGTACATATGTGCGTATGTATTGTATTATATGTGTGTGAGGGTGTTTGTGCAAATATACTTACATGTCTACATATACATTGGTATTATGTGTGCACATGTACAAAAGTACATCTATATGTGCATATACATGTGTGTATGTGTATGTATATATATGTACATAGACTCCTAGCAGAATATCTCACAAGAAAGTCTCAGTGACACTAAATTTTGCAATAAGCGGGAAAGAATAAACAAAAGAAATGTCTCAAAGTATCGCTGAGTTAATAATTAGCGCATGAGACAATTATTTGATATGTAAAGTAGTTATTGTTAAGCACAGTACAAGAAGTATCAGGAACATAGTTTTTCATAGTGATTGATGCAATTTTATTTTCTATGAAATCATATTTGAAAGTCCATTATGAATTTTATTTAAAAATGACTCCAAAGAAATGGAAATATCACAGACGTTACTTGCAGGAAAAAAAGAGACTTCACAGAAGTAAAGAAGAAAAAAGATAATAAAGCCCAAATTATGGCTGGAGGAAAATGTGTTTGTAATAGAATGCCTGAAACAAGTTGTCATATTTATTTGATGTTGCATTTCAACATATACTGTAACTTATACATAGAAGGCATCTCATTCTCTCTATAGAAGATTATGGAATTCTTAAAGAATTTTGAATGTTAGTTTTTAAGATCCTGCTGTCAAAACATACATTTATGGAGATGAGAGAAAATGTTCCCAGTTTGCCCTGAGCTCCCATCTCTGATACTCTTTTACATCACAATCCTATTTTTAATTGTTGGTATCTCTTCCAGGAGAGCTTTCAAAAGAGCTTTTATCTTGAAATCACATCTGATCTGCCCTTATATCACTGTAAGGTAGACCTCCATCTAGTTCATAAGGAATAAAGACAGTAAATATTTGTGAAATGAATGAATAAATTAAAATGAGCAAAATCACAGCTCTAGAATATCTGCATAATGAAACGAACTGTATGCACTGCCGCATGATGAAGCACAATTGTTGGTATTGATCATATATGAAAACTGTTTAAGTGTCTAACATGCCATGTTGTGTAGCATCATTGACCTTCAGGTAGGGAGATCATTCCGGATTATCCAAAGAACAAATTATAATATAGCCCTTAAAGGCAGAGAGATTGTTGCTCCAGCTGAATTGACATTACACTGTGGCTTGAAGCTGGAGAGGTTGACATGACAAGGACTGAAGGTGAGTCATGACCATCAACTAGCATGAAAGTGGAGGTGTTCATTGTACAGCCCCAAAATACTGGATCCTGCCACTAACCTGAGTGGATTTGGAAACAGATAAACAGATTTTTTTCCCTTCCCTAACTTCTGGTCTAAGGGCTATTTTAAGCCAACAGAAGAGAAGAGAAGAGAAGAGAAGAGAAGAGAAGAGAAGAGAAGAGAAGAGAAGAGAAGAGAAGAGAAGAGAAGAGAAGGGAGGAAGGGAAAGAAATAAAAAAGAAACAGAAAAAGACAAGCTATATTTTATCACCTTAGCCAAAATTAAGAAACATCCATGTTTTACATGATCTATGTCATTTCCCCTGCTATTCAAAGTGGTAAAGAGAATTGAACACTTACATGATACATTAAAAATAGATGATATGTGCACTAAAAATCATAATCTGAAGAAGGAACAATAAGGGCACCTTTAACTGAAAATACTGATGCAAGTTTTAACTAAATACAAAAGCTTTTTACATAGAGAAAAAATAGCCATAGCTAGATTCATATTATAATTACATAGTACACTTCAATTAATAACTATTTTTAAATTAATATGAGCAAGAGTGTATTTGATATGCTACATAGAACTATGTCGTACATATACATGTACACCTAACATATGTGCTATTATACCACCTTCATCAACACAATAATTATTAGATAACATTGTTTGAACTTCATAAAACCTTTTGAGGTAGCTAAGACAGAAATACTATTCCTGAGCTTGGAGTGTAGTTCAGTGTAGGGAACTTTTCTACTGAGGCATTAAATGCAATACCAAACTATGAAAACAAAAAGTCACGTGTTCACATGCCTACAGGTTAGAAAAAAAATTAGTGTTAATCAAGTTAAATTAATTGCTTTCCCACACAGGGTCAAGATTCAAGCACAGGCATTATCCTTTATCACTTAGAAAGAGCCAGCTCGCCTAGTCATTTCCCAGTGAGCTGGGCCGGAAGCGCCCTCCTCCCACCCTGCTGGCCCGTCCTGCCTGTTTCTCCATGGCTTTCCAATTTTATGAACGACTGACACACCAGTTTTCTCCCTTTGTGTACACCCTCTTTTTGTCTTTGCAGTACCTACTCTGAGCTACCACCCAACATAGCACTGATTCCACGAATTTCTGGACTACGACTATGAAAAGGGATCAGAAATTTTCCTACAGCACTGGCATCTCAGGCCATCATCAGAACCAGGTATAACAGAGTCATGACCCTTTGAGACTCTAAATTAGGTGCTACTCCAGAACAAAATCCTGGCACTGAACCTCACTGTAGACTCTCTCTAGCTTAGGTTTCTGGGCAGAAAGCACAGCTCTCAGAGACACATTCCTGCTCAGACCTCATCCAAGTGTCATGAGAATGTACGACCCCACTCAGCTAACCTCTTCTGAAAAAGAAAGATGGGCTCAAAAATACTGAGCTGTTATCTATCAGGGAAACAAGCCATGAACGTGGAAACCAAGATGTGCTGGCACTATTCTATTTTAGCTCCCTATCAATAAAACAGTGGTTCCCAACCTTCTGGCAGGGAACAGTTCAGCTGAAGACCATTCTCCCAAAATTGGGGTGTGAGGGGGTACTTGCTATGCAGCAGGTTGTTGGAGGATACTATAGAAAAGGCAGCAGCAGCAGTAGGGGAGCCAGCTGTGAAGCTCTGCCCCCTCTCAGATCACCTATTGCTCACTGCCCCAAGGACTGCACCCTGCCCCTTACTCTGTCCCTTAAATCCACTACTTGCCACCCACCACTTCTGCTCAACACTCTGAGCTTCAGTCCAGAAGCGTTCTTTCTTCAAGTGCTTTCTTCTCCGTCTTTCTACTAGGGACAGATGATCCCAGTCCCTGGCAGCATGGTGCATGGTTTCTAATGAGTTATACACTTTTTTAAAAAACAATTGTCCACTTCCTCCTCAAAGAGCCTGTATTTAATTTTTAACACATAAGTTTTCATTCTCATAATTTTCCAGATGAGGAAAGTCACCTCAGATACTTTATAAGTAACACCTACACCACACATAGTAGTTTATGCTAGTGCCTGAAATTAAATGTAGACAGTCTAATTGTAGCACTGAACCTGGGGTGCGGCTACTCTGCTGCCTACTGTCTGGGGCTAGGGCGTGTGCTGAGGAGGCCTTTGTTGTCACAGGGCTTAGGGTTCAGAAGTGCTGAGTTACAGGCAACTGACTGCTAAAACCAAAAAGCACCAAAGTAGCATTTGAACAATTTTTAATCCTAATGGTTTCGGTCCCATTGGTAATGTAATGGAATCACACAGGTAACGTGTATGCATCATACAACTTGAAAATCATGACACTGGAGAAATTTTAACTTTCTTTCCAACAGCCTTCTCTCACAAGAACACTCAAATGTTTTTAACAGTATTTTTTTCAGAGGCGGAGGATGTTCAGAACCTTCCAATTCCCCCAGAGCACTGACCCGCAACATGGCCGCCCAGGAGTTTGTACTCTGCCTCCTTTACCTCTCCTACTCACCTCGCACCTCTGTCCCTTCAATTACATACTGCTGAGATGAGCCACCTGCAGGTCCATACAAATGTCTTCTCACAGGTTCAGGCTTTTTCCTGTACTTCGCTGCATTTTCCTTTCTGTTTGTCTCAGTCTTGCCCCAAATGTACTGTACGTTCTTTGGAAAGACATCACACACTAAATGGTAAGTTCCTGGATGGCAAAGCACACCCAAGCTGTTAGAAATGTGTTTGGAAACAGTGCAAGCTTCAAAGTACTTATTAATGTAATGTTGAAGAAGGCTTGCAGTTAAAGATAATTTTGGTTCTAGAGTCATCTACTTTGATAGGCATTGATATATTAGCAAATTGAGCCAGAAAGACGGCGATCGGTTGTTAATAATAGCAATTTGAACTGGGGAAGATCTAGAGTGGACTTTGCGCTGGAAGGTCTCTCAATCCCTCCTCATCGTCCTGAGCTCTTATTTCCAGTGAGTTCCACTTTGAAGTTGACATACATCATGTCCCCTTCTGCTTCCTGGGGATCTGTTGGTGGGTACACCTAACAGAAATTAGGAGGTGGTGGTGAAAAGTTGAGACATTTGTTCCGAAACTTCCTGTGTTCTAGGCTTAATATTAGCCACTTAATGAGAAAGTGCCCATCCTCTGTAGAGGTGACTCTCCACCAACCGCAGCCTCACTTAGCTCAGACACAGAGGCGAGGGCTTCATCTATTACCACCTGTGAATTTTCCTTTACCCCCCTTAGTCTATACACCTTCCTAAATAGTTTTGAGTGTGTCAGCTATCTACAAAGAAAAGATCCTAATCCATACAGCCTTAAATTTTGTGAGATTTGGTCCTAATTCTATAGGAAATGAGAATTAAATGTTTTTAGATTATCAGTGGATCTACACAGTCCCAAACCTATTAGCTACAAATTCTTTAGAAGTATTGTTCTCTTACTTGGTGTCATCCAGTGCCTAGAAGGCAGAACATGCAAAGTCCCCAATACATATTTGTTAAATAAAATAATACCTGGACTGGAAAACAACTAGAACCATGAAGCTTACAGCTGGAAATCTATATACTGAAAGACAGGGAGAATGTCCCCTAAAAGAGTCCCTAGTTGTTTGATATGGAGTGTAGGCGGAAGGTAACAAAAGCATTCCAAAGGAATTCTATAAGTTTACAGCAGGCAATCTAGATGAGCAATTACCTAAAATGTACCAGTTTTCACACTAAGCCATTTTACCAGGAAATTCACTGGTAGCTTCTTTCCAGTGGCAAAGTACATAAGGACCATGCAGCCATGAATAATTATTGTTTTACAATCCACAAGGATAGACCTGGAATTGAAGAGAGTATTTTCAATAAGACACCTCTTGCTTATCCTGCAGACATCATTCTAATATCAAGGATGTTTAATGTCAATAAACTGCCCAAGTGTGAGGCCTGTAAGTGATGTGCACAGCCAGAAGTCCTGGGAGACAAGTGCAAGGTGCTAAATATCACAGAGGGACTGAGGGGAAGGGGGTACTGAGGAGAAATTAAACAAGGAAACTACTGCTGGCTTTCTAAGCAAGTTCTTCTACTTCCCTCTTGTGGCCAAATTTACTTAGAATGAGCACTTTCATTCTTGCCTTCAAAATGGCTTTTATTATTTTGCTGCCTATTACAAAAAAGTACATCGGAATCAATAGATTAATACAATGTGGGAATGTGTAAATTCTGCAACTGAGTCTTATAAAGGAATTAGTGGTTTCATAAAAGGTCAGTTTGAGATAATCAAGAACAAATTGATTCATCCAGAAGCTTAGTTGGTCCAGAGTGGTAAACTCTCAAATCCCATTCTCATTTAACTTTCGTGATTTTCTTGTAGATATGCTTGTCCTCAAATGAGTAATAGCAAAGGATATAGGACAGCTATCATCTAGCTGGTGTTTGCAGTGCTTTAGGTGTGAGTCAATACTGGGCATAAAATGATGTCATCCTTAAAATATTGCCCTGGGTTAGTTTTTACAAGCTATATTTTTATAAGTAAGGAAACTCACTCCTATTCAACTTTCCAAAGAAATATAGCTTATGTATTGCAGAGAGGAAACTGCAATCTGATCATTGCAGTACAAATTCCCCAATATATCTGTTATCCTAAGGTGCCTCATTATCTCTCTAATTTCCACTTTTTAGTTTTCCACCAGTTTTTTCTTAGAGAGGATCTCACCCATCTCCAAGAATGACACCCACCACTTCCATAGGGTGATCTCCCCACCATTACGCTGTTCCTTGCTCCATGCCCAACTATGGGTGAGGTGCTGCTTTTTTAAATGTGCTAATTAGTTCTCTGTATAGGTCTTTCACCTCTTTGGTAAGGTTTATTCCTAGGTATTTTATTTTGTTGTTGTTGCTATCATGAAGGGGGTTGTTTTCTTGATTTCTTTCTCTTTAGATTTGTTATGGGTGTGCAGGAAAGCTATTGATCTGTGGGTATTAATTTTATAACCTTCTTCTTCATCACTAATTTAAGTGGAATTTTGGGGTCTCTTATGTAGAATATCATGTCATCTGCAAATAGGGATATCTTTATTTCTTCCCTTCTGATGCATATTATTTTTATTCCTTGCTCTTGCCTGATGGGTCTTGCCTATATTTCAAGCACTATGTTGAATAGTAAAGACGACAGTGGACATTCTTGTCTTGTTCCTTGTTGTGGTTAGGATCTGGAGTGTCCCCCAAAAGTCTCATGTATTTTAACGGAACCATATGATGTTGGTGGACTGGGGTCTGGTCTCAGGGGTGGATTACAGTTAAGTTAGGATTAACGGTGTGTAGTGGCCACACCTGGATGCAGGAGGGACTGGTTACTGGGCAGAGGCCTGAAAGGATACATAAGCTGCACCTGCCTTCCTGGAGGATGGGGGGACTAGTCTCAACTAGCCTCAGCTTGTCTTCCTGTTTGTCCGGGGAAGCTGCCTCCACCTCTCTTTCTTCCGTGTACTTCGATTGCTGTCGGCCACCCCTGAATGGACTGTGACCTTCGAGACTGTGAGCTAAAATAAACCTTTCCTTTCCTAAGTTTGTGGGTGTCTGGTATTGAGTCACCGCAACGAAAAAGGACTAAGACATTCCTGAATTTAGTGTGAATGCTTTCAGTCTCTCTCCATTTAGAATTACTTTGTCTGAGAGGTTGTTTTAAGTAGCTTAAATCATGCTGAGGTAGGGTCCCTTATTCCTATTTTCTTCAGATATCATAAATGGATGCTGGAGTGTGTCAAATGCTTTTTCTGCATCTATTGTAAGAATCATATAATATTTATTTTGCATCTGTTAATACGGTATATTACATATGTTGATTTACATATGTTGAACCATCCCTGTGTGTTCACCAGCCCACTTGATCACAGTGTATAATCTTCTTTATGATTTACTGTATTCTTGGCAAGGATTTTGTGTATTTTTGCTTCTTCAGCCATTGGAGATACTGGCCTGTAGTTTTCTTTCTTTGATGTGTCTTTCTCTGGTTTTGGAATTAGAGTCGTGCCTGCTTCCTGAAATGAGTTAGGCAGTTCTCCTTCCTTTTCAATTTCTTGAAAAAGTTTGGCGAGCATTGCTCCTAAGTCTTCCCGAATACTTCTGATAGAATTCTGCTGGGAGTCCATCAGGTCCTGTGCTCTTCTTGATTGGAATTGTTTTTATTACTTCCTCAACTTCATACATGGATATTGGCCTATTTGGATGTTTAATTTCTTCTTAATTCAGTTTTGGTGGTTGATGTGTGTTTAGGAATTTATCCACTTCTTTTAGATTTATAAACTTATTGGTGTGCAAAATTTTAAACTAACTTATTACTATCTTTTGTATTTCTTTGTTATCTGTTATAATTTTGCCTTTTTCTTTCTCGGTTGTATTGATGTACGTTTTCTTTTTCGTGTGTGTGTGTGTGTGTGTGTGTGTGTGTGAATTTAGCAATGGGTTATCAATCTTATATTTTCAACCAACTTTTTGTTTCATTTTTTATTTTTAGCTTCTATTTTATCAATGTCTGCACTGATTTTGATACTTGGATTCCTTCTGTTAGGTTTGGGGTTGGCTTGTTCTTGTTTTTCTGAGTCTGGAGAAGCATGGTTAGATAATTTACTTAGGCTTACTCAGTTCTTTTTATGTATACACTTATGGAAATTAATTTTTCTCTTAACATTGCCTTCATTGTGTTCCAGATGTTGCACTGTGACGTGCTGCCATTGTCCTTTGTCCCTGTAAACTTATTTTTATTTCTTTCTTGATTTCTTCTGAAACCCAACAGGTACTACCATTATAGAAAGCAGAATGATGATTCCTCAAGATGAATGAAACTAGATATTCCGCTTGACCCAGCTATACCTCTTCAGCTCATCTTCCCAAGAGTTTAAGTCATCATACAAGAGTGACACACACATATCCATGTTTACAGCAGAACAATCTATAATAGCTAGATCTTGGAAGAAGAAAATATGTCCATCAACAAATGAATGGATAAAGAAGATGTGATATATTTACATAATGGAGTACTATTCTGCCAGAAAGAAAGATAAATTCAAATCACGTGTAGGAAAATGGATGCACCTTAAGACCATTATGCTTAGTGAACCGAGTCAGACATAGAACGTTAAACATTGCATGGTTTCTCTAATAGGAGAAAACCAAGCCATAAAACAGTAAAATAGAGATGGAAGAAGACAGATTTTGCAAAGAGGGAAAGATGTTGAGTGATGAGGGGTCAGAAAGCAGGAATGGAAGTAAAAGTTACCAAGATGAGATATGTAAATCAGTTTCTCAAATTGTTTTTTTTTACATATTTTAAACACATGGTAATAAAAGAATTTTTAAAAATAAATGTGTTAATTACATGCATAAATTAATACTCAATGGAATGTTTCAGAATTAGAAGGTACACTTTGTTTTTCCAACCCACTTTATTCTATGTGTAGGGAAATAGTTTATACCGATAATACAGCAAGACTACTTTTTAATGAACAGTATCCATGTCTGGACTGGGGAGACATGTAAAAAATCACAAAATCATCTAGAACTCTTCATGACAATGTATTAAAAAAGGAGGACAAAGAAATTATTTGCTAGTTTATCTCTTCTATTTATCCAGAAAATCCTAACTTTCTTTTGTAGCACTGTTAAAGATCTTTAATTCTGCCCAATTATCTTCTAATACTTAAGCAACAACTATACCGGTGTATAATTAGCAGATTGAAAATACATAGAATATTAAAGGAATTATCATAGAATAGGTGGACATAGTTGAAGTAGAAAACATGGCAGAAATGCTTATTGAATTCTAAATGTTTAATATTTAATTTCTTCAATGAAGAGGCCAGTCAGTAAATGAGATAAAGGCAGTTGCTGCTTAGGTTTAATTCTTGGATTTCCAACTCACAATAGTTTTGACCATCAGCAGGTTACTTATCTCGTCTAAGCCTCCATTCCTGCATTTATAGTGATAACAACAAAAATATTCTGTGAGGCTCATGAGAGTAATGTCCTTAAGCACTTAGTAAAAGGAAGGTTCAATTGATGTTTACTTTTCTGTGTTAAAGCCTGAAAATTACCCAAAATTACCGTCAAGAGAACATTTAACAATACACTTTCAGCAGTAACACTGTGGCTAAGGTTAAAACTGGGAGCACTCTGTTAAGCATTATTTCTTTGACGGATTTCTGATAATGAGCTGCTTTTTCTTACTTTCAGACCTTCTTAAGTACATCTTGTTTTTATATAACAATTATATGTTTCAAAGCTAAGTGTACATGCATTCACATTTGGTATGACAAGCAACTCTTAGCTTGTACTAAAGTGAGCACTACATATTCTGTGCCAAATCTTGCAGCTATACTTTTAAGTTTTGATTAAGCCCCTCAGCACAAGAGACCAGTAAGCGAGCACCCCCACATACTAAATGTGGAAGGCTGGAACTGATGCTTGAGTTGGAGAGTCACTGAAAGTGCACATAATTACCTCTGCATTTTCCTCTGGTACACATATTTAAAATATTTCTAAACAATGTCCTACCTGCCAGGAGGTTGATAATTGCTTCACACTCATGTTCATAATATTATATAAGTTGAAAACAAATCAATTATTTGTACTACTTTTCTTATTATGTATCCAAAACAACTAAACAGATATATAGAAAGGAAAACAGTCATTTTGCTCATGAGAGTGAAAACAGGCCTGTTGACCTTCTAATGCATTCTATTCCATTATTTTATGAATATTTATCATTTTGCTTTGTCTTTTTAAAAAAACACACAGAATTTTCAATCAATCAATAAGTAAAAATGCATCTTTATTACAATGTCTTCCCAGACACTGGAATGGATCTGATTATCTGAAGTTGCAAATGCTCATATAAATTGGTCTGACAAAACACAACAATACTGAACAGGTGTCCATTCAATGCCTTCAGCAGTGGGAGGACAAAAGGACAAATAAGTGTCTTCCTTTTTGTTATAGAGGATGCATATTTGAACCCTACCCATCCTGTCTCCTTGCAATTGTACAAGGAGCTTTCTAAGGACAAGATCTATAGGTCAGTTGCCTTAGGGAAAGGATTCAGCATAAAGTTCACGAAAGAACTCTGGAGTAAGACTGCTCCTATTGTTTGTTAACTCAACTATCTGACATTTAGGAATAACTCAGCTCATACATTGAAGGAAAAGAAAGGAACACCCAAATTTGTTCAGGGAAATTATGTAATCTCTATATAAAATGGTTTCTGCATAATAAATGCTTTACTAAATAAGTATAGATTTTATTATTGGCTTACAGGTCTAGAGCCTAACATTGAATAAAGCATAAAGAAAGTACCAGTGATTATTGAACCAAAAGTTTTAAACATAAGCAGTAATTGAGAAGTTGAAACCTAAACGACCTGATCTAAACGTGTCACTGCTTAGTTGTAGAATTTAGAATGAATCAATTCTCTAAATTTTGGCTTTTTCATCAAAATATGGGGACAATTAGGGCTTACAGCACCAAACTATAATGAAACTCATATAAGACATTATGCTTGAGGGATTCCTGAAAAGAAACTCTAATAACAAGAGAAACATTATCAAGAATAAACAAATAGGACTACAACAAATTTTAAACTTCTGCACAGTAAAGGAAATAATGGACAGATTGAAGAAATGCAACAGCTGCAGAAGGGGGGATCCAGCTACTCTGTAATACCTACGACACACAAAAACTCAAAAGAATTTGTCCCTTTCAAAATAAAATCCCAACAACCCAATCAAAAAATGGACAAAAAAACGATCAGACAATTCTCAAGAGAAAATGTTCAAAACGCCAATCGGTTTATGAAAAAAATATTCATCATATTTAGCCATTAGGAAAGTGCAAATCAAATGACTCAAATTCTTATTCCAGTCAAAATAGTTATTATGAAAAAATAAAAAAGACAACAAATTCTGGGTATGGAACCTATTACAACTGTTTTGAAAATCGCTGTGGAAATTCCTAAGAAACTAAGCATGAAATTCCTTTTCTTCAGCTTTATTTCTGGGTATATTCCTGAAAGAGTAAAAGACATCAAATACAGTGATATAAAATACATTGGAAAGTATGATGAATGTCTTAATTTTAAAAAATTACAATAAAAAGACACGTGGCTATTAATCTTTTTCAAAATACTCCCTTTCACTTGGAGTAGGCTGGGAAAAACATTACAATGAGTCCTGATCTGCCTCATGAACTCAATCTGGTACCACGTGACTTCCAGATCTCCATCTTCCCATGAAAGATAAACATTTGAATTAATGCAGAACATCAGGGGAGCCATGAAAGTGCAGGTAAAGACACTCATAAAACAGGACTTTCAAAACTGCTTCACCAAGTGGAAAAAAAGAGATAAATGTGGTCACAGCCAGGGACAGTACTCTGATGAGGATTAATGGCAATGTGTCCTCTATTGTAATACAGTTTTTATTTAAACACCCACCATATATTTTTGTCACCCCCTTATACCTATGTTTATGGCAATGCAAATCATAATAGCTAAGCTTGGGAAACAGCCGGATGCTCATCAATGGACAAGTGGACAGAGAAAACGTGTTATATATAAATATAAAATAGAATTTTATTCAGCCACAAATAAAAACGAATTCATGTCATTTGTAGGGAAAAAGAACATTGGCGCATTTTTGACATCCTAATTCTAAGTGAAGAAGGTTAAATATTCAAAGTTAAATATCACATATTCTTATATTAAAATGCAAACCAAACATGAATTAAAGAGGAAAATAAAGACAGATTTTTAGTAAAGAGGAAGAGAATTAGGGGAAGAACAGAAGAAGTTTAAGGAGAGAGGGTAAAGAGTCCAGGTGATCAAGATATACCTTAACATATGTAGATATTGGTATATTACATATAATTTTAATAATCTCTATTCCCCAAAACAATTGTAGATGTCATGCATTGAAAACATATACCAAAAAATAAGAGAAAACATAATGCTTAAACACTACAAATATATTTTCCTAAAAATGTGAATGACACTTCCCCAGAAGTAGTAGTACTGAATCAGAGACTAGGGATTTTTTTATTTTTGCGGGGAGGGGGTGAGGGGACGGTGCTTGTTTGTTTGAGACAAGGTCTCACTCTGTAGTCCAGGTTGGTTCTGAACTCACCATGTAACCCAGGCTGGCTTGGAACTCACAGCAATCCTCCTCCCTCAGTGTCCTGAGTGCTGGGATTCCAGGCATGCATTACCACATCCAGCTTATATGGTGCTGGGAAATCAAGTCCTGGGCACTGAGCTTGCTAGGCAAGCACTTGAATATATATATATATATATATATATATATATATATATATATATATATATATATATTCATTTTGCTTCCCTCCTTTCCAGAAACACTATGCCATTTTTTCAACTTAGTAGCAGAATTTATATTTTACTTTCACAAATATAAGGTTTTTATTTTTTAAATGACTTGCCCATTTGATATTTTCTTAGGTCTCATAGTTTTATAAAGTTCATTGTTTGGCAATGTTTCTACTGTCTGAGGTTCAGTTTTTTCTTATTATTTTGTCAATTTGTTTATTACGCCTGTTGATATACTTTGTCTTCATTATGTTTGGGCATTTTTCTTTAGGACCATTCAATATTTCCATGTCAATTGGGGAAGATCTTGTTACATATACAGACTGTAAATATATTAGGTTTTGAGACATTCCTTTGTAGGAGACATGACATAAAAACATGATTATGAAGTAGAACACTAAATCATAAAACTCTTCACAAATATTAGGTTTTGTGTTATTTTTCGAAATATTTCTAAAATACTAAGTACCAACCAAACTTAAAACTCATAGAACTCATTTCTATCAGTCTTTATATCATGTCAACTTCATAACCACCTGTTCATAAGCATGATCTCAGTAGAAAAATACAAAACTTCAGAAGCACTCATGATGAATTGGGTGAAAAAGAGCTTTAAAACCATAACATCTTGAAGTACGACATTACTCAAAAACAGTCTGTTTTTTTCTACTTTTGCATTTAGAAGCTTGAGTGACTTTCCACTGATTATAGTTAAGAATCTCTTGAAGAATTTAATGAACCAAAAAAGATATCCTAATATTAAATACCTTCTCACTAAATCTTAAAGAAGTTCAGAATTAAACCATGGTAACTTTTTCATTAAACAAAATCCCCTTTCATTTTTCATTTCATTAAACATTAAAAATTTTTAAGACATTTTGGCAAAATAGGATTGGTTTCTTTTTACCTCAGAGTTTTAAAAAAAAAAAGAGCAAAAAAAAAAAAAAACCCTTTAACTTAACAAAAGAACACTTGGCCTTTATATTTTAAAACAAAAAAGTGATTTAGCTACTACACATAAAAGACTTCTCTTTAATAATGGATATTTCATAGGCTTTAGCTCAGTGCTATTAGTGAGAGTTATGTGTGTCTTTCTCCTGGTATTGCAAGCATGCCGGTGTTTATGTATTTATTGTCCCATAGAATCTTTTGGAGTGAGGAAGAAATATTAGTCTTTGATCCCCAATGCCCACATAGCGCTTGGTCTGTCCACCACAGAAACTAAATGATGTTTTACTGAGCTGAGGAATGGAGGCAATACACCCAAGATCCAAGATATGAATGTGCCCACCTCCCTCTGATTATGGACTGAAAAGAACAATTTTGAAAATGCCTAGCCAATACTCTCCAAATTGGGATTCCATAAAATAACATTAAAGGGGATTTTTATAGGTCTCCATATACTCAGAGTGGGGGAAGAAAGGTAAATATTTGGAAAATGATGTTTACTCTTAGATACATAATGCATCTCGACACCTACTCAGCTTCTGAAGGGAGATGGCAGCACAAGAAAAGGAATTTTTTCATTCGTGCCTCTTTCATCTTGAAAACTTAAGAGAAAAAAAAGGTTCCTGTCATTACTGTTAAGAATGTGAGACGTAGCTTTATGAACGAAGGAATAAAGAGCTACAAGCTAAGAGCCAATCGAGACAAGTGGACTAAAAAGCAAAGTGAGGTCTTTAAAATACTGTCAGCTCTCTATCATTGTGGGTTTTACATCCACAAATCTAAGCAACTTCAAATGGAAACCCTTGGAAAGAATAATTTTTGTACTGAATGCACACAAAACTATTTTTCTATGTTATTATTCCCTGAACAATATAACTATTTGTATATTATTTGCATTGTAGTAGGTATTATACTTAACCAGAGAATATTTAAAGCATGTGAGAAGCTATACATAGATCGTACGCAAATACTTAAGTTATTTTATGTAGGAGACTTGAGCATCACCAACAAATTTTGATACTCACAAGAAACTTGAATATCAAGAGACAACTATAATAAAAATTAAACTACAAGTATCCTCAAATTGAAAAGCAGACTTTCAGTCTTTTGTGGAGTACTATCAAAAGTATAACTGACTTGCAAAAAATAAGATAAGTGAAATGGTAAAGAAAGTTAAGTAACTACAAGAACTAAAAGCAAAAAAAAGAGAAAATGAGTGATGAGACAATTTGATAAACATTATAAGCAGTATAATATATTCAATATATGAATTAAATATGTTACCTTTGAAAACACAGAGATCAATAGCAAAAGTAAAAGTAAGGTATAATTTAAGTACTTCAGGAAAAAAAGACAAAATTACAAATTACACATTGGATAACTTACCAAGCTATGTAAAAAACAAATCACATGAAATATACCACACCTAGATTTATTCTGGACTCAAGTACTTTTGATCTTAGAAATGTTCAAATATATACAAATAAAAAAGAAAAATATAAATCCCCATGTATCTATGACCCTGATTCAGTATAACAGACAGGACGTTTTTGTTTCATTAAACCTCCTTTTTCTTTTGAGGGGATATGCCTTGTATTCTTTAACCAGAAGTGCTAAGGATACAACTGTAACAAATAATGCATTTATTGTGTAACTTCTATAACATTAGCACAAGTAAGGACTTAGCAATGCCAATTAGTAAATTCAACTTTTCTTTGGAAACATCATAAAAATACAAAGACGTGAGAGCTGAAAAAAAGACAATGATTAGAATATCTTACTTTTGCAAAAAAAAAAAAAAAAGTCAAACAACAAAACAAAGAAAACACAAGGTGCCTTGTACGCTTGTATGCAACTCATAGGGCCCACCTCATAGACTGAACAGAAGCCCTGAAGTTGACGGCCTTGAGCATCATGCTACCTTTGGCCCAGGATGGAATGCACAGGCCCCTGTGCAGCCTCCCGTCAAAGGCAGCAAAACTCCAGAGTGGGACTGCATGGCACTCCAAGGGGGGCTGGACCCCAACCAACAGCAATGGGTCCTGGCCCTGCCTTTTCTCTGTCAGCAACAATGACACTTCACACTTAAAAGGTTTTTAATAAAATTTGAAATGAATGAATAATGGCTGCAGAATCCCTCCAGAGGAAGCAAAGATTTCAACATCTTCCGCTTAGAACTGTTGGACGTTGCGGGACAATGCTGTGGGCAGAACATGGGACTTCTCAGCAGAAACCATTGATCCTTTGACGCTATAGTACATAGAACCTAAAAGTTCAGAGTTTGATTTAAACTGACTTAATTTTAAATTCCTCTTCTTCCACTTGTTAGTGCATGCCCTCAGGGAAGATATATAATGGCTGTAGGACATGGATTCCTTATCTGCAAAATCTGAATATTGTATCTATATAATAACTGTCACTATGGACATAAAATAGCACACATTAAATTTCAATAAACTCAATATATTAGCTAAACATACATACATACATGTAAAATAGCAAAAGTTATTTAATAAAGGTATGAAGGTAGTGAATAGAAAATATTAAGCCGGGGCATTATGGACACTACAGGTAATTTCCTTTTCCAAAGCATTAAAAATCACTTCATCTAAAGATATGAAATGATAATATTTAAACATTACCAGTATATTTCTGGTTCTCTGAAGTTTGGGGGATCCTATTATTACATAGTTTCCCCAAATACAATCACTGAGGTAAATTGTGTTAAGATCCAAATTTCCATGACTCTTTTTCACATTTCCTTCACTCAAATGTTGAGACCTGTTCTTAGCTTCTCTTCCTAATTGTTTTAGAAGACCAAATTAAATCCTTGTGAATAGATTTTCTGTGAATCACGACTAGGGAACACAGCTGTTCAGCAATGTTTTTCATGGTCAATATACATTGTCATACTTCATTTTCCATGAAACAATCACCATGTCGGCTTATGGCTCACCTTACTCTTCCAAAATTAAATTTCAAGAAAGATGAAAACAGAAATGATCTCTTCTGAATGTTTTATTTCATTACCTAAGGGAGCTCAGAATCTCTTAGTAGATTAAGAACAAAGTTTCACTGTACCTAGTCAACTACAGTTTCAGCAATACCCCCAAGGCCTTTAGCAGTCCTCACAGTTTATCTGGTGGAGCAGCTGACAAAATTCATTGGTAAGAAAATAATCACATCCACTAAAATAATTAATAGCAAATAGTCCTATAATCCACACTTAATCATTCTTTACAGTTTTTAAGAATTCCAAGCATGCACACTTATCGGAACCAGCTTGATCTCCCACAACACTCTTGCAATACTCAAGAGTCCATTTGAGATCCAGTCAAGACAGTATCAGAAATTCCACATCAAACCTATCACATGGGTATTAAAATAAATGGAACCTGAGCTCTTTGCAACATTTTTTTACACATAAATTGGTAAGTCCTACTCTATGCCAAGAAGACATTTCCCTTTGTCACCTCTATGTCTCCCTTTGATGGTATCTGTGCGCTCCTAATGCCTAAGGTTTCTCTCCATGCCTCACTACATAATCATATTCTTTCACTCTCTTTCAATTTTTCTTATTTTCAGCCCCCCTCTTCCTAAAATTTAGCTCCATAGAAGAGCAGGAAATGAGTTTGTCTTGTTACTGCTTTTTATTTCACCTGCAAATGAGTGCTTGATACTTAATAAAGAGTGTATGAGTGACTTTCCCATCACTGAGAAGAAACACCTGACACCACTAAAAGAAAGAAAAATCTGTTTTGCCTCATATGTTTTAGAGGATTCACTCCATAGTCAGCTGCTCCCAGGCAAAAAGGGTCTGGGCGGATGGGAGCTGCTCTCCTCATGTCACGAAGCAAACAGAGGGAGAAGGGAGGCACCAGGGATAAGAATACACTATTCAAGGTCACGTCCCCAGTGGCCCCTTAGCACATTCTGCCACTAAACTCATCCCGATCACCAATATGATCCAATCATCTTCCACATATATGTACCTTTGGGGCCATTTTAGATCTGAACCATGAGAAAGAGTATTTAATAAATATTGGCTGAATGAAGAAGCAAGTGAATGTCCTCTGACTCTTTCTGAATCCCTGAAACTGAAGACCAACTGCTTCAACAAATCACTACAAGGCAGCATTGTGCCCACTTTGATGCCAAGTGATTTCAAAATAAGTGGTTTAGCAAATAAATAAATAAATAAACCTGCATTATCAAAAAGTGATAAAAAAATCTTCCCTATGAGGAAAGAGGAAATATTAGCTATATAGTTCCAAAGCCATAATAACTATATTTGTCAGGCATAAATTTCAATAATACCTGAAAACAGTACTGTAAAACTTAAGCATTACAGATAAATTCTCCCATGATTAAAAAAATCAAAAAGCAGGTATCATAATATACAGAACTGTTTTAGACAGTATTTAAAAAGTTAGATTTTTCTGTTCTGAATGACAAGTAATTAAATAGTTTTACAAAGATCATAAACGTAGTTTTCATTTTTGATAAAGCTACTCTGGGTTCATTTTGGAACTAGATTAAGAAGAAAAGAGGAAGCACAATGAGCAAAGATTTGAAGTTGATTCTAGAAGTGACAGGGACAGACACAGGTGGGCCTGCTCTGCTTCTGCTGCAGGCACCTCAGTTTGATTTTGGTAGATACTTGGGAAGTGCACTGTTACACTGTAGAAATTCCAATATAAGAATGCCAATTTATGCAGAAGTCTCTCTCTTTCTCTCTCTCTCCCTCTCTCTTTTTCTTCTCTCTCAGTATTGAAATTCATGTTGAGCTATATCCTTGGACCCTATTTTAGTTTTATTTTGAGACCAAGTTTCACTAAACACTAAATTCGTCAGTGAGTGCTCACACTTCTAATTCTTGTGGCTCAGTTTCGCAGATTACCAGGGGTATAGGTATGCCTGGTCACATCCAGCTTCATTTTTTAAAAAATACATTAGCATTCTGACTTCATACATTAGTAAACTTAGTTATGTGATTTAACTTGTACTGGGAAAAGCAAGCCAGGTTTCTGACACTACAAAGCTGGTATTCATACCAGGGAACTTGACAAATTTCACCAAGATAAATGATACCTATGAAGCTTTGCGAAAGACAGCTAAATCGTCTTTTTTTCTGGTGACACCCTGAACTCCACAGTGGCTCTCCTTCTCTTCAAGTTGAACTTGGAATGTAATGCTGATATCTAACAAAGACTTACAGATATTACTAAGCCTCAGGCATTTCTTTATTTCAGAGTTATAGAAAAACTCTTCTTCTTTATTTATGTTATCTACTTTTACTGCAAATGTTTGTTTCTTAAAAAGCACTGCCATAGGTCCAACTGGTACGAAACATGTTTATCTTCCTGCCAGCCGAAAGTTCCTTCAGTGGCTAAAGAGACATGGAGTTAGCCAGCACAGAAGAAAAATGAACAAATAGAAATCAGCTTGTTCTTTGAGATTTCACAATCCTCCTGCACCTCGTTTGATTGTTGGCACCATTTGTGTCCTTAATCACTAGCAATAACAGTTACCAATTCTTAGGACACATAAATATTACCATCAATAGCATTTTATTATAAACCGTCATACTTTATTGGGCCATTAGGGCTTCATTGTCCTATGCAGGTCCTCTTTATCCTGCTTTGTATTATGTAATAGTTACAATACGCTTTTTGGCTCACTGAAATAAAAAAAATATATATATCTGTGCTCTAACCTTGTTTCATTTCCTATATAGTAAAGGTCTATGAGGAAGCAGGTGTTTACTAGAACTTGACAAACCAGCTTGGTTTTGCCATGTCATCTCGTGCCTTCTGTGTTATTATCCTTTGCTTCTATATTGCTGTTCCTATGTCCACATCCTAAAATCACTTTGCTTTTTGGTCCTGCTTGCCATTGCCGCCATGAAATCTAAAAAGCTTCCTTCCAAACACGTCTGTGAATGATGTGGGTGATGAAAGCCCGACTGTAGTCCTATCTGAAAAACAGCCAGGGAGATGAAGTTATTTTTAAATCTCTAAGCCCCAGGAACAGCCCCATGCCTTTCACGATGCCAGAACAGGACAATCAGGAGCTGGATAGAAAGCTCATCAAAACAATATGATACAGCCAGATGGAGGGAGAGACATAAATGAAGGTTTTCTATTTGATTCAATAAAAAAAGACCAGCAGTCAGCAAATGAATATCAAATTACTGGTGTTACTACTAATAAGGCAGGAAATTGAGAATGTAGCATCTTTCGTGAGAAAACTAGCTTCCATATACTTAAGTCCTGAATGAACAATACTAGCTCGGCCATTCCCAGTTAACAGTAGACTGGGACAGAGTTCAGTGCATGTGGGACCTCTATATAAAACAGCAGAAGCCAACAACTCATTCAAAAAAAAAAAAAAAAAAAAAAGGTGGAGAGAGAAGGTGCTTGAGTCACGAATGTACAAGCTTTCCTTTAAAATGTACCTGTAAAGCATGTCACTGCCCTCCCTTCCGCTCTAACTACGAAAAGGACAATAATGCTGAGTAGAATCTGCCTGGGATGAGCACACGCACTGATGCGTTTCTCCATAGAAAGAGACATCCGAGAGTGAAACAAACAGTTCACTTTGAAGCACCAACGCTGTCTGTTTTCTTTTTCTTGCCCTCCATTTCCTTCTTTCTTTTGTGGAAGAATTCACACTTCAGCATATTATGTTCAGTTACTTCAGTGGCATTATTACAAAAGTAATGTCATTTGAAAAATCATACCAGGTTTGAGAGTAGCTCATTTTGGTTAAGAGGTTTGCCTAACAATCACAAGGCCCTGAGTTGATTCCCCAGCACCACATAAACATGGAATGGTGGCACACACTTCTAATTCTTGTACTCAGAAAGCTAAGGCAGGAGGATTGCTGAGAATTCAAGATCTGCCTGGGCTACAGAGTGAATTCAGGACCAGCAGACTATGTCTCAAAAAGCAAACAAACAAAATTATCTCTAAGTGCTGAGGTCAGGAGATTGCCATGCCGATGCCAGCCTCGGTTACACAGCAAGTTCAGGACCAAATCCCATCCAGACTACAGAGCAAGTCTTTGTCTCAAAAAAATTTTTAAAAATTTTAAAGAAAAATGAGATAAAGTTAAATTTATGAAGAAACAGAAAAATTTAAGGTCCCTCTCCAGTTGAACACAATCAATAAAGTGATATTGAAGTATTTTATTATTCATTTTTTATTTCATATTTATGCTTGTCCACTAAATATAAATTTACAATCACCCTTTATGTTTATTGTTTGAAGATAACTTTCTTAAGTTATCAAGAAGTTTCTCCCACCTAACATTTTAAATATTACAAATTATTTAATTTAATGTATCTATTAAAATATATTATTTCATTTTATGGGACATTTAATTTAATGCATTATCCATGGTAATGTAATAAATATCTTTGTGGATAAAATTTGACCCTTACGATTATTGATCAGGGGCCATAAAACCTCAACAAGTAGTATAAATAACTTTAAAGTTTTGATACATGATACTGAAATCTTTTCTCCAACTGATTTAGCCTTAATGTTTTGCTTTAGTATGAAAGCACCTGTCTCGCTACATCCTTGCCAAACTAAGTGTGGCAGAAATGAAGGTTTACTTTGCATTGTACACTTTTACCAATAAATGTGCCTTCTTTTTGTTGTCACTAAATGTACAATATGCTTTAGCTTTTACTCCATTGAGAGTTACGTGCAGCACAGTACAGATCAGGGTTTCTTGGAAAAGCTGTGAGGTAGGGACCCAGATCTAAGCTGGATTGTGGAATACAGGAGTAGGGATGGAACTGACTAGAATAAGTGGCATCGCCAGGAAGAGGAAAAAAAAAAACCTCCTGGAAATACAGCATTCAGAGTGAAGTTGGGGTTGAGAAGTCAAGTGAGTGTTAAGTCCAAAGACAGGAGGGACAAAAACTCATACATGTGTTCTCTTGGGTCACTTCTGGGATGGGCCACTGTTGTGTCACAAGAACCCAAAAGGTCCCATGGAAGGGTCAATGTCATAAGGGACCTTAAGCATCCCAGGAACAGGCACCCATGTGAGCCCACTTGGGAGTGAGGCAGCCAGCTCCAGCAAGCCTACTTCCAAACCTTAGGCCTAATGGGCCTGTAGTTGCAACTAAAATCTCGTGAAGAACTCAGTCAAAACCACTGAGCAAAGTCTTGACTCTGCTTCTGAACCACAAGAACTGTATTGTTCTGTAATACTTAACTGTCAGGATACTTTGCTGAGCAATCAAAATTTCTTTCTAGTTAATATATCATGTCCTGTTTCTAAAACAAAAACATCTGGAAAAGAAATCCTGAGTTTCTTAATGAGACGTCCTCAGTATCTATAATCAGAGTAGGTACCCATATGCATTGATTTAATAAAGAAAATATATACTAGATATCCAGCCAGTAATTTCAAGAAGGTAAATGAATAAACAAATCAGGAGTTAGTAAAAGAAGCCTTGGAAGTCTTAAGCACACTTACAATATCAAATAAATAAAGGGTTGTTTTTTTTTTTTTTTTTTTTTTGCTGTTTGCCAAGTTAGGCAGCTTAAATATTTTATCTCACTTAATTATGGAAATAATCCTGTGAGGTAGATTTTAATACCTACAGTTTTCAGGAGGAAATCCAAGTCATCAGCAGCAATGTATTTGCCCTAAGGCTGTCAAGAACTAGTCAAGTTAGAAGGTGATTTAAGCTCACACTAGCAGCATGTCTTTCTAATAAAAGCAGTGTTTGAAGTCCTCTCGTTTAAAGATGCAATACTTGTGTTTTCTTCTGTATGATCACACTCAAGTTTTTTTCTCAGTTGACATGAGTCACCACTTGGAAAATTACCAAAATAGCTTTAAATTACCACTTACAAACAAAACATGAAATGTATCTCAGCTGCCCTAGAGGGATCACTTGAAGACCATCACTATTTCGACATTCACATTTATCTTGGCACACCGTGACTTTACCTATATGTCAGAGTGCATCTGACTAAGCATCACACAATTTATTTCATAAGAGAGAAAGCAAATGAGTAATGATTATTCATGCTAAAAATGTAGTGAAGCATGGTGTTTCCTGACTAGCAGTTGAAATAATTAATCATTTAATTAATGAATTCACTTATGAGAAACTTTTAAACAGATAACTTGGTAAGACTGTCCTGAAATTTTCAATTCATTTTCTCTAATACAAGAAAAGTAAACTGTTATTTATCATCAAAGTAAAAACTAATTGTATTTTAAGACATCAGTAACAACGAGATCAAATTTTTGTATAAAATATTATATTTTCAACATAGTAATTTGCAGCCGAGCATACTTCAAGTGCCAAGCATAAGTGATTTCAGATAGATAACAGAATGACTAAATGTTACAAATACACCTGCATTGTTTGTAAAATTTATAATACCATCTCCACAGCCAGTATTGGACCTGCCAGATAACCTAAGCCAGCTGCCCCCCACCCCCAAAACTTAGATAACCTCTCTTTGAAAAACAACTCTCTGTACACATAGGACATAAAGTTGTGATTAAAATACACAGTGTATGTTTAATATTAAATAAAATGCATATCAGTAAAGGACGCATGGCTACTAATCCCACTCATGTACTCTCCCTGGCTGCAAGCACACTTCTCCCACCATTGGTGGCCCCTTCGCAGCGCCGCAAGTACTCTGTTGTGAGTACATTTGTTGTGTCTTCATGTCCTGAATGGATTCAAAACATTTATCTTTCATGACTATTTTCACTTTGCAGCTAAGCTAGAGGTCGCTGTGTGCCACATCCGGGAAATAAGACCAACGAAGACGCACCCTAACGTTTTTACTAGCCTGCTTTTTATTGGATGGCACTCAGCAACTGCGTTTTCTGAAATTATTTTTTATTCACACCCCATTAGAAATATTCATGAAAGAGGACTGTCAGCACTGCTTCAGAAAGAGACAAGAATGTGACGTGTTTGTTTCCAATTAGGGGGAATAGGGGAATATCTTGAAGAAGGTTAATGGCAATGTGTCTTTAAGCACAATGTGAACATTAAAAAAAAATTTTGGTGATCCTTTGTATACATTATAAAATGGGAGAAGTATCTGCTTCATTTTTTTAGAGTGCTAGGTTCACACATTCTATGTCTGACCTAAATTATTGCAAGAGTCTTGTAACTTGTTTTTCAGTCACATTCTCTCAAGGTTACCAAGTGCACTACCAGCAAAGTTATTTTCAAAAACCCAAATATGGCTGTGCACAGTACTACTCAAACTTCTCCACAATTCCCCTTTGACTACAGTATAAAATCCAACTTCCTAACGCGGCATAAACTCTTCATCATGGACGCCCTGCCTCGCGTTCCTGCTGCGTCTCCCATGACTCCCTACCTTGCACCGTATGTTCCGACAATTTTAAACTACTAAAAAATTTCAACACATACAGCCCTATGCATTTACTTTCATTGCCGCCTTTACCCGGGACAACTTTTAATGATCTCCTC
The DNA here is from genome assembly GCA_004027205.1 of Ctenodactylus gundi. NCBI lineage: Eukaryota > Metazoa > Chordata > Mammalia > Rodentia > Ctenodactylidae > Ctenodactylus > Ctenodactylus gundi. The sequence goes on along the minus strand of PVKB01002598.1, from coordinate 135,488 downwards.
CTAGCCAACGCTTGCTTATCCCTGTAAACTCGGGCATCATGCCATTCTGGAATCTTTCCTGAGATTTCCAGACTGCTTGCAGCAAAAAACAGTTTGCACATTCCTATCGCTCTATTTCAGTGATACTGTAACTGTTTGCTTAGGTATTTATCACCCTCACCAGAAGCTGATCTCCTGGAGCATGGAGCAATAGATTTTATTCCCTCTGCCTAGTGTTAGAAGTTTAGGATGTGATTCTGTTGCTGAAATTCTAACACTCATTCTTTCCTCTTTCAGGTGTTCTCTGCCAAAAGGGCTAAATATAAAAGTAACAGCAGCATAACACCTTCCATAAGCCCTGCCTCTGAACACACAGACCTTATGGAAGATAGTTTATCTTCTAACACAGCATTCTGCCTCTGATCTCAAAAGGTTCATGTCCATACAGTGTTGGAAAATGCATTTGGTCTATCTCCATAAGTCCCAAATGTCTCAATAGTTTCATCTTTGTTCAAAAGTCCAAGTGCAAAGTCTTCTGTAAGACTCAAGGTAACACTTAGCATGAGATCCTGAAAAAAGTCAAAGAACAAGTTATGGAGTTCCCAAGACACAAAGGTGCAGAGCATACATTCTCATTCCAAAAAGGAAGGACAACAGAATAGAATGGAATGGGATGAACAGGATCAATGCAAAACCCAGCAGAGCCCATCGAATCCTACAACTCCATGTCCAGCATCCAGGGTAGGGGGTGAAGTGATGTGAGCATAAAAGCGCTTAACAGCCCCACCCTGAGATCTCGCTAGTTGCAGCCCATGTCACTTCTTTCCTGAGCTAGCTTTGCTCATAGCCCACAGCTTTTCCCAGCTGACATCCCATGTTCCTGGCATTTACAGCTTTATGGGGTCTCCACTGCACCCTTGGCTTTATTCCCACAGTGGCACACATTGCCCTGCCAGGGGCTTCAAACAGGGACTTCAACCTTCCATGCCTTCCTCTGAAATCTTCATGCCTGCCTCTGTTACCCCATCCCTCTTACAGCTGCTAATCTATATTTTCACTAGGACTACTGTCTACTATTAATCACTACAAACCTTTCCAGCTGTCCCTCTGAACTTGTAAATTACTACAGCAATTGCAATCTGCTTGCTGTGGCTTTGGGGCCCCATAATGTCAACCTCATATTATTAATAAGCCAAAACCATGATCTCCTCTCCTACCATCAGCACTGCAACCTGCAGCCAAGAGCTACTACTGCTCCCTGCTCATTAGGTAAATGCGCTCATCCTTGCAGTGCACTCTTAGGGCCTAAGAAACAGTGTGCTTAAGTTTCCTATTAAACTCCTGATGAAGTTTTTGGCCTCATGTAGTACATCCATGCCAGGGTATCCTAATAGTTTTAATCTTCTCCTACATTCTTGCCCAGGCATGTCTCCAAACAACTTTTTGGGAAAGAACTACTCCTCTAATGTAACAGACCATCAGACAGAATTTTTCACTATTAAAAAAGAAATTCTGTGTGCTGCAGCTCAGCTGTTCTACTACTATTTTGAAATTTTAAATATTGCAAAACATGGATTATATAGTTTAGGAGTAAATTGCACAGTAATAACGAAACATTTTCTTTAAAATGTTTTCACTTAGCTATTTGTTACACTCTTTCACTTTATATCTTATCAGTGTTTATATTTTATAAGCAAGTTTGATGGTTCAATGTGCCAATTATTGAAGGCAGGATATATTTTGAAAGAGAAAAAGTTCAGGCTTATGCCTATGAGTAATTCTTATACACAGAATGGTAATGAAATACAATTGGCTATTTCAAACCACTAATATACCAAAGGTGGTTTAAAAAAAATTCTCTATGTTTACAAAGAAAGCTATTTAATACACAGTTTTACTTGAGGTAATAAACCAAGTTGTCTTGGTGGACTCCATGTTTTCTGTGACAGATAAGTTAAAATGTGCAACGCTTCTAAAAATCTTGAAAGGACACTTAATTACAAATCGCATCCGTTTGACAAGAAAAAAAGAGAGCTTATTTTAAACAGCTATTGGAATTCAAACCACAGTGAAGAGTGTCAAGAGAAATCACATTCATCCTAAAGTCTCAAAATCAAGATACTAAATAACAAAACAGATTGCCTTGAAGAAAAAGAAAAATTACTTTATCAGTAAGGATCTAAAAGTATCAATTTCACACACTGAATAAAACAAGACACACCCAGAAAAATTGAAAATCTCCACTCTTGAAGAAAAACATATTTTAAAAATGTATACACACATATATACACGCAATAGAAAAAAAATTCCTGTAATGGAGACTATAGGATGGACAGATTAATATTGACTTGTGAATTCAATGGTAAATTCCAATTTTTTTCCTGTCATATGCTATTGAAGACTTTGTTTAGTGAACAAAAAAGAAGAATGTGTTTCTAAAGTTGACTGATGAATATGTTTCACCAGTAAATGTTATGCCATCATATTTTTAAATTTTTTCAATGGTGGAAAATTTCAAGAAAAGTTACTGCTTCAACGAGTTATGGAAAGTAAAAATGTTGTATCTTAGAGAACTTGATTTGGCATGATTTCTAACGCTGTTTCAACAACTGCTGTCACTATGAGACAGTTCACCTTTTTAATTGTTCAGAAAAGACCATCCTAACATGATTTCATCATAATGCTTTCTTCACAGAGGTAAGGGTAAAATGATATACCTTCTACTTGATGTTATGAAAAGAATTACTTTCATTTACAAAGTACCAAATTTAGTCCCTGATAGACCAATGGAAACAAAAATTGTGGTGTATGTACATATGGGAGTCTATTCCTCAATAAAGACAAGTAAATACAAGGCTTCTGTGGGGAAATCCATTTCACTTGAGACCATCATGCTTTAGAGGTCAGTCAAACTCTGAAGGTTAAATGTCGCAAGATTGCTTCTAATACAAAAAACTCAGAATATAGACATTTAACAGAACCAAATGGGTGTGATAGTGGGATTCAAGAGGGATGAGACAGGCAGAAGGAAGACCATAAACGAGGAGTAGAAAGGATTGTAATGTGGACACAATATACATGTACACAAAATACCCAAGCTCACTGTAACCATTATGTATCATATACATAATGGAAATTAAAATATGAGTAATTCTAAATGAATAAAAGTACCAAAATACTTGAAAATTTTGAAAAATGTGAAAGCCTGAGCAAAGAATATATTATACAAAATTTTCTCTCTGCAGAAATTTTGTAACTGACCAGGGAAGAAATCTCAAAATGGTTTTTGATGTTTGACTTTATAAAGTACTATCAAGAAAATTCCTTTCAAAAAATAACTTTTACAGGAAAGGAGTGAACCTCTGAAAAAGGAATGGTCATAGGCACTCACTAATTCCCCAAACCCCATGGTCCTAACGTGTTACAGAATTTGGAACACATGTATTTACAAAAAAAAATAAATAAAAGTTAAATTTTATGTCATGTGATTTTTTTACCAAAATAAAAAAAAACAGCAAGAAAAGAATTTTTAAAATAGCAAAGAAACACTGCTGAATGCTTTATTACAAAAAATAAAGAAGACTACAGGAACATCCTACTTAAGTATTTTCATGAATTAGTTGAACACTTGAAAACTTTTTGGAATTAAAAGGCAACTAAATTTTGAGGATGTTATGCTGCACAAACCTCCCTCTTACTTTCCTGAATCAGGTATTAAATGTAATGCAGAGGCAAAAGGAAGACAGCTGAGGAAAGGAAGAAAAGAAAACGAAATGGGATTCTTCCAACACAATCCTCGAATATTTCCTTGCTGCATAGAGGCCATATCAGTGGGTCACTTGTAATTAAGAACCAAATGGCATCATATTGCATCATTATTTTCTTAAGAGAGAAGCCAGAAACCTCCTTCAGCAGCTGAATCTTACAGGCCTGATTCCTTATGGAAAATAGTAGTTAAGTCATTGTGCAGTGAATGCAAATTACAAACACTTACCTTTCAACATCCATTCAAGTCCAAGCTGCTCACTCTCTGGAGATCATTCATCATCTATTTTAAAGCATATTTGCTTACTTTCTTCCATTTGAGATTTTGAACAAATTTCTTTGGAAGAAGAGAGGGGAAGTTGTTATAAAAGAGAGAAAGCAGATAAATTTTAGAAACAAATCACAGATTTTTAATGACATCAAGAAGAGATGGCATGTAATTTGTGAAGTACCCACAGGGCCCTAAAACTGATTAGTCAAACACATAGAAAACATTTTCAAACCTTTTCTTAATTGTAACAGATGGTTGAGCAATAAATTTCTATTTCAAGCTAAAGAATGCTCCACAAATATAACTGGATGCAGCCCAAGCTGGTCAGAATAGCATTTCATTATTCAAAGAAAATTGTATCTGTATTAGTGAGTGGTAAAATTGCTCCCACTAGCTGCCTGGATGGAACTATTACTGAAAATGAAACCCTTAGTGTACTAAAATTTCAGGCCTAAAAAAGATTAATCTTTCTATATTTCTCTCATTTTACATTTTAAAAAAGAAAAACATTAAAACCACAGCTGAGACAGGTTAAATGGTTTACTCAAATCACACAGCTAAATAATTGAAAGGCTGAAACTCAAATTTGAAACCCTTGGTTTTCAGTCAAGCAATACCTTCCCTCACAACTACAGAGTGAACAAAAGACACAAAGGCATTAAAATTTAACTTGCCTCAAGTCATATAAGCTTAGTCCATAACAAGATTCTATAGACATACAAAACTTCTAAATTGAAATTCTACAATTTGTGATTTTTCTATACTTTCCTTAACTACTTGTAAAAGAATTCCCAGTTTTCAGCTTATAGAAAAAAAGTTCCTGTAATGGAGACCATGAGATAGACAGATTAGCGATGACTTGTAAATTCAATGGTAAATTCTAAATTTTTTCCTGTTGCTTGCTAGCTATGTGCACCTTGACAATATTCAAGTTATCACTGAACATCATAATGTTCATTAATAGTCTAGAAAATGAACTAACACCAACATCTTTAGTTATATGAGTTTCAAATGAGAATGTGTGTATAGTACTTAGTACATAATAGGAGATATGACTAAATAACACAGTGAATGCTTAAATTCTAAAAGTGTATTATCATAAAAGGTGTATTGCCATTAGTCTCCCTTAAAATCTTCCCTCTCACTAATTCCAGCATTTACTCAGCTTTCTGCATCAATTCTGAAAATTCTCTATGATTCATCACTTCAGATTAGTCATGTCTGCCTCAACAGTCTGAATCGATTCAAAATATTTACCATTTTTGACTATGTAGGTGAACCAGAAGTCACATGGTGCCAGGTTCAGTGAATTTTATTGGACAGAAATTACAGTAAACATTTTGAAACAGCTCAGGCCATAAAGACAGCCACAAAAAGACACAAAAAGACTCCCAGAACTGCTTCAGAAGGCAGCAAGGGTGTGATGGGGTAAAATCAAGTAGTCTGTAACACTGTGATCCCAGTTTAAGGAGAAAAAAATGTGTTTGTTGTATTTCTTACTTTCTAGGGCTGTCTGCTTTCCTTGCCCCCATCTTCAAAGTCTAACTTCTCTTTCTGTTTTTGATTCTCTTCCCTTTTTAATATAAGACCAATTATAACTATATTAAACCCACTAAGTAATCTTTCACAATCACCCCACCTCAAATTTCTTAATGAAATAACATCCATAAAATTCTCCTTACAATTTAAGGCAACATATTCACAGGGATATATCCCTAGTGTTCAGACAATATTATATTTAAGATGCTAATAGTCTTCAAACAAAATATTTACAAAATGGTCTCTTTGTTTTGGGGGAATTTGCATAAAACCTATCCTTCTATACCTACTTATAAGAGCACCTTTCCCATATTATCCTATGCTAGAGACTTTAAAACTGCAGAGATTTTCCCCTCATTTTCTCTCTCATTCAAATTACATTATCTCCAATGTTTTCCTCTTTATTGTACTTCCTTTCTTAATTCAGGTCCTTCCTATTTGTGGCCAGGGTTATATCAAAGCCATTCAAATTCTCCCTCCTGCCAACATTTTCTACATGTTCCAATTTATTTCACAAATTCCAGAGTCAGGTCTTAATGCAAAACTATTTTTAAAAGAGCTTCAAAGGAGATCAATTTAACTGAGTTTATTAGATCAAAGAAGGACCGATGAGCTGGGCACACAAATCCAGAAGAGTGGTCTGGCTCCTGATCTAGCAGCACCGAAGTGACACAAAGAAATGACCTGGCTGGCTGCAGATACGCGTTTCCCTAATTTTGGCTGGGTTTTGTGGAAGGTCAATACCTACATAATCAATTGGTAGGTTCATGATTGGTGCGTAACTGAAACTCTGCTTGGTTGGTTTTGCTTCTTTAGCTTTGTTTTGTTTTGAGTCAGCTGCAAGAAATACTTTAAGTTTCAATTTGTTTATTGAGAAGTTCTGGATACAGAGACAACTTCAGGCTAATGGGCTCCTTATTTGTTCTAACAGAATAACATGTTCAATTCTAAACTTTCCAATGGCTGCCATTTACCTAACAAGTTAAAAACTTTATTCCTTAGCTTGGCAATCAAAATGTCTGCACAATCTAAGGCTAAATCACTTCACTCACTGTCCGGCCTCTTTTTACATAACTAGCATCACTGCCACACACAATTTTCACTATATCCTAAGGAGACTCATGGCACTTGCGAAGGTCTTGACAGTATTTATTCTACTGCTGGCTGCCCAGAAACACCTGTGTACCCACTGAGATGTAGCCAGCCTTTTCTTACACACACCAAGACACTAATCAGACTTCGCTTGGCAATTCCTCTGAGAATCTTGTCTTAGAATGCTCTAATATGCCAATTTGGTTATTGTCATAAACGTCCACAGCAATTCCTAGTTTGATTATTATATAATCTGTGAATTTTTTATTACATGCTGCTCATTGACATTACATAAAATTTCTAAAACCAAAGGCTCACTGAAGGCAGAAACTAAATTTCATTTTTTTTGACCTAACACATAATATGGTCCTGGCTCTTAGCAGGTGCTCAAAGACTTTTGTGGTTCAGAGAAAAATTGGAATTTAGACTGTTTCCTTACAAAAAAAAAAATTGTATCAGTGACAGCCTGACAATTAATACTGTTACACATTTTAAATTTTGTTTGCAATGGTTAAAAAATTCTTTTTTTTTTTTTGCTCTTCTTCTTTTTGCATTGTTATCTGGAGAAATAAAATGAGGATGTGAGAGATAAGCTGTGTCTCCTCCAATCTAGACAGGCTAGTCTAGTTCCAGGACTAGAACAGACACAAAGCCACTGCAATTGGAAAATAGTAAGAAGACCATCTTCCTAAGGAATCTCCCAGAAAAAAAGTGCTACTTCCAAGGTATTAATACAAATTTGGACATTAGGTGAAATTATATTATTCTATAGTCTGTGGGGTGAGAGGTTGGGAGTGAAAAGCCATGGAGCATTTCTGTCCTGGCCAAGTATCAGGGGAGACTAAGGCACCCAGCGAAGTCTCACTCCTACAGAAATGCTCCTCTCATCCGTGGTGATGGGGTGGGGGGGGGGGGTGTTGCAGCAGTCCCTCCTTGATAAGCTTGAGGCATTCATTTTTTAATAAAATATTAGAGGAACATAATATGAAAGAATTTATTTAGAGCTCAAATAAACTCCTTCTTAGGGATTCCTAGAAATACTTATGTATGCTCTGGAAACATTAAGCAAGCTAATATTCTGAAATCATATAGATTTGAATTTAGTATTAATCATCATGTAACCCCACACTTACACAAAGCTGGTGAGACCAGAGGTCATTCAGATAAAATTTTACAAACTTACTAAACTAATAAGAAATGCATGACGAGGTGGAAGCTGAGAGTTGTTTTACTTTCACCATAACACAGATTTTATTTTCAATATCAAGGTTTATCCTCAGTAGGAAACTAGGAACCCATGCCATTGAAGGTATGTTTCAGGCAGGAGTGTCAATTATTTTAAAATCCTAATTCACTTGCTGGCACATGTCCTAGCTTAATTCCTGAGCTTATCCTCCACTCTAAAGTGGATGGAAGCTTTTTATTGCACTATATATAAGTTTATTTGGCCATGGAGATGAACTCCAATTTATTCACTAAAGAGCACAAAGAAAACCTAGATATATATAAAACACAGATGCAAAAATGGAAGAAGTCTTGTCAAATAAAACACGATCATCTGCTTAGCTTTGCTGTTAAACTGTTAATGGCGGGAGAGGTGGAGGAGTGAAAGAAAACACAGTAGGGTAAAAACAATAAATAAATGGAACATTAATATCATGTTTTTTTGTGTAGCAGTGTATAAGATGCTAAGTTGAAATACTGTCTAACATTTTGCCAGCAGGAGGAAAAAAAAAATAACAGCAGATGGGCCAAGCAGAAGGCAGAGCCGATTCATTTTGTATTCGTTTCAAAGCATTTTTTTTCAGTTTCATTATAGATATGACTGTGATCAATAGTACTACATCAGAAAACATGCATCAGAAATTCTCTTAATTATGTTACCTGTGTTTCTTATAAAAGAAGTGAGGTATTACCTTTGAAATCTCTCCTGGAAGAGGTAGATGAAATTAGAAATCCTGAAAAAGTGGAAGAATTGTGTAAAAACAAATGAAAAAAGGGAGAGATTACTGCCCAAAAATTGCATACTGTCATGCCACTGCCCTGATTTTGATGTTAACTGATTTTACTCACGAAGATATTTATTAGTTATCATGGACTAGCTGGTCTTGTTCAATTTGTCCTCAGGAGCTAAGTGATACAACAGCAAAAGCAACAGATGTGAGGAAGGACAGGCCAAATTACTGAAAACTCTGCCAATAATTTCCCCTCAAAAGTAAATGGTCTGACTTCCCCGAATTTGTCTCTTTCATAAGCAGCTGATGCATCTGTATTGCTGAATTAGGGGGCCATCTGTTTCCTGGATGCTGATAACCTTATTTCCTGCCACACCTGATAAGTGTACCCGTCACAGTTGAACTGATATCCCCCTTGGCCTTGTAAAACACATCGTTCAATTGCAACACTGCTGCATAGAGGATCACATGCTCTTAGGATACTTGCTAGTTTTGGTGGGCCTACCTTACACCGTGAGGTTTTGCGGTGCACATTGTCCAGCATGTTTTGAGTCCTTGTAATTTTGTAAAAATATATTTATAAGGTGTATTCCTTGAGCGTACATGTACAGACACACCTGTTTGTGAAGAACAAAAATCAATTTTATTTAAATAATAATAACATACAACATTACCATTTGTAAAATATGTGTTAATTCATATTGATTACAAAAACTCTGTGTATTACTAGCCATTATTTACAAAGGAGGCAATGAGAACATCACGAGGTTTATTACTTTATTAATCAGTTCTTGCTGAGAATTTTTCAGATGCAGGACACGGGAAGCACCGAGGATACAACGATGAGAAAGTGAGCATGGATTTCAACCTCTGAGGTTCAAATCTCAGACGAAGCACAAACATATTCTATTATTAGCTATGACAAGGACCAGCTAATAATGTGAAAAGAAAAAAGCTGCCATCAGAGATTATAATGGCATAGCTTAATTTTGAATGGAAAATGATGGAATTTTTCTCTGAGCAGGATCATTGAAACTTAAATAACAGAACGACTAAGGGTAACCTGGATAAAAGTAAAGGGAAGTCTGGGCTAGACAGTGCTTTAGCATAAGAGTGACTTTTGGGTGAGGAAGACGTTAATGCTTTTCAAAAATGGAAGAGAGTAATGAGCCTGTTTACAAGTGAACTGAAGGAGCCAGGAGCGGAGGCACATGCTTGTAATTTGAACTCTCTGCAAGGCTGAGGCCGCAGAATCACAGGTTTGAGCCTAAGCAAGACCCGAGTAACTTAGTGACTTAGTGAGACCCTATCTCAAAATTAAAATAAAAATAATAACGGATTATAGATGCAGCTACAGGCTCAATCCTCAGCTTCCATTTCTCCCTTCAGAACAAAATAAATAAATAGCAAAAGAAAAGTGAGAGAAGGCAAACCAAGGCAGAAAAACAAGGGGTAAATAGGAGGTCACGTTCAAGTTCTGCCTGATGTGCACATGCCGCACAGGTGGGAAGATGCCCTGCTGCGACTGGAAACTGTCTTTCTACTTCTAGTCCGTCAGTTTTTCCACTCTGCCACTACAATGTCCCTTTACAACTGATGAAAACGATAATGTCCTAGTTGGAATTAGGTTTTCAGATGATGCTATTAAATAAAACAGCAGAACAGTGAATTGCCACTATCAATTTAGGAGTAATGTGGTATTACCGAATTCTTAGCCAGGTGTGGTGGTACACTTCTGTAATCCCAGCAGATCGAGGGTTTTAGACAGGAGGGTCGCAAGTTTGATCCCAGCTTGGGCAGTTTAGCAATTTAGGGTGACTCTGTCTCAAAATTAAAATAAAATAAAATAAAATACTAAAACGCCTTAGGATATAGCTCAATACAAAAATCCTGGATTCTAATCCTATTGCTACAAAAATATAATTGATTTTTCTATCTTATATTAAAATTTAACTACACTGAGATTTACTGAACAACTCCAATGTCCTAATCTTTCAGGCTTTTGCTTTTGCTATGTATTAATTATATCTGATCATAATTTCAAAAAAATCATAATTTCTAAATTGATTTAAAGTTCTGAAAAGTTTGGGTTCCTTTCTAAAATCACATACACAGACAGTACTGCACCCACTCTTTGGAATCAGTGTCCTCTAACTGCAGTGTCTATTCTTCTTGTTCTACATCAAACAATATTTTCAGTGGCTTAAAAAACCAAAGCAGACACAGTCAGTTTAATGGTTCCCTATGGTGCTTTCTTCAGTAAAGAGAAAAATGAGATGTCACATTGGTTAACAGACATTACTACGAAAACAAACAAAACAGAATCTCATAATCCTTTTCTATGTTTCTTACCTAAAAACATATTTGGTAAGTTTGTTTTTGCTTGGTTTGGTGGGGGACCCAAATTAGTCAGACTATAATTCATTGGCAAATAAACTTATTTTTCCTGAAAAATTATTCCTTATTGATAGTTTTTGCCATGGTTATAATTTCCAATTATATTATAAACATATTATATCTTCTGATGTGAAATACTGAGTCACTCATTTATGTTAGTATACCTAAATTAAGAAATAAGTATAATTTTATGTCATTTGACACAATGTTTTCAAAAAAATATTCAAACTGGCTCCGAAATATTGATATCAGTAGAAAAGATTCCTCATAATTTTCATTCATTTTATATGTTTATTTTATGATAAAGTTATTAAACACCATTATTAATAATTTTGAGTGCCTACATCTATGAAAATGTGTTCTCCACCAGAGCAAGTTTTACCTGTTTGAATTCCTTGTTCCATCCTTAGCAAGCAGAGCAATACCATGCACACACACATGAGCATTCAATAAAAAATACACAACGAATTTGTGAAGGTGTCTCCCACCCAAGTAGTTCAATTCTTTATGAACTATTTCCCAGAAGGCAGAGATAGGTTTTAAGAGTCTTTACCAACTGCTCATGGCAGTCATCTGCCAACCGCAAGGAGAAATAAACCTTAGTGTAGGCGCCCTGTAGACAGGAGTGGGAATAGAAAATAGAGAACTTCGGTGAAATCACTGAATGCCTCCATCAATCTCAGTGCTTGACCCAACTCCACTTTGGGTTCTGAACATTAAAATATTAATGAAAGCATGTAGGGTTAAATTGATTTGAGGGAGAATTTCCCCAATTGGACCTAAAACCATGTAATTTCTTACTTTTCTTACTTTTAACATTGATTTAAGAATGTATTACATTTGTTCTAGTGTATTCTGAACTTATTAATATAAATCTTTAACTCATAATTTTTGAACCACTAAAGAGTGCGAACTTTAACAAGATGAAGATGAATGAAGCATGTGCTTTTCCCTGAAGGAGCAGAGAGACATGAAAGGAAACTAAATAGGAGACAAATTCCAATTATCTAAAGCCGAATATGCATCTGTTATGACTGCATGCATAAATGTGAAACCTAGCAATCCTACTCATGCCTTGTGACGCGCCCCCCCCCCCGAAAGTATTTATTGTTGTTGCTGACAATGTTTATTAAGTGCACGTCTTTATTGAGTCCATCTTGGAGGGAAAGGTATTTCATTTTCATTCTACATAAATACACACATTTAGGCTTTGATTTTGTAATATTTTTCTTCTCCACATTATAATTCTCCACTATATCAATGATTCTAAGTTGAATAGTGTCCTCTAAAACTTTGTGTCCACTCAGAATCTTGGAATGGAACCTTATGTGGAAATAGGTCCCAGAAAGTAAAAGCTGAGACAGGAGCTCACTGCCTTCAGGTGTCCCTACACCTAGCGCAGGTGTTCTTATCAGAGACAAGCAAGAATGCAGAGAGTGGGAAAGGCAGAATCTGAGTCTCTGCAGGCAGAGAGGTTAGAGCAGCCACATCAGCCACATCAGAGGGCAGATGCTTCCTCCCACAGGACTTCCTGCTGCCGCCTTGATTTTGGACTCTGGTCTGCAGAATTATAAGACAATAAATATTTGTTGTTTAAAGTAACTATGTTTGCAATAATTTGTTACATGCAAGCCATTGGTTGTATTAGAAAATTATTGCAAGAATCATTCTGTTTAATGGCCTGTTTAAATTTTTGTTTTAACTAACCTTGCTACAGGAAATGGGAAGGTACTAGGTTTGTGTTTCCACAAAGGTCTTTTTGTTTGGTTTTGTTTTTAAGGTTGGCCTTTCACACTGTAAAACAGCAACTACGCACTGCAACGAACAATCTGTCTATACAGAATGTAGCAGTTTTCAGGAACAATGGAAGTGAAGTGGCCAGCAAGCAGTAGGTTGGGCCAAGTAATGTCTCACCCTTCCTCAAGGTCATCCCTTCTGTATTCTCAGCTACGACAAAAACTGAGAATTCAAAAAGCAACACAAATGTTTGCTCAAGTTACATAGAGTTTAAACAATGCTAGAGTATTTTTTAATGTCAATCTCAAAAAATAGCAAAGTTAGGGACATATGTGCTAAGTAAAACAGAGAAAAACAAAATGATAAAGTGGTTTTATCAGAGGTATAGCAAATTCTCTACTTCTTACAAAAGAATGTAACTTATTAAAGAACTTACATCTGCAAAATTCTGTGGAAAGCTAAGAAAATTTGGCTACCCATTAGGCCTCTGGTTAAATTTTAATAAAGTAAGTTGCATAAGCCACACTTTTTAGTCATACTCTAAAAAAGAGCAACAGTTCTTAAATTCAATCTCTTTATAAAAAGTATACCAATGATAAGAATTAATAAAAAAGAATAGAAAAATAGGAAATTGGAAACAGAAATACTAAAACTTAAATCAGGGCCAAGAAAAACTATAGTACTCCTAAAGTCCTAAACATTCTTGGTGTTTAAAAAAAAAAAGAAAAGAGAAAAAACAGAGGTGGGCACGATGGCATCTGCCTATAGTTCCAGCTAATCCAAAGGCTAAGGCAGGAGGGTCATAAGTTTTAGGCCCGCCTGGGAAAGGTAGCAAGTCCATAGCCGAAGAGATGCTTCTAATATCATTTCCAGGTTAATAGTTTTATTTATTCGTGAGTAGAACAAAGGAAGAGGATACTTTCAGATTTGAGATTTCTAGATACCCCCAAAAGAGAATCAGGAAAGATGTATGATTTCTATAGATTTCTATAGTTTAATTAAATAATAACAATAATAATAATAATAATAACATGAAAACTAAAGGTCAAGATACAAAGGCAAAAAATGGGAACATGATTGTTGCACTATTATTTCTGACTTAAGAAGAATATTTTTAAAAATTTCTCTAGATTGTGGGTAAAAGAGGAGTTCAAGAGAAGCCAGAGGGACGGCACTATAGGAAGTTTCTTAAAACAGTCTTGCCCCAGCCTTGAGTTAGCACTAAAAGAGAGGGCTTCAGGAAGGGCACCCACAGAACGTGTAGTCACCCAGTAATAGAGAGCCAGTCAATCCTCCCTAAAAATAACAATAATACTACTAAACTAGGACCCTGGCATGTGAGAGCAGATGCTTCAGATACAGCTCTTCAGGTACAGGTGAAATGGTCACCTGGGACTTCAGTGTCCCCATATATCCTTATAGGTCCGGGATCAGGCCACATCCTCCCTATGTCTCCCAGAGAGGAAGTTAAAGGTAAACAGGGGATGGAGAGCAATGGCCTTGAAGAGTTATGTCAGATGTAGAGTAGACCACCTGATGTCTGATCACATATAAACAGGACACCCCAACAGACACCAGCTGAAGGCATCATAATGACCAAAGACCACCCACAAATTGTGTTTCAGTAGACGCCGGCATGTGCTCTTTAATAGCTTCTCCTGTTAATCTGGTGCCACGTGTCTACCTCTCCCTACCAGCAAAACTTCTCCACTCTGAAATATAAGTACAGGAAGAAGTGAGGAAGAAAAAGATATCAATGTGACAGAACAACAAAGAAGTGACTGAAAGCAAAATTGAGTCTACTCATTTTCCCTAGACTGCTCAAGTACAGCTTCTCAGCTTCTCTGCTGTCAGGCGAGAGAAAGATTAAATTGAGCTGTAAACCTAACAGCTAATCTTCCTTGTTTGATACCCAAAGTCTATGGACTTCTTAATTAGCTTATAACAAGATAGACAGACTGAAAAATAATTAGTTGCAGAGAAATAAATATATTTAGACTTGTTATAGATAGACTCACACTGCTATGAAATCATATGATGTGTGGAAATGAACTCCGCATGCTGTTTGGTCTTTAACAGCACGTATTCTACATGACGGTACGTCTTCATCAAAGTGTGATGATAGCGTACAACACTCGGTGAGCAATTTCCCTTACGCAGAGTAGCACCTGCTTTCTTTTTCTCACTTTGCAAGGTGACACAATTGCAAACAGAACTTTAAGAAAGTCGTATACAAGGTTTTTCCCAAAATAAAAAAATAGAAATATTCCAAATATTTAAATATACAGAAATTATGGAATTAATTATAACATATTGTGAATTATTGTCAATTACTAAAAGAAGGCCCAAAAATATCTTACTAAGTAAAAAAGAAAACTGAGGCTACAACTATTTGCCAATGTCACCAATTGTTAAAAACATAACATGAGCTCTGAGAATGTCTACTTTTCTGCTTGAAGATATTTATATCTTTATCGTCTGTGTCAACTACATTTTTCCTCCACCCACAGGTTGAAGGCATCTCTTCTCTGAAGATTTGTCTATCCATTAGAATGAGTAAAGTTATCCCCTGTATGTGTCACCTGTGCCCTACACATAGAGTTCATTAGCATTTGTGACGTTACTGTGTCTCGGGTGTCTTTGTACCTCCAACCACCAGCACAGAGATTAGTAGACATTAGATATTAAGTCCACGTTTACCGAATGCATGAAAGACGGCTCCCTGGTTTCAGTGACATACTCAAAACAAGTTTCTCAGCTAATAGAAGGGCTTACACCATCAATGGGAATTGTCAAGATTGTTAAACACTAGAAAGAAGAAAGAGAAAAACGAAGGAAAACTTGCATTCAGCTCAGCAATCACACACAAATGTACTGAACATTCATAAAATGAAAGCGTCAGAAAATACCACTGAGGTTCTGAATGTGTATTTGAAGGAGCATGTTTTTCCTTCTTGTATGGGGTCAAGAGGTCAATTGATCAATTAGAGAGTTGTCATACCAACAATTTTTCTTAAAACTACAATGTTTGTACAATCGGGTTATTCTATTTGATTAGCTTAAAAATCTTAAGACTGCCTTTGACATGAATTGTTCTTTTTTTCTCAATGTTCCTGTAAAGAAGAAAATTATGTGAAAGGAAGAAAAGATCTTATAAAAAGACAAATTAGCAACCAATCATAACCCAACATGCCATTTATTTTGGTTACTTATCAGGAATACAAATTTAGGTTCTTATTAATATTAACACTTCGAGAAAAAACTCATTCTCCTCATAAGTCTTTAGTCTGGCTAATGTGAAGAACATGATATGGAAGTCATAGTACTTTAAGCTATTTAAAACTCTATGATAGAGACTAATTTGCATTCTTGCTAATAATGAAATTCTACTGTGCTTGAAGAATCTCTGTGGGTCTTACAGTATTTGTCATTAGTCTGACTAATACCCCTTCTGAAGGTCTTGTATCAGGCAAAGACCAACATAGAAGTAATGATTCACATTTCTTTCCCCTGAAAATTTGTCATACAAATTAATGGTCACCCTTATTATAACTAATCAAAATGTAAACCACCCATTTTCTAGGATCTTTGGGAGAAATCTGAAGCAAAAGGAGCAATAAGTTAGATGATTAAGAGCTGCAATTTATTTCTGCTTCCCTTTACAGCATTTCACTTCTTTCCATTGAATTACACTTAGAAATAATGAAAATTAGTAACATTTTAATACAACCCTAGCCTTCAGACAAATGTCTCATTGAAAACTGAGTAACTATTCTTAGGTTTAACTTAGCTCTAAATTCCATTCAGTTCCTAACGCCTCCATGAACATAATAGACTCAGGCTGGGACTTGGGCCATTGTCTAACCCAGTTTTTCTTGGGAGTAAGGGCACCTTTTATGGAGCATTTATGAAGTTTGTGAATGATTTTTTTGTTACTGTTGTTGTGATTACTAAGGATGCAACCAGTAGTTGCAGTAGAAGGCTTATCTCATACTCTATGAGACTGACGAGTATCCCTTAAAGTAGTGGCTCTCTGCCTTTACCTTAAATCAGGAACATAGGAAGAACTTGTTAAAGGCTTGCTGGCCTTGACCTCCTCAACCCAGCCTCAGTGCCTGATTCAAGGAGTCTGGAATGGAGTCATTTAGCATGTATAACAAGTTCTCAGATGTGACTGATATTGGCCCAGGAACTAGTCAGAAAACTTTAGTTCTAGACAGATGATATAGATGGGAAATCTAGAACACTACCTCCATTTTATGTATAAGTAATAACTGCATGATTTTGATATAACTAAATATTCTAGTACCACAACTACTATATAACTTAAGAGACTTAAACTCTCCATGGCCAAACAGGACCAAGAGGTGCAAGAGGTGTTTGGCATTTCAGAAAATCATATCATCAATAAGAAGCCATCACCGTGGCAATGCCAGCTCCAGTACAGCACACCTCTAGCTGCTTGCACTTATGCTCTTACATGCAAGATATAGCAAAAAGGTTGGAACTCCTTTTGTAAAAATTTAGAATCAAGCACTCTTAGATTACCAAAGGGATAGGAAAATCAGAACGCTCTCTGTTTCTTTAATGTTAGTTGTTTCAAAAATTTTATACAATTATCATCCTATTACTGCACAGGTGTAAAAGCTATTTATTCAAAGTATTTTTGTTTTAAGTATGGCGGTTGTTTCTCCATCTTCTTTGGATGTTTTCAGAGATGTATCCCACAACTACCCTGCATCTTAGTTGTTATCATTTACTTTAAAAATGAGTTCATCATTTATATGTCAAAGGATATAGTCTCTAAGATTCTTTTAAGTACCAGAAACCCAGATGAGGACTTAAAACTACAGCATAGCTTCTCTATCACTACCCTTTCCCATATCTTTTAATAAGAAATTATGTGACACTAAATTTACTTAAAAATAAGCCTTATTTCATTTTCAGTGATACCATAGTCCTTCAGTGTATTCACTTCTCCATCTTGATTAGCCTGATCCAGTTAAAAGCTATTTTTCTCCTTCTCTGCCACCTATTTTATGGACTCTAACACTGCTTTCCTATTTTAAATACACAATCTATATTGTTTTATATATTTTTTCTATAAAGTGATTTCTGGTTACCTGGTGTGTAATAAATTCAAACATCTACTGTAAGAAAATATAATTATCCAATCACTCCAATACTTCAAGTCCTTTCATGGAGTCATGAATGACACACACACACGTGTGCATGTGTATGTTGTATATATGTATATGTTATATATATATACACACACACACATATATATACATATATATTTATTACATTATTACAAGTTTCTTTCTTTTGATTCATCCTTATATAGACTTAGGGCATTATATCTATTTTTGCTAGGAAATATGTTTGTACTATGTTAAGGATTTCCTGAATTTTATTTTAGATAATAACAAGGATCTTAGAAATGCTATCTATAAAAGAGAATTTGGGCCTTGATAAAGTTGAAAATTCACTGATCCTGACATTTCAGCATTTTCTTACTATAAGTAGAGGGATATAGTAAGGAAATTACTTGCCTGAGAATTCATAGCTATTTAAATATATTGACACTTCTAAAATCTGAATTTACCCATTTTAAATTCAATGATCTTGTAACTAGATTAAAGGTGCCATATTATTCTTGTCATTTGCTTATTTCAGTGTAGAAAGCAAGAAGTCAAGTAGAGAAATTTATGTAACTTCTGGTCATGGAATACCAAAGCAGCAACTGCATTTTTTCAGGGCTATGGATATAATTTTTCTGTAGAAAATTTCATGTATTGGCTTTCTCCGTGTAAAATCTATAAATCCACAAGTTCTCATTTGAGCCAAAGAAATTGTGTTGCAGATGATCCCTTTTTCATTACAGTACACCTTTACTCTGCCTCCAAACACGAAGAAATTGGTTCAGGCAGCATTTTGAAAGTGATCCATTTCCCGGGGAAAGGCGCAGAAATGGAGGCAATCATCTTCAACTGACACAAAAAGAGTGGCCAGCTCAAAACCGCTGAAAACTTAATCAATACTGAATCAGGCTAAGCACCATGAAGTCCCAGATTAGTAGACAGCAGCCTTCAAAAATACAATACTTACTATCCAGAAGGAGTGGGGGCACATTGGGAGCTTGGGCTCAGCATTTATTAAGAACTCCTATTACACACATCATGAATTGTGGAGTGTTGGTAAAAAGTTTATAACCACATTAATTGAATATGTCTTAGGGTATGACTTGGAAAAATGGGCTGTTTTCAACAGCATATATAAATTTTTGATCTCAGCTTTCCTCAGAATCAATGCCATGACATCGGTTTTATTGCTGTTATTGTTGCTACTGTTGTATTGCAGTTACAGTTCTTTAGTTGTTAGCTGCTTTATGTTGCTCTCTCAATAATAAAGTCATTATAAGAAATGACAATATGAAAGTTATGCAGGGGAAAAATCTTCAATTATTTTCAGGAAGCATGGAATTTTGTTTCTTTTACCATAAAAAATATATAACATATTTTGTCTGTTGTCTTCTTTTCTAAATGAACTCTCAGAGCTTTTTTGGATTACTACTATAAGAAATGCCTGTGCATACATACGAGACACAGTGGTACATGCCTACAATCCCAGCATAAAGGAAGCTGAGGCAGAAGGATTGCTTTAAGTTCAAAGCCAGCCTGGACTACAAATTGAGACCTTGTCTCAAAAATAAATAAATAAATAAAATATAAGCAAACCTGCTATCATCATATTTTATATTTTCTTTTCACACCTAAATATTTTTCTTGTCTATACTTTGTCATAATTTTATAGTTAGTTATTAGCTTAAAATGCTTTAAATCCTTTATTGAATAATGTGGAAAGCAGTAAAATAAATTTAACTGAACCATAACATTTGATATACATTTCACTACTTTGACCTCAATTTTGTGAAACTGTAGTTTCCCTCTTAAATCTCCCAGTTGCCTTTAGCCTGAGAAATAGAAGTTTTCTTATAAAAACAAATTCCCTGAGAGTTATGGCTGAGACAGTTTTTAAAAGGATAACAGGCTAAATAGTGGATCACAGAAGAAATGAGAGAAGAAATCAAAAACTTCATAGAGTTAAATGACAATGGAAGTACATCACATCAAAATTTTGGGGACACAATGTAAGCAGTACTTAGTGGGAAATTAATAACTATAAATGCACACATCAAAAGAACAGAACAGTCACAAATAAACATGCTAATGATGCATCTTAAGGACCTAGAGAAACAAGAACAACTTAATCCAAACGGCAGAAAAAGAGAGGAAATTATAAAGATCAGATCTGAATTTAATGAAATTGAAATCTAAAAAGCAATATTAATAAGTCAAAGAGCTGGTTCTTCGAAAGAATTAACAAGATAGACAAACCTCTAGCTAAACTCACCAAGAGAAGGAAAGAAAAAAACACAGATTAGTGCACTAGAAATGAAAAGGGTGAAATCACAACAGAATCTGCAGAAATTCATAATATTATGAGAAATTATTTTGAAGAGCTATATTCTAACAAGTTAAAGAATTGGGAAGAAATGGATGACTTCCTAGATACATATAAAATACCAAAATTAAACGAAGAAGACATAAAAATCTTAAACAATGCCATTATGCACAAAGATATTGAAGCAATAATAAAAGTACTACCTACAAATACAAGCCCAGGACCAGATGGATTCACAGCAGAATTTTTTTCAGTACTTCAGGGAAGAACTAATTTCAATCCTCCTCAAACTGTTCCATAAAGTAGAAAGTGAACGAACACTACCAAACTCATTTCTTGAGGCTAGCATCACCCTAGTCCCAAAACTAGACAAAGACTTAACTAGAAAGGAAAATTATAGACCAATATCTTTAATGAATATAGACGCAAAGATCCTTAGTAAGATTCTGGCAAATAGAATCCAACAAGTAATGAGAAATATCATACACCATGATCAAGTGGGCTTCATCCCTGAGATGCAAGGCTGGTTGACCATACATAAATCAATCAATGTAGTACACCATATCAACAAAAGCGAAAATAAAAACCACATGATCATCTGTATTGATGCAGAAAAAGTCTTTGACAAATTCCAGCAGCTTTACATGATAAAAAAAACTCTGAGAAAAACAGGTAAAGAAGAGCCCTACCTAAAACTCATAGAAGCCATATATGCTAAACCTACAGCAAATATCATAGTAAATGGAGAAAAATTGAAATCATTCCCTCTCAAATCTGGAACACAACAAGGCTGTCCAGTTTCACCACTCTTATTCAACATAGTCCTTGAAACACTTGCCATAGCAATCAGACAAGAAAGTGAAATAAAGGAAATCTGCATCAGAAAGGAGGAAGACAAACTATCCTTATTTGCAGACAATATGATTATCTACATGGAAGACCTCAAAAACTCTACTATGAAACTCTTGAAATAATTTAAAAATTTAGCCAAATTACAGGCTACAAAATCAATACTAAAAAATCAATAGCTTTCCTCTACACTAACAATGAACTTACTGAGAAAGATCTCTGAAAAACAATTCCATTCTCTATAGCACAGCATAAAATTAAATACCAAGGAGTTTACCTAACCAAGGAAGTGAAGGACCTATATAAAGAAAATTACATTACACTGAAGAAAGAAGTCACAGGTGACATCAGAAAATGGAAAGGCATCACCTATTTCTGGATAGGCAGAACAAATACAGTCAAAAGGACTATACTATGAAAACTGATATATAGATTCAATGCAATTCCTATCAAAATAAAAATAAATTTTTCCAAAGAACTTGAAACAATAATCCTTAAATTCATATGAAACCAAAAGAGACCAAGAATAACCAAAGTAATCTTGAGTAACCAGACCAAGGCAGGAGGCATTACAATACCAGACATCAGCCTGTTCTATAAAAAAATAGTTGTAAAAAACAATTTGGTACTGGCACAAAAACAGACAGATAAACCAGTGGAACAAAATTGAGGATTCAGAGACAAACCCAAAGACTCTCATAAACTTAACCATCGATAAAGGAGCCAAAAGCATACACTGGAAAAATGACAGCCTGTTCAACAAATGGTGCTGGGAAAACTGGATATCCACATGCAAAAGAATGAATCTAGTCACACACTTGTCACCATGCACCAAAATCAAATCAAAGTGGATCAAAGACCTAGACATTAAAAGTGAAACACTGAACCTTCTAGAAGACAAATTAGGCAAATATCTAAAAGACATAGGTGTAGGCAAAGACGTTCTTAATAAGACATCAAAAGCAAAAGAAATTGTCCCCATTATTAACAAATGGGATCATTTCAAATTAAAAAGTTCCTGCACAGCAAAGGAAATTATCAACACTGTAAAAAGAGAACCAACAGACTGGGAAAAAATATTCACAACCAACAACTCAGATAGGAAGCTCATATCCAGAATATACAAGGAACTGAAGAAAAGTTAGCCACCAAAATCAAGGATCCTATTGAAAAATGGGCAAAAGAAATGAAGAGGCAATTCACTCAGGAAGAAGTTCAAATGACCAATAAATACATGAAAAGATGTTCAACATCCCCATCCACAAGGGAAATGAAAATCAAAACATCACTAAAATACCATCTAACTCCAGGGAGATTGGCCTATATCAACAACTCAAATAGCAATCAGTGCTGGAGAGGTTGTGGGGGGAAAGGAACCCGCCTGCACTGCTGGTGGGAGTGTAAACTGGTACAAACGCTATGGAAAGCAGTATGGAGGTTTCTCAAAAGATTGGAAATAAATATCCCTTTTGACCCAATGACACCTCTCTTGAAAATATTCCCAAAAGAGTTAAAAACAACACATAACAGACATACATGTACACCCATGTTCACTGCAGCACAACTAACAATAGCTAAAATATAGAAGACACCAAAATACCCATCAACAAACAAATGGATACACAAACTGTGGTATTTATACACAATAGAATACTATGCATCTATAAAGTCTGACAGCTTGGAGGCTTTTGTTAGCAAATGGAGGAAACTTGAGACCATTGTGCTTACTGAAGTGAGTCAGAAGCAGAAGGTGAATTTTCAAATGGTTTCTCTGATATGAGAAATCCAGATCCCAGATCACAATTATCTCACAGAACTTAAAGAGAAAAATAAAAGGGACGGGGGCTGGGGGTGGGTTATGGGAGTGGGTAGGGGGTGGCTCGAAAGGAAAGCGCGGAAGGTCTTGTTACCTTGACTAGATATGTTCACAAAATGCCAAAACCAATGTAAACCTTACATTTTGCACTTATACATATTAATAAAATGGAGAAAATAAATGAATAAAAGGATAACAGGGAAAGAAATATTAGATAACAGAGTAGATTTTGCAAGTGAAACATTCTAGAATAAAATTACAATTTAAAAAAGATATCTTAGCGCTGACACTGACACAGGAAAGGGAATGTGAGAGAAGCTAGCATAGGGGCATCCTAACTGTGTTACAGCAGCATAAGAGAGAGGAGAAAAGACATGATGGCACTTTGGAATCTGCAAACTTAGAAGTGAATAAACATATTCATCACCAGTGATTTTGACTTGAAAACCTTATATAGCTTTAAACAAAAAAAAAAAAGTATGCCCAAAGAAAAAAGTTGCAGAATACTTAGCAAAAGTGTCTCTGAGGAAACAGCACATTAATTAAGTAATTAAAGTATAAAAGAAGTGAATTAGATGAAAAGGCCAGCAGAGAAGAACATTCTAGACAGAGAAAGCTACAATAATAGGTGTCTGAAGGTATGAAAGAACTTGACACATTTAAGTAACAGAAGTATAAAAATAAACCACAAAACCAGACAGAGAAGGTTTAAACAGGATATTGTAATAACGTGATCTGAATTAGCAAAGTGTTAATTCAGTTTCCGTGTATAGAATTTATGAACTGTATTTGTATGAACTGATACAGGGAAGTTGCACAAGAGAAGCCACAAGTAGAAAGGAGGCCTGCAGCAAGCCGAGCTCCCCGGAGGATGATGACTTCGATGAAAGTTGCTCATGCAGAGGAATGACAGGGTTAGAATCCGGTCGTTCGAAGAGGAAACTCTTGAATACAGTCTACACTTCTATGTGTCTCCTCTGTCTCATTTATAGGAACAAGATGAAGAAAAATATAAATAAAAGTCAATTCCACCATGATCTGAGAGTAGGACTGAGTCAGAGACAATTCCTCATCACCCATCTGACAGTTATGCTAATTTTTAATTGAATGGGGAACTTGCTTGATAACTAAATTTTATTCTGACAATAACTTTATCTCATGGGAGTTTTGTGCTACTTTTTTGGTGTTGTGTTTTGGTTTTATTATTCTCTTTTATACTCACTTCAACAGACGAAGTAATTCATAGTTCTATTTTCCCATGAATGTCAGCATTATAATTGGGACAAATGAACAAAGTCACAAAGTCAGAAGTCAGAGGACAGGAGTCACAAGAACACAAAGGTAACAGAAGGGAATTCATTTATTTGGGGTTTTAAACATTCACTGATCATGTTCACCCGTGTTCTTCCACACCAAATATTCAGAGTAATTGTATCTAATACGTTCCAAGAGCCGAGCCATCAATATAAACATGGGAGGTAGTGTGAGCCTTCCACCTTATCTCATTTTGCAATGTAACTGTATATTATTTAACTTTCATACCAGCATGCAGTTGCTATTGTTTCTTTGTAAACCCCCCTTAGCAGATAGAAATTTGCTCTGAAATGTTCAAAAGAAGAAAACAGTAGTATAAAATTCTGTGTAACAGGTAGGTTTA
This sequence comes from Ctenodactylus gundi, assembly GCA_004027205.1. NCBI lineage: Eukaryota > Metazoa > Chordata > Mammalia > Rodentia > Ctenodactylidae > Ctenodactylus > Ctenodactylus gundi. Next base: position 110,964 of record PVKB01002598.1, on the reverse strand, counting down.
ATGGCTGGAGGACTGGAGAGATACACACAGGCATACAGGAGCACATGCACTCAAGCTCACACAGCAGAATCTGCAGTCATTTTATAGCATGAAATCTCTTTATACAAGAGGTTTCTCAGTTCTAGGCAGAATCATTACAAGCAAAAATCCATAACCATTTTTTTAAAACAAGACCAGAAGGATGATGTACAGAGCATTTTAATCTTTTCTAAAGGGATCAGGAGTTTCATTCACCTCTTAAAAATATTAAATGAAAAATTTTACCAAAGTATTTATTGAAGGAAAATGGAATAAAACAATTTTTGAAAATTGGGAGAGAACATAAAATCCTGTTCTGTAAAGAGGTCCCGGTACAATTAAGTTTAGTATATCACCTGACTGTGTAGTTAAAGTAGACTTTTAATAAAGATGCAAAACAGGACTATGGGATAATTCTGGAATAATGGCTAAGTGGTCACTGGGGATGGATGCTAAGTACTCTAGTTTATTACCTTCTGTTTATTGAATTTTGAATACCTTATGTGACAATTTAATGTAGTTAAAAGTATAAGGAGTATATATTCTGCTTATCACTTTTTAGTGAAAATCTGTAAGATATGATCAGAGATAAGAGAATAAATCTTCACTAAATTTATGAAAACAGGGAGAAAAATTCCGAAAACTTAATGGCACTCTCAGCTGTGGAGATTTGCTGTATTTATCTTTAGCAGACTTCCCTAAACCATGCCATAACTCAACTTTAGGGGTCTTCAACTCCAAAACAAACCCTTGAGACAGAAGAATGTTGACTCATAAACTTAATAAATGATTGATTTGTTGAAATGTTTTGAGGCATAAACATAGCCTTTGAGTGACCTTACCCAGGATGGATAAACACTGGTCAGTCATGAAAGACAAACTCACTGGAGAGTGAAAACCTTTAGGAGTGTACCAGAAGTAAGAAAAAAAAAATAATTCTTGTAATAAGATGTTTTTGCGTTTGCTGATAAGAAAACCAAATGCTAAATGTTATATTTCCTGACTTAAGAAAGAGCAAAGGACAACATGTACAGTTTTGAACTCTCATTTCTACCACCAACATTGAAAAGACTAGCTTCTGATGAGCAGAATGCTCGGTGACTCCTGGTCTAGTTCACAAAGGTATGTTTTTTGTTTGTTTGTTTTGTTTTTTGTTTTGTTTTTTTTTCCTACCTGGCTTTCTCTTTCTCCTAAGACATTGATTTTTTGAAGACCTGACCTGCCATGTAAGGCTAGCTATTCATGCCACCACGCTGAAGCAACCATGAGAGAAGACTGCATAGAACCTCAGATGTAGACATGTCAGGGATGTGGAGTGTAAGATCACAATCTTCCTTTCAAGAAACATGAATTACCTAAATGGGAGAGTTTTATAGCTTGATTTTTGTTACCTTCCAAAGGACCAACAAATAAAAATATGTTCCCTATGGTGACGCGTCTGAGAAGAGGTGAATCTTAAATGACAGACCCTAGCAGAAGGTCATTAGAGCACTGACAGTATGTTCTTGAAGAAGACAACAAGATGTGGGCCCTCTTCCTGCCAATCTGTAATGCCTCAGATCTCTAAAACAGTAACCAAATAAGCATGTTCTCAAAATAATTTGAAAATCTCATGTATTTGTTGTAGTAATGTAAGGATAACTACCTGAGATTTAGCAATCAGGAAATTTCTGGTAATCCCTGTAAAGACAGTTTTGACTGACCGACAGAGGCAAAAGACAAATTTCAGTGAGTTGAAGTGAGCCTGGCAAGGAAAGAGGTCATTGCCTAAGCAAAAAGAAATCAATTGTCAAAAAGTGTGACTTGGGAAAAAAAAAAACAAGATGAGATATAGTCTAAGCAAGGATTTTGTGGTAAAGGGAGGATCTTTATATTAAGATAGCAGAACTAAGAATGTATGTTTGCCCTAGAGGAAAAACTAAGACAGCCCTTGATGTCACAGGACACTAAAGAATCAGAATGGATGGAGTCTAAAGTTTAGTTAGGAGTACTTGTTTCAAAGAGGCAACTATAAAATTGAAGAAAAGTCATTAAATGTGAGATCTAACATTATAAATTTGTAGATGACAGGGAAAATTTCTACCTGAAGGCATGAAGAAAGATTTGACAGTAAGTAACACAAAAGTGAGAGATAGATTTGTAGGAAAGAAACAAAGCTGTAGCAAAGGAAGTTGGAATAAAGACGTAGACAGGATGAAAACCTTCTGTTTGGGATATTAGCAAAGTGAATCCTGTCAATCAAAGTGGATCACACTCAAGCAAATATGGTAAGATTCAGTCTTACAGGCTTTCTGTAGTCTAGATTCTAATCCTTGCTTGTATCCAGGAGGCATCCAGGGTGACTCCACGAAAAGACTTTGCTGGGCTAAGCCACTAGACACGGAGGAATTTTGAGATGCCAATTGTTCATAGAACTATATGAAATTACTCCTTTACTTTAACAGTTGGTGTGATCATACCCATACATCTTAATGAGCATCATCTTTTTTGCGAGTGTGTGTGATCAGGTATAAGACCTGCAGATCTGGATTATAATCTGTTTTCTGAGACAGTAGGCAGAGACTCTGGTCCAGTGGTAGATAAGATGGTATAGGAAATAAGCATTAGTTTGCAGCTCAATGATTAATATATAACACCAGATTTCAAACAGAGAATAAAACTATTGTTTATGACTCACTAAAATTTATGTCTAGACGGAAGGGCTGGAGCAGTAAAGTCATAGTTATAAGAATAATCATTTATTTATGACAACCCAACCTCAATCACCCATAGTATAGTTATATCTTATAGCTTGTCATTACTAAATAGTGAAATTGTAGCTAGTATCTTACTCCAGAACAAATGCTTGACTTCTTAGCCAATTCCTTCTTGTACTCCCATACTAAGATCAACAGACTATATTAAGACTTCATGGACTTCACCATGGTATTTTTTTTCGGTGTCCTCAACCCATGTCCTCTACCATACTACCTACTAACCATTTCACACACATATTATCGATTTGCTCAAAAGTTACAATTTATATGGTCATTGTTGTATACATACTGGCTAAAGCCTTCAGTGCAGATCAAGCACAGCAAAGAGAGAAATAAGCCTGTATACATGAGTTATGACCTATTTCCTATGCCAGTGAGTAGAGTCCCTTGAGAAAGCCAGGATAAAGTTGGCATTGACTTACTTTTCCATTCTACCATATAATAGCAAGCTGACACATTTTTCTCTCTACTCAAACTAGTAAACCCCCTTCTCTTTCTCTCATGTTCAAATTATGCCCTTGGCATTTTATTGACAACCCAATATATCTGGCAAAAGCATGTCACAAACTCACACTGTCCTTGAAAATGTCTGAGAAGTTTCTACATCATAGACTGCTATGCCTTCTCTTAAGAAGCCTGAGGCAGCCAGTTTTTCCTCCAACATTAAAATCCCATCTAGTGTAGTAAGAAATGTACCCTGTATTCACAGTCCATGTTGTACTCCCAAATATCTCTTTACACATTGTATTTTCCATAAGTAGATACTCACTCTAGAAGACATATATGGCAATTGAGTTCATCTGGTGAAAGGACAGATTCACCTGTGCCATGTCACTCCTCCCTCTGGGGCATTAAGCTCATGAATGAAATGATCAGATATTTACACAGTATAAATTTACATTTCCCTACCTTTTCATCTGCCTTTTTTTGATAGTGGAAACTTCCAAGTGGGAAATGCTGATAGACATTATATGATAGATGTATGATGTGGCTCTACCTAAAATTAGGATGATGTATTTTTTACACATTAGGAAATTTGATACTCTATTTCTAATGCTTAGCACAATGCCTAACATACAGTGAACAATACGCATTAGTAGTGCTTGCATTGATATTAACATTTAAGATTTTATGGTACAGCCAAGTGAGGAGGAGCCAAGTGAGTGCATAAAGATAAGTGATGGCATAATAAATGTAAAATAACTTATAGGTGCTTAGCGCAAAGAGAGATCGCCATCAGCTGCATCCTCGTGGTTAGGTTTGAAATGTTATGCATAAAAAGGCCTGAGATTACATGAAGAAACCAACACCTGTGAGCCAAGAGTTCAGATAAAATACACAACAAAATTAGAGCTAATTTGCAAGGGAAAAAAAAGCAAAATTCAAAGTTCATATGCATATGTTTTATGGCTTGCAAGAAATGTTTACCTCCATTACCTCATTGAATTCTTATGGAATTTAGTGAAATGGTAGATACTCCTGTTCTCAATTTACTAATGAAAAAAAAAAAACTGTCCCTTAGGGAGGTGGGGACAATCCACTGTTTTTCTGCCTGATAGTAGAGGCAGAAAAAGAGCCACATAGTGGTTCTCTGACTCTGAACTCAGAGCCTTAACTGCTGAGTTCCTGTGTAGACTGAACCAATAATTCAAGGAGAACAGAAAGCACGGTGATAGAAGTGTCACACTTAATATATCACTTGTAGAACTGTGTTGTGTTGATGGAGTCCATTTACAAAGAAGGAGAAACACCTCTTAAAAGTGGCGCAGCCATCAATATTGTTTTTCCATTAACCAGACACGCTGGTATCATCTTAATTCAAATATTTGTAAGCAGAAAAGAGACTCTCATTTTTATTCACAATGCCTTTTCTAGCCCATCTGGCACAAGCAATTTCCTTTTGTTTGCCTTTAAACTGTGTTATAAAGAAATTAATTTTACCCTACAGGCTTTCACTGTGAATTTCACAACTTCCATCCTGGTTATTTCTCAATTTCATCATCAGTAACAAGTTGTTCTAGTAGAGGAAATTGTGCTTGTCAATATTTCTAGTTTAGTTCATCCGATTTTTCATTAGGTCTTGCTACCAACAAAATTCTCGGTGTGCTTACCAAAGCTGTCAACAACTATTTTAATTATTTTATCACAAGAACACATTTGATATAGGTATGTATGTTGATAGGAAAATTTCCTTTTGAATTAGTTTATAATGAGAATGATTATGTGTACTGTCACTGAAGTGGTTGAGTGAAAAAAGAATCAACTTAATTAAATATATGTGATTAACCACTAATATATGTAACATAACGGTGTACCTTGTAATTATTTAATTGTATTTCCTGTGAAGTTCACTCTATGATTTCAACAGTGATGAGAAAAAAATCTTAGGCTTGACTTCAGCTTCTTAAATGTCAATGTTCTTTGAGAGGAAAAAGATACACAGAAGAACACTATCCCTTTGCTTAATTCTTCCTTAATTCTCTATGTATTTCCAGCTCAGCTTTGTCAGCAGGAATTTGAAGATTGATGGAATATAACTCCTACTTACTAACTAACTCCTGACTTGGAAGCAATCATAGTGTAAAAATGTTGCAGTCTCAATAACTAATAGTCATCCATTTTCTGTATAATGGGTAGATTTCAGAGTTGTTTTACAAGATAATCATATATTATCTCATTTACCTCTCATATTAAGGTGGGGAGGAAAGTACATTGTAAAGTTAGGAGTAGACACAAAAGTGAACCTAAATCTCTCTCTCATCCCCTCACCCCCATTCTTTAGTACTATGGTAAGAGGCGTATAATTCTGGTTCAATCATCTGCTACTGAAACACAATGAAAGATTTTATTCTCTTTTCATGATTGCTGCTGCTCAGCAAGGCCAAAGTTGAATATTCTTCAAAGAAAACTCCACACCCACTGGCTTTACCATCTCTGACAGACACCATCCTTCAGAATATCACAGAAGTGATTACATCTGTAGTGCCCCTCTACAAAAATCACGGGAAATTGCTTAGATGTTTGGCCTTCCACATATCATCCAGCTCTAAGCTAGAGTCCAATCACACAAATTCTCACTGCAGTGTCTTCCAAGAAAACACTCAAAATATATCATCCAATCTTTTTTTCAGACAAATAATTGTTTGAGCTCCACCTCCATGCTGCACTCTGCCCTATGAGATAGGGACAA
>PVKB01002598.1:0-100000 GCA_004027205.1 Ctenodactylus gundi | reverse complement strand
TTGAAAGAATATTTTCTTTTCAAAGCAACTTTCCTCACCATGATTTAGTGACATAAATTGAATTTGTTAACCAGTATGGATCCCTATTCCTCTGTCAGTAACTAACACAGGAAGAAGCATGTGACCTGATTCTAGCCTGCAAAGTGTGAGAGGCAGGAAGTTGGCTTCAGGGAAAGAGGTTTATCACAAATGTTTCTGTACACATATGAAGACAGTTCTTGTTCTTCTTCTGATTGGTTTCTTGTCTGTTTTTGTTGCCTGGAACTTCTGTAGTCATTGTGTCATCATGAACTGAACCAGCAGAGGACAAAGCCAATATCCTAGCTTTAGTAGAGAGGGTTAAAATAATGATACAAACTTGGATATTTGATTGTATCATTGTGAAACTGAAGAAAGCACACACCTGAGGCTACTCTACAACTGAAAGCAAATATCCTTCTGCTGGTATGAAATAACAGATTTTCCTTATTTAAATGAGTTGCAGAGATTTCAGTTATTTGCTGAAAGCTCCCTACTTGATACAAAATAAATAACAAATTCCTCTTTCTCTTTTCCTCTCTCTTTCTCTTTATCTGTGTGTGTGTGTGTGTGTGTGTGTGTGTGTGTGTGTGTGTGTGTGTGTATCATTTACCTATGGCCTCCCCTTCCCTTTCATCTAACCTATTTCAACACACTTCACTTTTCAGCCAAACTGAAAGATAACAATTTATTTATGTTTTTTGTCATTTTCCATGACTACCCCTTTGAATAGAATTCCACTGATTTTAGAGACACCGTCTCCTCATCACACTTCGTAAAACCTTACAGATTCACCAATTCCACAAAGTACCTCCTCATGAAATTTTCTGATTTTCCAAAATAGTTCTTACCATTCTCTCTTTTAAACCAATCCTGAAATTAATTCACATTTCTCTCATGACACTGACTTGATCCTACCTTGCAGTTTTATGTGCAATTCCAAATCTTCCTTACAGTTATTCTTTTGGTATGCTGTAACTCCTGACACATAATTTTTCATATCCATTATGATTTTTCATATCCATTATGGAGTTATTAAATCGATGTCTTGAACATATTTTACAATATATAGTGATTAGTGAGTTAAGTAATATTTTGCTATAATTTATAAGATATCACACATAGAACAGCTATTTTTTCTACTATTTTAAGATACACAATAGAGACTGTATGAGTATACAATCAGTACCACATTTTTTTAAGTTGGCAAACACATGTTTTAAATAATATGAAACTTGTTTTTACACACATCAGCCCTAGGTTGCTAGCTGGCCTCAGAAATTTATTGGCAATCTATTTCTACAATATAGAGCAGACAGATTTGTAAAGAGATAAGGGGAAGCTTGCCATACATGAAGCTGAATTGAGAACCTCATTATTCAGTGAATTATAAAGAGCAAGAAAGAAGATAGAAATAAGTATCACTTTGTGGTTGTACTTCTTACTCAGAGAAAAATGTTTCTCCCCGAGCATGTTAATATATCAGTAAGACTTAAAATTCTATTATATCTCTCATAGTTCCTTCATTTTCAAGAATTGGATTTAGTGGGAAAAAGATAGAAATAGAGAGCCAAGAAGACTTACTTTTACTGAGTAGTGAACATGCCAGGCATCATATTCAGACCTGAGTGTACATTGTTCTCAGAAACCTCACAAGGTCAGTATTTTTGTCTTCAAGTTACTGAGCTATACAGAAATCGGAAGCACAGAATACAGATACAGATGCCCAATACTACTATCATTACATGACAAAGCCAAATCTAGCTAAAACCAAAACATCTTCATTCAATATATAGGTGTCTTACTATTTTTGATGAAGGCTGTATTCAGTGATAAGAAATTTTTAGAATATAAGTGAAGGAACTCAAAAGTTAGCAGAAAAAGCAAGTGCTCACAAATAATATAGAAAGAAAAAATTCAGTAAGATTGTAAAGATTCCTAAAATGAAAAGCTACAATATCTGAATTTAGATTCCCCTATAGGACATGAGTGTGGCTAGACTCCCAAGAGGAATGCAGAGACAGAGACATGCAGAGCACTAGCAAACAATACATCAACACACAGAGATGACAGGCACAAGAGATGCTTCCTCCCACTGACGCTTCTTGGAACTGGCCTGAAATACTTCAAAATTCCTCCAACAGGGAATGTAGAAACCGGAGTATTTATCTACCCACTCCCATTTCTAGTTGTTTGACAGTTATTTTAGGGAAAGAAGATATTAAATCTTCAGCATGTTCAGCTTCTTCACACAAGTGCAAAGTGTTTTAAGAAGGAGGATCAAAGAGGCAAACATTTTCAGTGAGAGTCTTCCATATTGCAAGTGAGCATGCTTGACACCAGTGTGTAACTCTGAGGAGAAACGAGGTGACCAATAACAAAATCAGCTAAGCTTAGGAATGCAAAGGAGAATGTATCTAAGCAACACTGAGGAATTGGGTAACAACCATGGAACAGATGACATAGGGACTGGGCAGTGAAGGGCTGGAAGGACTGAATTCAATTAAGTATGAAAAAAGATAAAGACAGATGCTAAAGAAATGAAATTGAGTTTTGCTCAGTTTTAGCCCACCCTGACTTGATGACCCAAATTAAAATTGCCACCCTTCCTTCCCACCACCCCTCACTACAATTCTACCCCTTATTAGATCTCCTTGCTTTCCTTAGCCATTTCTAACTCACAATATAATTTACTCCTCTGTGATATTTCTTGGTTACTGCCTATGTTACCTAATTCCATTATAATGTAAGTTGTAGGGATCATAACAGGTTATCTATCTCATTCAATAATGTATACTAACGTGGCAAGACCGTGCCTAGCACTTCAGAGGTGCTTAATGTTTGTTGAACAAATGAATGAACTAGACCACGCAGCCTTTGAGTTATTGAATGATTATTTGTAAGATTAATAATGATGAAGAAAGTAAAAAGAGAAAAAGCATGGAAAAAATTAATGAGTTGAGTCTGGCACCTAGATGAATCCCAGGTGCCTAGGAGCCATCCAGGCATGCTTTAAGACTCTGGGGAAGGAAGAAGGGCAGGAAATCTATGTTTTGTTGGCACTCTGTGTCTTGGCTGCTTAACTTGATATTCAGCATCGTGTATTTGGTACATTTTCAAGGTTCTTTTTCTTCAGGAAATCATCTATATTTATAGTATTAATATACTCTGGCAGGCACAATAATCTCACATTTTTCTGGCATCATCTATCCTCAAGGGCCTCCAGGCTTTTGTGCTGAAAAGTTATTTCTCTTATAGTTTTGCATTTACCTTTTTAAACAGAGAGCATCTGTCACAGGAGCTGATTCTGCTTGGCACCTTCTATGCTCTCCACAGTCTCTTAACATCACATCTAAAAAGAAATCTGCTTTCCCTGGGATGGGCTCCTCTGCCCCAGCATGTCAGTGATTCTCTGAACACGGATTCTCCTCTCACTGCACGCCTTTGGTGAAAGTATGGAAGCAGAATTCACACATGTGGAAACTGGCCTTTGATTTTTGTACTGTAAGGAGTCTTAAAAGTGAGATTATTTTTCAGTACTGATAATTACACTAGCTTTTGGATAATCAGACAGACATAAGACAGTTTCACGTGACAGCCATTGCCCGTTCCTTTTTCAACCTTCTATCGATTTCAACAATCTAGAACAAAAATTGTGTTGAAGATTAGAAGAAATGATTTTCTAAGCCAATTAATGAAGCAAAATTACTGTGTGTACCAAACCTAAGGTTTATGACTAAATCAAGGAAGAAATTACTTTCAGGCAATCTCAAGTATTTTAGAAGTATCATTTACATATAAATACCTGGAATGATAGGCTAATTACAGTGGTTTTTTACTTATTCATTGAAACTATTCCCCCAAAGCATTATTTTGGAATATTCATATTTTTCTCATGAAGTTTCCTAGAAAGTAAAAGAAGGAAACTTTCTAATACCATATTCAATAATTCAGATGCATTTTTACCTCTTATTGTATGCCATGAAAAAGATTTGCCAGTGGTATGTTCACTGGCCATGAAGCAACATCATCAAATTACAATGCTGGAAGACCAATTACAAGTCAAGCCACCAAGAAATTCCAGGATTTATAGAGTCATATGAAAGCAGAAAGTAAGCACTAGATTAATATTATTTATTCCAGGCATTTTATAGCCCCTTGGATAATCAGTTAGAGGCAGCATTAACTGCTTTTTATAAACACAGATGCAACCCAGGAGTGCATAGCCATACTGCGTTCTGACTTCAGATAAAGCAAGCCTTTGCAGGGATTCTACTCTTTAGGAGGTAGAAGAGCAACCTATAAAAAAACAATTAAAAAGTTACCACCTTTGGATGACTAACTGCTCAATGTTTCACTAGGTGACTACTTTCCATAACTTACTTTGCACTGCAAATGTTAGGATCTTTTCTTTCTTCATGAGAAATGCTGAACAGTAACTTTTATTGGTCCTATGTGGCTCTGTATCTACCTGGTTATAATTCTGCCTGAAATTCTCCATATATACCTATCTCACCTCAGATTTTATATGAAGAAAGAACTTGAAAACGTATTTACCATTTTCCCAAGTATTCAGTGTGACATTCATTTTAATTAACTCCATATCCTAACACCACACAGGACATTCTCCAGTGCTGTATAGATTCGGTGATGAGTTTTCTACTGAGAATAATTCTTCATACTAATTTTTATCATAACATGTTTATTTGCAAAGAAAATTGGTGGAAATCCAAGACATATGAAGTTGAAGGACATGGAAAAAACAATTATGGATTAGGACACTGAATTGGAGTTAGATTACCAGGAATTGGTCAGGTTTATAGAGAGTTGAACAGCTGCATCTGGGCTCAACGTCAACTCTTTTTGGCTCCCACTTTATGTGGTGCTGGGGAATCAAACCCAGGGCCTTCTGCTTGTCAGGCAAGCACTTTCACCACTGAGCTATACGCCCTCAGCCCATGTCTGGGTTCAAGATAACTCAATTTACTAAACAATAGAGCAAGGCAATGCAGCTCTGTGTGTGTGGCTTTAACTTCCCTTCCCATTGCTGCATCCACCACTGAGACCTCTAATCAGCCTAGTTACTTATTTAGGAAGTGCACTTATTGTCTGATGCAGGGTCGAGAGGCAGCACTAACTGCTTTTTATATACATTATTAAACCTTTCCCTCACTCACCCTTACTCTATCACTTTGTCTTTCTAGAACCTTTGTATTCTGTCAGGCCTTTCCAGAATGCTATGAAATAAAAATTAGCTTCTTGGACCCTCTCCTTTTACGGAAAGTCTTAAGTTTGCCTTTTCATTCTGCCGAATTAGCAATTATTCCCCCACCATTTCTATGTTTAAATATTTTAGATTTATATACATTTTCTAGAGTGTTTAAAGTGTGTGTGTCTGTCTTGTTCTCTTCATTGCTTCTGGGTAATTATCCACAAGAAAAGAAAATCAAAAACTGAGATTGAGTCTAGTTTCTTAAGAACATTTAAAGTTAATCAAAATGAGAATGCGAGGACTGCCACTCTAGAAAGGAGAAAACTATGATTTCTAATACCTACTGAAGGTATAGAGAGAGCAAGAAAAACAATGATTCAATCAAAGATGCCTATGTCTCAGTCCTCAAAACTTCTGACTATGTTACCTTACATGGTGAAAGTTAACGGATATTCAGATGAAATGATCACTCTGAATTACTCAGGCGAGTCAAATGTAATCACAAGGTCATCACAAGGAGAGAATGAAGTCGCAGTAGAAAAGTCAGAGGAGAAGATGAGCTGATGCAGAGAGATCAAAGAAGGTCAAAATCAAAGAAGCATAGTGCTTGCTTTGAAGATGGGTAAGTGATCTTCAAGTGAAGGAATACAAATGACTTCTAGAGTCTGGAAATGGTGGAACTGGATTCTCCCCTCAGGGCTCTACAAGGAGCACAGCTCAGCAAACCATAGTGGACTTAACACCTCCCAGAATTATGCAAGAATAAGTATGTGTTATTTGTAAAACACTAAGCCCACAGTAATTCTTCACTGAAGTAATAAAAAAATTAATATACTCTGCATAGGGGAAAGTATAAGCAGAAAAGGTGAATACACAGTAAAGTGGACAAAAAAAAGATAAATCTGGTGTGTCTATCTAAAAGTCTACTTTTCTCTGAAGAACATAATGATCCTCTAAATGTTCTGAATAGAGGGATTTTACAAATAGTTTTGTACTTTTAAACAACCACTGTAACAATAATTTGGGTGTCAGATAAGTTGGAAGAGTCAAAGCTAGAAGCAGATAACCCAGATTAGAGACCATCTCGTAATCCAGATAAAAAATATTAATGCCCATAAATTAAAATAATTAATGGCATTAGTAACAAAAAGGTAATACACTTAAAGATACACTAAGAAAGCAGAGTTATTAAAAATGGAACATTGACTAAAAAGCAGGATTCCAAATAGATCACAAATTGTGTGATTGGGGAAATACACTTATTTTTCTTAAAGGTAAAAATCTATAAAAGAAGGATTAAGTTTTTGAGACAAGAGTTTTCAGTCTTAGATATTCTACTTTGGAGGAACCTAGGAGATTTCCAAGAAGAAAACCATTAAGTAGACTTGAATACATAGAAAATAACTTAGGTTTTATAATAACCAATAATATAAAATAGCAAAGAGTAAAGAAATATATACACAGCATATATGAATTTCCACATGTTAACTTGACACCCATGAATTTAACTAATATTTACAAAGTTATGATTCTAAGCCTATATCTTTTGACCTTACATTCTACTCAAGCTGAGCTCCACTCTGTACTTTCTAGGCAATATTTCCAAGGCATGTGAAAACATACAAACTAAATCACCTTTCACCTATCCTAGATAATAATAACTCTGCTACTCTTTGTTTCAATTTCAGAAAATTCAATGTCATCTTTAATAATTTGTATTCTCATTTATTATGTCAAATCTATCACCAATAACTATGAAATGTGCTCTCTGAAACTAACCTCCCCATAATTAATTTCTTTTGTTCACATCTCTATAATATTTTATTAATTAATGAATCTTCTTTCTTCCAGAAATGATCAGGTGTGTGCTATAGTCTCTTCTCTCTTCCAATCAATTCACTTCTCTAGCACAGAATTAAACTTTCAGCACCAGGGCTAGGGGCATAGCCCAAAGGTTAGAGCACTTGCCTAGCAAACCCAAGGACCTGGATTTGATTCTCCAACACCACTTAAACCGGTAATGGTCCCATACTCCTGTAATCCCAGCACTCAGCACTTGAGAGGCTGAGGCAAGATGCTTACTATGAATTCAAGGCCAGTCTGGACTGTGTAGTGAGTTTAGGACCAGGCTGGACTAAAGAGTGAGACACAGGGGGTTGGGGGGTGGGGGGAGTCTTTTAGCAACAGGTCCCACTTTGATTTGAGAAAAAGCCACCTTGTGTTTTCGTCTTTAGTCAGGGACAAACACCTCTATAGATGCCTACCCTTCCAAGCCCCTTAATGGTCAGATATGAACCAACTGCTTCCCAATCCTTAGTGATCAATGACAGGCCAAGATTTATTTAAACTGTGGCACACATCTCTTTATTTTTAGAAATGTTGTTTCTGTAATCACTCTGAAAGAGGTTTAGGTGTGATGAGTTGTGTACTTTGTGTTGTTTTTAGAAGAATAACCTGACATGTTTCTGATTTATGTGCAGCTGCCATCTGCCAATTTAACAGGAACCCAGAAATTATAAAATGATGGCCAATCTATAGTTGGAGCCAAGAGAACAGAAGAAAGTATGATATGGACCTAGAAACCCAAGCTTCAATGTATCACCCCATGGCCTCTGAATGTCATCAGCCTCTGCACAAGAGGTGCACTGTTCAGCCGTAAGTTGGAGCTCAATTTTTGTTTTCTACCAATATGCTATCTTGCTAATTATTTTATTTTCAAGTAAGTTTTTGAAAATATTTAACCTATTCCTATGCAGAGTCTAAATAACTATAAACAAGCTGTTTATTGAGACAGGGTCTCACTGTATAGTCCATGCTGCTTCTAAACTCATTATGTAGCCCAGGCTGGCCAAGAATTCACAGCAATCCTCCTGCCTCAGCCTTCTGAGTAAATACTAGGTTATACGCACTTGCCCAGTTTAACAATAAACAACTCAGAAACCAAAAGACAAGTTTCTTGTAGCAAGTTAGCAGTGGAATCCTCTAATGTCCTGTGCTCAGCATCATTTTTCTCTCTGCACATTCCTCTTGGGTTTGCCTTTCCTAACATTTGCTCCAATAACAACCTATTGAACATTGACTATATATGAGAGAAGGTCATATGTGAAAGCCTTTTATCAAAATAACTGGAGATATAATTTTAAATATATCTCATTGATATAGCTATCTTTAATCTCAGGGAATAAATAATGATGAATGAGGCTTAGTTTTTGACCAGATTAGTTGCTCCAAAAACACAGAGGGAGTTTTGATGGAGCTTTTTAAGTGAGTAACAGACATGCAGTAAGCATTCTGAGGTATGGTAATGAGCTCTATGTCTGGATGCAGGACTATATTTTTCAATGTGTTTCTGCACAAGAAAGTATTTGCAATTTATAAAAGAATCAGAAGTCTATTTACATGGCCACTGGGAGAAGTGCTAAATTTCCTTATGCATTTAAATATCCCGATTTTCACACCCACTACAACCATTATTTAGTTTGCAGGTTCATTAAACTGTATAATGTGTACTTATTAACTGCCAAAGAAATCATGTCAAATTAGGTGTGGATTTTTATTGCCTTAAAAAAAGAAAAGTACACAATAATGCATCATGCTTGAAAAAATGTTAGAATTACAAAATGGTTATGAAGACAAAAAGTTTGAGTAAAAATCTTTCATCCTAAGTCTTAAAATTAATATAGTTAATGTTCATGCACTCCAACTACAGGAAACATGAGCTGTGATTTCCGCATTGGATAGAGGAAAGCAAACTGGAATCTCTAATTGCTGAAATGTGACAGACCATATAAATGACTATAAGCAGAGCAGGGGAGCTATGGAATCCTGGTAAATAGACAGAAACTCTTGCCCTTTTGAGTCTCAATGTGGTTAGCTCAAAAGAGAGGAAATGTAAGCAGAAGTAAAAGTAAAAAGCTGAGTGCTCTGACAATAAAGTGCAATGTTTTCCTTTAAAAATCAGTACTGGATTTCCTACAAACCAGCCACTATGAATGACATACAAGAATGAAAAATTTCATAATGCTTCATGTAGCCTTTTATACATACTCTATAGAGAATGATGCGATTTTTATGGAAACATCATAGACTTTGTCCTAGACAGACAAGTCTAGATTCCTGTTCTATCTCCAGCACTTCCTAGCTATAAAATTGTAAGTAGACTACACATCATTTTTATTCTGTTTCTTCATTCTTAAAATATGTAAGAAGATAAACTTCTGATTCAAATTATGAGCTGACTTTATTAATATCCCAATGAAGTCTAGCATTATGAAGGGCCCCTTAAATATTAAACACCTAGGTTTGTCTGTACACACACATTTTTGAGGTACTGCTGAACTCCAAAGATAAAATTTAATAACCAATAATTACACCAAAAAGTATTTATATGCCACTAAAACCAAAAATGTTGTTTACACCATGTAGAAAATCAAATGTTCTAGCTGCTATCAAGTGACTATACTGTAGACCAGGTGCAAAGTGGAAGAGCTGATGCTAATAATCCCATATTAGATTAATAATTTTTGACGGAAAGGCAACACAACTGTCCATTGGATAATAGTGTCAGACTCCTTACAAGAGAAAGTGCAGATTCTTTTTGAAGGAATGATAAAAGATACAGGCCCTCAGAACTCTTATCTTAATAAAACATTATCATTTTGATTCCAACAATACAAAATACACTTATATACATTATATATCACATATAATAATTAACTACTTACATACTTCACTGTAAATGTATAGAGAGAATATCATAAGCAAATGATGGCTGTATACAGTCGGAGAAAATTCATGATTCTTTCTACAAATACAGGCAAAATATTTTCCAAAATTCAATATTTATTTATGATGCAAACAGCAAATTAACAGCAGAAAGCAATTTTGTAGCAGGATAAAGACTATTTAAATATATAAATGCAAAAAATAGCTATAACTTGCATCATACTAAACAGTAAAAGATTGAATACTTGAGGCTGGAGGAATAGCACAGAGGTTAAAATGCCTGCCTTGTAAGTGAAAGACCTTGAGTTTGATTCCCCAGAACTACATAAACCAGACACAGCGGCATATGCCTGTAGTCCCAGCACTCAGGAGGCAGAGGCAGCAGGAGGACTGCTGAGAGTCCAAGGCCGGTGTCTTAGTTTCTTTCTCGTTGCTGTTACTCACTACCCAACATCCACAAATTAGGGGTGGAAATTTTATTTTAGCTCACAGTTTCAGAAGTTCACAGTCCATTCAGGGATGGCTGGCAATAGAGGAAGAAGCACATGGCAGAGGTAGAGGTGGAGGCAGCTCTTCCCGACATTGCAAGCAGGTAGTCAAGTCAATTTATTTCAAATACAGTCAAGTAAAGAAAGAAGTAGCATATATATTTTCGGGTCCCATCCCAGTGATCTGTCCCTTCTGGTTCCAGCCTCGGTGTTCCACCTCTTCCAGGCTGAAGCCCCCACCACACACCTGTAATCCAATCTACACACCAGTAATCCAATCTGTCACATGTCTATCCTCCACCACACACCTATAGTCCACCCCTCCAGACCAGACCCCCATCTCCCAATAGCAGAGGATTTTATAAATAATCCATAACATCCAAATATATGCAACTTCTGGGGGAACATTCCACATCCAACTCATAATAGCCAGCCTCACCTATATAGTGAGTTCAGAACCATTTTGGACCACAGAGTGAGACCCTGTCACAAAAAAGACAATATTTTCCCACTAAGATTGGAAAGAGGACATATTCACTGACCATCTCTAACTAACATGATACCTGTTACTTCTGGTCAGTAGTAATAGGCAAAAAAGAAATGGAAAAAAAAGAAAGACTTTCAGATTAAGGAAACTGCCTTCAGGCTCATAAGACAATGTTGTTTGCATGGGAAATTCCAAAGGCTCCCAACTTAACATAGCTCCCAAACCTAATGAGCAATTTGGACCAAATTGCAGGATATAAGATCAATACACAGAAATCAGTCATGTTGCAAAATATTAATAGTGAAAATTAATAACTTGAAATGATAAATAATATTATTTATAGTAGTGAAAAAAATTGAAATAGGCAAAAATCTAAAAAAGTCCAGAATTGGCTTTCTCCTATTTTGACTTGGCTTCGTCTGCAATGGGGTAAGCAGCTCTCCAGCACCAGCCATATGATTCCACCATTACCAGCTGCCTATGAATGGACTGTGTGAGACACACTGAAACTCTGAGCTAAAATAAATCTTTCCTCCCTCACATTGTGGATGTTGGAGATTTTGTCACAGCAATGAGAAAGCTAAGAAAGGTTCCAAAATGCAAGATGAAGTGGTGAACCAGTGCATGTGGGCATCTCACTAAATCTAGCACTGGTTATGCAGAATAATAAAATCTCTAAATACTACTCTTCCATAGGGGCAGATAGATTTGGGGCTCTTGTAGGTATACCAACACAGCTTGAGATTATCATGCTTAGTGAAGTGAGTCAAACTCAGAAGGGTAAATATTGCATGATTTCTCTAATATGAGAAACCTAGGGTACAGGCATTTTATAGAACCAAACGAGTGTGGTAGTAGGAGTCAGGAGGAATGAAGGAGGGTGATGGAGGACCACAGAGGAGGGAGAGAAAGGGACTGTAATGTTGATGCGATATACATGTGCACAAGATACTCAAGCTTAATGTAACTATTGAGCACCACACATATACACTAATAAAGATGGAGAAAAAAGTAGGAAATAGATAAATAAAATAAAACATATAAATTTTACTGTGAAAACAAAACAACAGAACTAGAATGTGTTTGTGTGTCTATATATGTCCTGAAATTCCTAAACATGTCTTTCTTTACCAACTTCTGCAAATATTTATTCCTACTTTGTTCCCTCTTAATGTCTCTCCACCTCCTAATATCACTGGATAACTACTAGTCTTTTAGTGTGTCAGGTTATAATCAGGTATCCTACAGAAAACTTTCCCAGATAACCCTCATTCAAAGTCAAAGTGAAGTGGTTCTGCTGAGTTAGTGGGCACCATGCCTCTCCTAATAGTCGTGAAACAAGGGCTTTGTCATTTTATGATTTCATTTCAGACATCTAGTACAATGACTACAAGTGATAAGTAGGTAATTGTTGCATAAGGGAAGTAATTAATATGCTTTCACAATGAACTACAACCCCAGCCCCTCCTCTTTTTTTTTTTTTTTTTTTGACTTTGAGACACGGTCTTGGTAAGTTACTAAATTACCCAAGCTGAACTTGAACTTGTAATCATCCTGTCTCAGTCTTCCTCCAGAGTGCCAAGATTACAGTCCTTTGCCATTGGGCCTGATTTAAGACATAATTTTAATGGAATATTTTTAATATTCATTAATATATTTCTCTCATGAGTAGCAAATGCTACTTTATTTTTTCACTTCCAGTTAATTCACAGTTCTTTTATTTGATTTATAACGTGTCATAATTTTCCTGATAAGTGAGGAGAAGAGTGAAATTACTATCATCTTATATGTATGAGGTTACTGAAGCCCAAAGCAGATAATATCTTAAAATATCTCTCTCAGAAGAAGGGATAGCAATCAGATCCAAATCTCTTAAATAAAATCAGCATTTGGCGCATTTTTTTCAAATGTTCAACACTATAATGCCATGAATAGAAAAATGAGTTCTGATTTTCTCACAATGAATAGGATAGCCTAATATGGAATACAAATTACATAATTAGTTGAAATCTATATAGCTGTTACAGAAAAATTTTTTTCATTTTTTAAAAAATAACCACCAAGCCACAAAAATCACCTTTTTCCACAATTTTTTTTTTTTGGTCCAAAATAAGTATAAGTATAGAAGTGGTCAGTAACTTTTTATCGTTTATTCTAAATTCTAAACAATGCATGCTGCATAAATTTAAGCCAATTATTCTCATAGAACTGATTTCAGATTGACATTAGCACATGGTTTCAAGAACTTTTAACTGGGGGCTCGAGGAATGGCACAGCAGTTAAAGTGCTCGTCTTGAAAGCAAGAGCCCTGAGTTTGATTCCCCATCACCACATAAAGCTGGGTGTGGTGGCACACACCTGTAACCCCAGAACTCAGGAGGCTAAGACAGGAGAATTGTCCTGAGTCCAGGGCTAGCCTGGGCTACTGAGCAAGATCCTGTCAAAAAAAAAAAAAAAAAACCGAATACAATGATGAAAAAACTGTGATTTTTTTCTTTAAATTTCTGTATAGAAGTAATTATACTGATATTGGCAATCTGTGAAGACTCGATCTATAGATACCTTCAAGCTTGGACATAGGAGCAGTATGACTATTTCACTGATTAAACATTCTATTTTATTTTATAAATAGGGAATATTATGTCAACAATAGCCTAAAAAAATAAAAAGAGTATCTTACAATTCAACCTGCATAACAAATCTTTTGTTTTCACCTTATGTTTTCTAGAGTTTAGGTGCATATATTTGCAAGAGTAGTGTACATTTTAATGTGCTTTCACTTGACCTTACATTATAAACATTTTTATTTGTTGCCATTTTTGCAATATGGTTTTTAATGGATGATTTATAGTCTACAAATTAATATTCTGCTTTTTACTGAGCCATTTCTCATTTTTCAGATATTGAGCTGCTTTCAATTTTCCATTATTATAAATAAGTTAATAATGAATATTTTGTATGTGATTTTTCCCTTGACCTTAAAAATATTATGGAATTTCAGCAATAGCAACTACAAGTAGAAAAAAAAACTTGTATTATTACAAAGATTTAGCTGGCTTGGTAGCAGAACAGGTCTGTAATCTCAGCACTTGGAGACAATGTGGCAGGAGAAGCACAAACTAAAGCCCATCCTGAGCAACTTGGCAACTTAGCAAGAACCTGCCTCAGAAAAACAACAGAAAGGAGCCAGGGATGGAGCTCACACTGAAAGCTCTGTGTTCAATCCACAGTAATGTAAATAATAATAATAATAATAATGAATAAATATTCCAAATATTTTGCAATTTTATTTTTAACATTACTGCAGTTTATACTCTCAGCAATATATATATATATATATATATATATATATATATATATATATATATTTGTTTAAACACAAACTCACTTGTACATATATACTTCTAATTGGAAATAAATTCATCATTTGATTTAACTTCATTAATTATAACATCAAATTTCGTTGCACTTATGATTGTGTGGGACCTTGACTAGGCCTGGGATGATTGTAGGCAAAAGGAGGCTCATATCCCGATAATCTCATCTCTTGAGACCAGTAAGGGTGGAGCCACTCCCTCTTATCCCAGGCCCAGGATGTCCCACAGCTCAGGTTTCATCTTACCTAAATTCCTAATTTTCCCCTGCTTCCAGACCCTTGCCAGAAATCACACGGTCAGGTTTTGAAAGACCCACCATGCAAATTAGGTGACTTTCAGATCCCAAAATTCCTTCAATCAGTAAATGACCCTTGCCCTATTACCCTGGCTGAATCATCCTCCCTTCAACTGCTTATAAGCCTGGCCCTCACTTCCAATAAAGGAGCTATTACACTGATTCAGTCTCCTGGATGTTGTTCTGTGACATCCGCTGCTGGAGACCCTGTTGCCCCAGACTTTGCTGGCTCCTGACCACCCGTGGTCAATGGCAGCCTGGGACCCAGAGAGCCCAACACAATTGTTTGCATGTGAATTCATCATCCTCTTATACATTGAAGCTCCCCTCACCAGTGATAGAAAGACAACAGCCCAGTCCAAAAAAAAAAAAAAAAAAAAGCAATGTGACAATGTCAAGGTCATAAAGGAAGCAGATAATCCGTTAGGAGGGGAGGTTTTTGCAGGCAAATGGAGGAAACTTTGGAACATCATGCTTAGCGAAGTGAGTCAGAAGCAGAAGGTGAAACATCGAATGGTCTCTCTGATATGAGAGACCCAGATCACAACTATCTTGTGGAACTTAAAACGAAAAACAAAGTGAAACAGCGGGGTAGGGTTGGGAGGGAGGGAGGGACAAAAGGAGAGTGGGAAAGTCTTTGTCACCTTGACAAGATACGTATGTGCACAAAATGCTCAACTTCATTGTGAACCTGAAATTTTGCACTTATACATATCAATAAAATGGTAAAAAAATAAAATGATGTTCTTGCAAAAAATAAAGGGGGGGATGATCTTACAACTAACTCTTAGCTACTGGCTCATTCTTCAGCTATTTCCAAAAGGAACTGTAATATACTTTACTTTTAATGCAAAATCACAAATTCAGTAATTTTAATGCTTGAACATTGTCTTAGTTACTTTATCCTTGCTGTGACTCAATACCTAACATCCAGAAATTTACGGGAGAAAAGGTTTATCCTCCCCCCAACCACCCCCACCCCTGCACAGTTTCTTTGGAAGGTCACAGTCCACTCAGGGGCGGCTGGCAGCAAGGTTAAGTACATGGCAGAGGCAGAGGTGGAGGCAGCTCCTCATGACATCCCAAATAGGAAGCCAAGTCCCATCAAGTCCAGTCTCTCTCCAGAGGAAAAGCTTTAACAATCTTTCTTCTGCCTTCCCACACACACACACACACACACACACACACACAGTTCAAGTTCCCAGTTGGGCATCTCACATCCAGGTGGGTGTTCTTCCCTCATTTGCTGGCCCACAAATCTCTCACACCCTAATCTAGGCTAGTTCCTAAGTGCCTGATCTAGGCGTGGTTCCTAAACAGTAATCTAGATGTGATTCCTAATTGCCTCAAATTGACAAAATCTCTCCAGAGGTCACAAACAACATGAATATTATTTTGCATTTCATCTTAGAGAGGAAGCAAGGAAAACAATTAAGATAGTGAAGGAAGCTAGGCCCAGTAGCCTCGCCTTGGATTCTTTATGCTTAAGAAGGCTAATGCAGAAGGATCACAAGTTCCAGCCCAGCTGGCATCTTACTGAGATCCTCGCTGAAAATAAAAATAGACTACAACGTACCTCAGTGCGAAGGCTCTTGGCTCTATCCTATACCTCTACCACCATCAAAAAAAAAAAAAAAAGTACATACCTGGAAATACAGAGGCACAGAGGGAGTAGTTTCAGTCTCCATGCTTGTATAATAGTAATTTCTATTGAATATATAATTTAAGAAGTCATGTAAGTAAAATATAAATAATGTCTGCACTTAAGGGCACTCTAAACTAGCTCATGATTATGTTTATCTTTATGGCCAATTAACACTTTAATTCTAACAGGACTTTTAAGTATATTAAATGTTACTTCGTTTAAAATGCTTTGTGTATTAAGTTCCTACTGTGTGCCTGAAATTCCTGGGTATCTTTTATCTACTTATTTTAAAAATCCAATCAAATATATATTCGTTGTCTCCATTCCACAGGTAAAACTAAAAAAAGCAGAAAAAAAAATACTGCTGAGACTGACAGATTAAGTGGTAAGTAAACTGCCAGGTCTCTGAAGTTAATAACTAGATTGAATTGTCCATCTGATGTTGTCTCTCTTTAATGTCTATGGTCCCTCATTTACTTAAACATTTCATTTTGGTCTGTTCAAAAGTTAAATATATGCTCTTTTCTAAACACCTAATTTTTTCAACTAGAAATGACAATGACAATAGTATGTATTAATCCAAAATATGAATAAACTATAAGCAAAGTAATCAAAATAAATATTATCTTTTTTGACTATAAATTAATGCATGCTTTCTTTACAAATTTTCATCTGAATGAATGAAACTCCAGTGTCAAAGAAATTCACATTCTGGGCCTGATACTCTGTATTTCTAAGTAGCGGATTAATTTGCTCTTGTTTGAACATGAGTCTTGCTTGAACACTTGATCCTGAGCATTAGTTCCTTTCAACCACAGACTGCATTCTCCAGTTAATACAGCCTTGGTCCAATGGCTGCTTTCACTATGATAGCTTTCTTAGTCACTGCAGTCAAACTAACTCCTCTCTCTTTGGAATAGCTGATTGACTTTCTTCTATGCTGTCTACTTCATTATCTATATTCCAAGCAGTCCATGGAAAGAACACTAACTTTGATGGGACTCAATACTCAGTTCTAATATACATTATATTACTCTTCTAAAGATTAGTGTGCCAATGAGCTACTGCTGTATAACAAATTACCCTAAAACTTAGTAGCTTAAAACAGTAAGCCTATTCAAGGCTTTTGAATCTATGGGTAAATTATGCAATTCTCTAGCCTTACCTGGTCTACTGAAGAACCTGCAGTCAACCTGCACTAAGGAGGCAGCTTTGTGGATCCTGACTGGGCTCTTTAACATGTCTCCTAACCGGCTGGTAATGAAAGGACCGGTGATGATATCAAGCCTGGACAACCAGCGTGTTTGCTACAGTTCTCATTGTGTAGGACGCTTTGTTATTGTAGTTGATGCTGTTGCTATTATTTTTGTTGCTGTTGATTTGAACAAAGCAGTAACTAAGTTCCAAGGAAAAGCATGAAGAAATCCTTGTAGGGCCTAAGCTCAGAAATGATTGTCACCTCTGCAACATTCTCTTGGCCAAAGCTAATCACGTGGCACATTATATTTAAGTGGGAGGAAAAGAACATTCATCTCTTGATAAGAGAAGCTGCCAAAATCAGTGTAACCTTGTAGGGTTACAATAAAATTAAATGGAATATTTGATTACAGAGTCATTAGCAAGTGCTTTGAATTTAATGCATTCTCAATATGTTAAATTATGTACCTATCTTTGTACATCATTGCTGCTTATATTTTGTAAGTAGTAAGTCTACAAGACACACCAAGTGCATGGATTATTGAAATATATGTATGCTTCAGAAGATGTTTTGAAAACAAATTTAAAAAAACTTTTCAATACAAAATAGGCAACTAAGCACTAGCTTAGCAACTAAGTACTAGCTCAGGTTCTGTAAAACATGCACAGAAAAATACTGATGCCAAATGCCAGGGAAGCTTTAGCTATTTTTCCTCAAATTCTAGTTTCCTAATTTATATTTTCAGTCATATAAAAAGTGGCAATTTTACAAGGAGATATTTGATCATGCTCAATATATAATTTGTGCAGGACCATTATTTTGGCAATAGATTTTCTTTTATAGAAACAAAATAGAGTGTATAAATTGTGTATAACATGCTGAGAGAAAATCAGTATGGTTGTGCGCTTCTCATGCTCCAAGAATTTTTACTATAATAGAAATCTATAGGAACATAACACCTTCAAACTTCACTGCATCAATGTGTCATAGACAGACACAGTAAGAATACACTGTCATGGAGTTACTTGCTGAAATAAAGCATGTATACTGTATAGTAGCCAAGTAAATATACTGATTTTATCTATAATTTTAGAAGTCACTTTTTCTTGTCAAAGAACTTTGAAACAATAATCTACATAGGTTAATATGCCCATTTTAGGAATGTGTAAATGAGAGAAAATTGAATATATTTGCATTTCTCTACATAACAAAACTCAGAGCTGGATTTGAGACATGCAAAACTGTATACAATTCATGTAATTTGAAGACAGAAAATAATCTGCCATAATAATAAAATACCAAACTTTGGAGCTCGAGAAATGGCACAGCAGTTAAAATACTTCCCTAGCAAGCACAAGGCCCTGAGTTTGATTCCCCAGCAGCACATAAACACGGCCTGGTGGCACATGCCTATAATTCCAGCAACTGGGAGGCTCAAGCAGGAGGATTGCAACAAGTTCTAGGCCAGCCTGGGCTATGTAGTGAATTCACTTTAGGGCCAGCCTGGGCTACAGAGCTTCAAAAAAAAATTAACTTCCCAAATTAACCTACTAAAAATTTATAGATTTCTATAGATCCTTGAAGTATTACTTCAGTGTTTCTAACATCTGATTGATATTTTATCTTTCCCCCCCACAAACACATCAAAGCCAGTTCCTAAATATGTAAGAGACATACTCAAGCTTGAATATGCTATGCCCAATATTTAAAAATTTTAAATCATTGCTTCAATCTTATAGCTTAAAAATTTAGACAACAGTATATAATAACACAATACAAATCACACACTCAAGCCCTGTGTTTCAATTCTCATATTGTTCTGCACTTGCTTTAGTTATGATTGGAGCTCTTTCTAAAATCCTTTATATTTCTATTATCTTTGCTTCTTCTGAAAGGTAATCTCTTAGTGATTCACTGTTTACCATGTATAATTAGATTCTCCAATATTTAATATTTCTATCTAAAAACTATACATGAGTTTGAAATTTCTAACTATAAATGATATTATACTACATGCTATTTTTTCAAATTTCTTTGTCTTATTTAGCATTGTATATGTGAATTTCATCCATATTAATATATATGTTGCTCTAGCTTTATTTGAATGCATTATTTCTGTAGCCATCTTGTGTCTATATCACAAAATTTTTTATGTTGGTAAGTACTTCAAATGTTTCTGATTCTTTTGGTTTTCAAACAGTGCTGCCATGAAAAGGTTTGAGAGTATTGTATCTACTTTTGTGTGCATGGAAGTTTCTCTGCTTGAAAAGGAGGTACTAAGTTTTGGAAAGTTTACAGTTTCAACTTTATTAGATATTACCAATTTGCAATCCAGCTGTGCACAACAATTGCTGTTCCTCACACTGTCTTTCTTAAAGACTTTATATACTTTTCTGTTATATAATTACAACCTGCTATAATTCATCTTTTACTGTGCCCTGAAATCTCAGTGTAATACTCTACAGACACCTGCCAAACTTTGTTCTCATCAACATTCTGAACCATGATTATATAATAAGAAGGATACTCATCTGTTCCTTCTTGCTATAGTGGGAAGCAGAAATAAGAAGTGTTGAGAACATATGATCACATGTGATCTCTCCGATCACATATGTATGGGGGGTGGTAAGGCACACAGGGCAAAGCTTGCAGGTGTGTTTTGCTGACTTATGGGCCAGTGAGTGAGGGAGAGGTACCTACCATAGTTTAAGTTAAATAAAGGAAGGAAAAAGAAGCACTGTTATGGCCTCCTTATGGGAAAGCTCTGGCCTTGCCTGAGTCTCCAGACAGCTACTGCTCCTCACTTACCTGGTTTCTGTCTGTAATGTCTTAAGCAGCTTTCCAAGCTCTGCTATATCCACCATTTCTGGCCACCCATGAATGGATTGTGTGAGACCTTCTGAAGAAGCTGAGCTAAAATAAATCTTTCCTTCCTTAAGTTGTGGATGCCAGATATTTTGTCCCAACAACCAATAAACAACTGAGATACCCTCTAACCTAAATTCTTCCAGAAAGCCTATATGTTGAAATGCTCATTCTGCTCCAGAATGAGACAACTTTAGTTCTTGAAATGTTATGGTTCAGGATCTAATAATTTTTCCTGTTCTCCAATTCTCCCAAATATGATAAGCCTGTTTGTGCCTACCATTCTGATTCTGATCTTCCATGCAGGGTTATGTTTGCCTGATATGGGAGCAAGACAGTAAGTCTCCAATTCCCAAAAGCTTCATTATCAAATAGGCAAATGAATATCAGAGAAGGAAGATGTTTTCTCAATGCAGAGAGAAACTTGCAAGAATTAGAGTGCAACTCTGCTTCTTAGCAAAGTGGACTCTACTACACAATTTATTTCAAATGATCATCTAGTTCTTTTTTCTCTGAGAATTTATTGGTATTTTATAGAAAAAAATGTGTTCTGAAACGTATTCCTTAAAATAATGTTAAATAAACACAAATTTTAGCTTCTATATTATATATGGGGGACACTCCAATAACAAGGTGCATGTCTCATTTGTGTTTTCTTACTATATATCAGCAAGAAAGACTCATATATTGTACACTCTTAGTGATTTAGGCTAGGAGTGAAGCCAACATCACAAACCTTTCCAGTCATTGTGGTAGCAGAGAATTTAGGAGAACTTCACTCCTTCAAGGAAGCATTCTACCTCGGAATGTCACATGTCACTTTTACTTACAAATAAATCATGTTAGTCGGTTATTCACTAGCTCCACCCAAGCATAAGAAAACCAAGAACCACAATGTTACTGTGTGACTTAAAATAGAGAGAACTGAAAATATTTTGGTTATTTCCACAAATAAGTTGGTATTCTTGAGTAAGAACTCAAATACCTTCTGGGTTCAAAAATAGAATTAATATGTTCCTAGAAGTCTTGAGTTATGAAAGTCCTTAAGGTTCATATATAGCCAAATTATTTCTGTGATTTATATTCTATTCAGAGATGTCAGTCTGTCTTGAAACAGAAAATTGTGTAAGTTCCAGTTTCCGTGTGTTTATTGCAACTGTTTACATTTGGAGTTAAGACACATACACATAGTCTTATAAACTGGAATCAGGCTATAGGAGAGGAGCAACCAAGCTACTGTAGGAGAATTTTCTTTAAGAATGAAGGAATTAATGAGGGAAAAAAAGACTTTTCTCTTAAATCATAATCCAGCTATGATTATGTGCAGGTCTACGAAGACTAAAAGGGTTGTGTCTCCATTGAAAGGTCTGTTTCTCTACAGTCAGTCACACCATGAGACCCAAATCACTCTGCTGAGGGTATTTAAATAAATGGACATAGGAAGGAATAGTCATGCTGGCAGCAGTGCTATTGGTTGATGTCCTCATAGGCTACTGAAAATGATGTCACTGTGTGATCAAAACCTTTAAGTAGTTTCAGAGGCCACCAGCTAGAAAATCCTCATCAGAATAATTATAGTGATTATGAGATTAAAATATATCTATACCATTGTGTCTTTCTCAGTTCACATAGGTAGTAGATATGAATTAATCCTAAGGGCCATAAGAGATAGTTCTGCTTAGAACAGAGGGTTTTCTTCTTTTCAGTGTCTTTGAAGAAACACTGAGGCTAGTGGCTGGGATAGCCTGAATTAGTTAATGCAACGAATTATTTAGTTTGCTCAAAGATTAACTTACGTATTTACTATGTACTTATTTTATGCAAATCCTAATCATAAATTTTTCTGGGTATTCGACAATGCAAGGTAAACAACTTTTATGCTTCCTGAAGGAGCTAAAATTTAGGGAGACAGAAAACAGTTAAGCAGATAAGTAAATAAATAACAAAGTTTCAAATATTCACACCTAGAATATGAAGAAAAGAATTGAGAAAGACTTTAAGCTTTGATGAATGGTTGTGTTATGTAAAGTGGAGTTATAAGAGGCACTGGAACTTCAAGTATTTGATTTTGAACAGTGACTTTTGAAAGGCTGGCAAGATATTAGTGGAATTCTTGATTGGGCAGTTAGACATAATTGCCTAGAGCCTGATGGATAAGTTGATGCATGACACTGAGTCCCCACTGCAACAAGCAATGAAGTAGGGGTAGCAGCTTGGATCGTGTAGACATGAATAAAAACAGAGGCTGGCAGTCAATGGCCATTGGGCTGATATATAGTCTATATATCCAATCTCTTTCAAATTATCAAAGATTGAGGACATGCACTCCAAAAGGAAACAATAAGAGAATTTGAAAACAGCAAGATTTGAGTATTAATGTTAATGCGATCTCATTAACACCTACTTAGATATTAGTAAAGTATGGGTTGCTCAGGGGCTAGCTGTACATGCAAAGTGCTATGTGCTTATTTAACAGTTATCCAAAATGATTATTTTTATTTCATAATTTCATAATATTTGTTGAATCTCTACAGAGTAGGGATGCTATACTAATGCCTTATAGTAGGGTACTGCATTTGGAGCTAAAGTGTGGTGATTTTGCTTCCACAGAGTTTATTCTTTCCATCTCTGGTAATCCTTTTGGCTGACACGCTTCAGATGTCAGTACCCTCAGGGATTGACTCAATAGCTGTGAGAGTCTCCTTTCTCAAGGATATGGCCCATATCCAATGACTGATCTATCCAGGAATATAAATGCTGCAACTTCTACGACTAAGTTGAAATAATTCTGCAGGGAAATCTACAAGATAAGTCCTACTGGGTTTGCTGTGAGTATATCACAGCTTGTCTCCTCACTTGCTCAGTCCTGCACTTTCCTCCCCTTCATAGATATTGATGCCAAGATTAATCCTTAATAAACATTCTGTATACTAAACTCTGTCTTGGTATCTGCTATTCAAGGAACCCAACTCACAGCGCACACACATACACACACACAAGAGTTATGCCACCATTATTTATTATGCAAATGGATATGCAGTTATTTAAAAACAAATCAGCAAAGCTTTTGACTTCTCCTATCAAAAAGTAGACACTCCGTGCCCTCCTTTGAAACTGGGTAGGCCTTTGTGACTGCTTAATTAAACAAAGGAATACTGTAGAAAAGGCTTTTGTGTGACATGTGAGTTCTGAGTCTGAGGACATGTGACTTCTGCTGATCCCTCTTGGGACATTCACTCAGGGAGCCTTTTGTTTGCATGTAAGAAACCTAGCTTCCACTTGGCATGAAGCCACCATTAGAGAAACATTGTGGAAAAACCGTAAAGGGAGCTCAGTCTGAGAAGCCTTCATTGCTCTAGATCCCAGATGCTTGCCTTACTCTAGACCATGCACCAAAAGTGACTGAAGACTCTGTGGTATCCTCAGCCCTCCACGAGAGACTACCAGCACCTACCAGCACCTCCATGAGAGACTATAATGAAGATTCACTAATTGAGCTCAGGCAACCCTTAGGTAAACGAGACAAGTGAGCTATTGTCTTAAGTCATTGTTGTAGGGTGATTTGGTCACAGCTGTAATTAACTGCAACAATAAAATTACTGTACTTCTCTCATATCAGTTTCCCTATCTCTCTATATTTTATTAAAGCCTTTGAACCCACCTCACTAGCATGCTGTAGAAATAACATTAATGATAGGTAAACTTGCTTTATAACCTATGAGGCATTTGAAGAGCAATTTAGTATTATTATCACCATAAATCTTCATTAGCTTGGAACAGATTGTACAGAACACAAGAAGAAGGCATGACTGCTCATCTTAAGAAGAAATGATTTTAGCTCTCAGTTTATAAAAAGTTATCTTAATCACAAAAATGTACAAAGAAAGATCTGGAATGGTAAGGGGAAAAATGGAAAACAGTTGATTTAAAAGGAGTATTATATTTTTCTTCATCTACCCTTTCTTTACAGTTCTGATCAAAAGACTTTTTTCAAGTACAGTTATAGAAGGCTGAATTTTGTCCTCTCAAACTTCAATTAGAAATTCTATAGTCACAATTTCCTCTTTCCCTCTTTTTCCACTTATTATATTAAGCCATGCCCCACCCCTTTGTTTCTTTCTTTGATATATATGATATTTAATATATACAATATATATTTATATTTTACATATATTGTTTAAAATATTAGGAATTGAACCCAGGGCCTAGGGCATGCTAGAGATATACCCTACCACTGAATTACAACCCCAGCTCTCTGACCTATTTATTTTGAAATCTGTACCTTTAATTAGATGTAAAAACATCTGGAAGAAAATGTTCAAAAATTCTACATAACTGTGCTCTTAGAGAGAAACCATTGCAGTCATTTGTAATCAGATTTACCTCATAAATGTTCATATAATAAACTCCAAAGAGTGCATAAGATTTGAAAGACAACAAATGATCAGTGATGATTTATTTAACTAAAAATTGAGAATTTTATATCTTCTGATTTTTTTTTTGTTTTCCCTTTTTAAAAAATTTTCTAGATTCCAAGATTTTCCCCTGGTCTGCATTAGTGCAACCTGATAACCACTTCAATTCCCCATCCCAACACACACGCGCACACACACACACACACACACACACACACACACACACACATTCATGTCCTTTCAGGCATATTTTTGGATTGAGCTTTCTGCACCCCTACTGATGAACAGTTGTTAATTATAAATGTAAGAAATATTTGTCACTTTGAGTAGAGCATTTAAATTATGAATGTAACTCTCCTCCCAGAATTCTTATTTTTATTTCCTACGTAAGAGATACGAAAGCTTCTAGGTAGTAGCTGTTCCATTCACCTGGCAGAAATATCTTCTACTTCTTGATGGATATGTATCATCAATAATAGATAAATTATTATTGTTGCTTAAGCCCTTGAGGTTTGTCTCCATCCCCCTCCACAGCTTAATTTCCTGAAATAGCTTTACTGATAGGCTCTACACGTAGGGACCAGAACTGATTGGTGAGTTGGCAAAGCTAGAAAAAAGAGAAATCACAGCTTGGGTAAAATCGCTCTCCTTTCCAAATCTGCCAATTGAATATAAACTGCATTAGTAATTCAGCATGTAAAGAAGTTGCCAAAATGTTGCTGTGGAGACCAAAAACGCTCACTTTGACTGACCATATCACACGGACTTTTGAATGTCTTTGTAATGTACTGTTTTTATTTATTTATTTATTTATTTATTTATTTTTGATACTAGAGACTCAACCCAGGATCTTCATACTGAGTTCTTTTTTTTTTTCTTTTTATTTCAAGACAAGGCCTTACTAAGTCACGGGATTGCCCAAGTTAGACTCCAACTTGCAATCCTCTTGCCCCAACTTCCCAGAGGCCTGGGATTACAGTGGCACAAACCCATCTGAATCATGTTTGACTGTTGAAGGGATTATGTCAATTTGTGGGGATTAGGAACAATACCTCCACTAAGATTAAGAATTGAGAACCAGCCTGGATTCAAGTGCCAGGGATTTGTGGGCCAGCCTATGAGGGAAAAGCACCCATCCAGATGTGAGAGGTTCAACTGGAACTCCAACATTATAAAAAGAAGGTAGAAGGAAGATTGTTACAGTTTCTTCCACTGGAAAAGCTCTCACCTTCGCCATTGTCTATAGATGCCGACTTGTTATAAACCCACAGATCTTCACCACAGATTTGTTCCAATCTCAACTTGCACCTGTCTGCCCGTTGCTGATCTTCAGTCATAGATCTTCAGGCTCCAGTCTTTGCAATTGTCCTTTGAACAAGCGAGATCCGCAGCAGAACTCTCACCTCACTGGCTGTCCTGCAGTGCCAGACGGGAGATCTACTTCATGGCTAAGCAACTATCTTAGACTATCCCTATTCTTGGATTTGTAAACCGTCCTAATATATCCCTGTTGTTATAAAATGTGTAAATTTTGTCTTTTGAAGAACCCAAACTAATACATTGTGTATACTTTTTAGACTTTCCAAATGTTCTATTAAATTCTGTTACAATTGTGGAGAGAGGTATTGGTTAAGTTCCTCTGAAACAGACAGCTGTACGCAGAAAGTTAAGTTAGGATTGCCATCAAGAAACATTTCTTAATTTGGAAATAAGTTATGACTAAACAAATACTACTAAAGTGGAAACTGGGAAAACTGGCTTAGTTCCATGAATGATATTTGCAGAATTCGAAGGCAAACATATTTACAGGTTTGGAGTTGAAAGTAAGAATGTGACAAGAGTTCTGTGGCCACTTCTATGGAACACTATGCTGGAGGAAGTAATGGCAGAGAAAGAAATACTCAAAAATTTCCTGGAAAGGAAGAAAAAACCCACTTCCGACTGATACAGAAAACATAATTGGTCAGAGGCACAAGACGAGCTGCTGCTCCTGCTGCAGCAGAAAAGAGACCTCAACTGATGGTACAAGGAGATGTTAAGAGAGTCCTTTATAGCTGTTCTGGTTGAAACAAGGAGTCAGAGCTTTTGTGTCCATGCACTAACCAGTTGTTGCAGGAGTACACAGGAAGGAGGTAAAACTTTCAGCTAAAGTTTCCCTCAGTGAAGGGTAATTTTTAGAGAAAGACTCAGCAGTGAGCTACCTGGAACCTGCCAGATGGAGGAACTTATATTTCTGTAATGAGAAATTCTGCAGACTCCCACACAGCATTGACTGTACAAGTAATATAAGTTTCTAAAAAAATTATTGCCAACCTGTTAGCAGGTTATCCACCATTAAATCCATTTTGTGTCCACTGGGCTGCTGCTTCCTTGTCTCTAACTATCGAAGTATATTTCACCTTAAGAATTCAACACAAACATCAAACATCTGTGATCCTCCCAGGAAATGTTTCTTCTTAGGAGATCTTCTTAACTCTACATGTCATTTCTGAAATAAGTTTGCTTTGTGTGAAGAAAAGGCCCTCTAACTGGATGATCATGGGGCTGCTCCTCAAAGCAGATATGCAGAGAAACTAACATGAAAAATGGCCAAGGATAGGGTGGACAACCTAAGAGAGGCAGACGAAGGCACTCCAGGGTCCTACACAGATAACCCTGATCCTGGGAGTCCCGAGTATCTTGTAGTTCCATCCGATGTCTTGCAAGGCATAATCTTCTCTCCACAATACTCTATACAGTGTTTCTCTATTATTATTTCTAAGGCTTCACTAAAGGATGATTTTTAAGTCCCTTGCTTAACTTGGCCTTGCTTTAAAGGAAGCAGACTGCTTTACTGCATTATTAGACCTGCCATTCCCCATCCTTGGCTCCATCTTCACCTACAGACGAAATCTGCATGGTTGTTCTGGCACTATTGAGAAGCTTCACTAAGGGAAGGGAAAATGCTAGGCAGTGGGAGTCTGAGCTAGCAGGTCTAATTGTTCTTTCCTAATGGAAATCCTCCTATAGAGTCAACCTCCAATTCTGTTTCAAGTTTCTATTTTTCAGGGAAGCAATTTCTTTATCTACTTTTAATTAAACTTATTTTTACACAAATTTTATTTCCTCATTAGACCTGACGGTCACTGAGAAAAAATAAATTCAGGAAATTCACTAAAAGACTTCCTTTTCCCATTTGCAAAATGAGTGGCAATAATTCCTCAGAGCCCTTCCGTTGGTAGAATTTGCTAATTTTATGTGAGTTAGCCTAAAATGATACGGTGTCACAATTTTGAAAGGGTTAAGAATATCTTATCTCCAGTTTCCACATTGGTTTGTTGGCAGATATGCTGCCTACATCCTTTCTCACTACTGTCAGGTAAAATAAGTGCTCTGGAACAGAGGGCAAGAATAACACAAAGAAAATTTCACACCAGCCGTCATCGGGAACTCCAGGGCAATTTGACTTAAAGCAGCTTGAAATTTTAAAAGAGAAACAGAAAGTGTAATCTGTTTTCTCATTCGATTTCACTTTCCTCTTGAAAGAAGCACACTCTGTCTCCCCAAAGATTTTTCCCCTCAACAGAAAACCCATTGCACAGCTTGACATGTAATTTAAATCACAATTAAGCTTCCAGTTCCAATGTGTCTTCCTCATAAATCTGCTATGAACCTCCCATTGTTCTGCTAAATTCTCTTATCTTCCTAAACTGCATGACCCCAGTTTTATTTTTCCTAGACATAAAATGCTGAATTACAGCTTATTTATGAGTTTCATGAAGAAGACTAATTTGGCCGCCATTTGCTGAGAAATTCTCACCAGGTTATTATGCTCCTAAATCTCATTAGTCAATAAAATATACACAAAATAAAAATTACTCCAAATTAGCCTTCAGAGCAGAATTCCTGGCATCATCGCAATGTTTTGAAGATACCATCAGCCAACACTAATTAAGAGCATTCCCTCCTCTCTGCTCAGAAATGCCACCTATGTGTCCAATCCTATCTGCTTCTTATAAATATCCATGCTCTAGCACACTCTGCTTTAAGGAACATTGCCTTTTCACTTAGAATTCATCCACTATGAGCAATGCTTAAAATTTCTTGGATTATATGTTCTTGATTAAATCCTGGGCACCTACCATTAATCTAAGTTTTCTTGAGAATGTTCAAGCAACTGGCGAGATGGGTCTGCTGTAGTTTCAATGACTTTAAGGCTTCAGTAGTCCCATACAAAAAAAAAAAATTACTGAAGACATTAAGTCTGATAGCTATTAATAAAATAGCATGGAAATCAACTCACTAAGAATTGATGTCCACTATCATATAAGCTGCATGCAGTAGAAATTTTGAAGCACTGTACACTGCCATTGATGGGACTTAAACAACTGTTGAATGAAGAGGTGAACTTTGGTCCCAGTTCTGTTCTATTCTTAAAATCTAGTTCCAAGACCCAAATCCTTCATGTACAAACTGGAGATAATTACAAAGCGTATTTCGTGAAGTAACTTGGGGAAAATGGAACGTGATACAGCATAAATATATCAGTATTTAAGCAATAAAATTACTACTGCTCATAATATTTTTATATAAGGACTCAAGCTAAGTATAAAATAAAACATATTTTAGATTCTTGAAGAGAGAATGGGAAAACTGTTTAAGAGATGTGAAATTATTCTTTCTCCTGAGATGTGAAAAACAAGCTTTTAGACACAAAAAATTGTGGTTTGGGTAAAATTATCTGAATGGATACTCAAGTTTATACAAAATTATAGCAATAATTCTCCTTTGAAATAGAAATAGTATTTAAACATGTAAAGAAAAGAAATAAATTGCTTAATATTGCAACGTATTGGCTATGATATAAACAATTATAGTCTATTTGTTTAAAAAACACTCTTTCCTATCTATCTAGAGCATACTGTATCTGCACATTGTTGTTCATCCTTATATACAAAAGTATGAATATTTTCTCCAAACAGATGTCCATGTGAACTTGAGAGAAGATTTCTGAAAATTGCAAAAAAGACTTGGAGACAAAATCTGCATTTATTGACAAAGTACATAACGACAACCAGACTTGTATTGCTGAAGTCCTTAACTCTGGGATGACTCTTAGACAAATGCCAGCATTTATGGAAGAAAAAGAGAAAAGAAAAGAAAAGAAAAGAAAAGAAAAGAAAGAGAAAGAAAAAAAGAAACAAAAGAAAGAAAGAAAATCCTCAAGCATTTAAAAATGTATGGATGCCCTTCTGTCTTCTCCTGAAGATCTGGGACCCAAAGGGCAAAAGCAAACTCCATAGAGAGAAATGGGTTTTGTAGAGAGTGGAGTACATCCAGCATAGTGGAGCTCAGAAAGTAATAAACAGAAGTACATGGATTTCCCCATCTGTCACTTACCCACTATGGAACACAGGTGACTTGGAAGCCGCTGTCTGGAGATACAGCCAGAATGGAAAGGGAATCGAGATAAGGATCTAGGTAATTCCTGAGTTCTTTGCACCCTAAAACTTGATGCAGGTAATTACATAAAATGTTAAATAAGAACAAAGATGCAACAAAACAACAACCAACATTCATTTGAAAAATTGAAAAAGGGTATTCTCTGGATAGAAGAAAATGGTTAGCTTAATAATCTTTGTAATTTCATGTAGTTGCTCATCCATTCAGTGAACATTTCATGAAGCACAGCTATGTCAGAAATTGGGCTAGATACTAGGTTTCCAGACATGAATAAGGCAAAACTCTGATGTAGAGGCATTCATAGTATGATAGAAAACGGGATAAACTAACTCATCCTCACAAGTCTGGGGTGTGTGTGTGTGTGTGTGTGTGTGTGTGTGTGTGTGTGCGCGTTCCTGGGGGAAAAATCTTTGTTAACAGAGCTTCTGATTTTTTGCTCTCCTCCACTGACTCCTGCCTGAGTTCTGTAATTGGCTTAGTTGCAATTTCTGCTTCTGTAACTCATTTAACTGCATAAACCAGACATACCTTAGTGTTCTCATAAGCCAGCAGGGGGAAGAGTCTCAAACCTTGCCCCATACACCATATTCAAACCTATACCCTCCAATTAATGAATGTCAGCTTTGTTTTCTGTTAACTGCCACTGAAAAATCCTATACATTTGGATTATCCTGAGCCTGGGGCCCACGTGTTTCCACAAAGACACCCTGGGTCCACATGGGTTGAAAAGTTACCTTTTCGTGGCTGTGATTTGCTACCTGATATCCACAACTTTAGAAAGGAAATATTTACTTTAGCTCACAGTTTCAGAAGGTCATAGTCCATTCATGGTCATCAGAAAGCAACAGTGGTAGTATGTGGAAGAGGTGGAGTGGGAGGCAGTTCTTCATAGTACTGCAAACAAGAAGTCCCCAAAGGAAGAAAGCAGCGTTTACTACTCCAGGTCCTGTCCCAGTGATCTACCTCTTCTGGCTTCAATCTCTGTGTTCTTCTGCTTCTTCTAGGTTTAGGCCCCTAATCTACTTCTCACCTATAATCTATAATCTACTATATGTCTGTTTTCCACCACACACCAATAAGCCACCACACATCTACAATCCTCCCCTCCAGACCAGGCACCCATCTCCTAAACAGGAGATGGTTCTGCAGACAATCCATAACATCCAAATACATGAAACTTCCGAGGGATCGTACAGATCCAAATCACAATAACATATGTAAAACAAAGACCCTCCTTTCAACTCAAGAGTGCTGTCATGTGTGTCTCTTGGTCTGATCTCTGCAACAAGAGTGCCAACGTATATGCTTGTATGTATGTATGCAATATTTTGTGTGTATAAAAAGGAATTACAAAGGAAAGCTGTTAACTACACATTGACAACAACTAAGAAAGTAAAACTTGAATTCTATTCTTATATTCTGAAACTGCAGTTGTTTCATATCACAGGAAAAGATTATTTCAAAACTTTTTACTTTACAGGTCAAAAAAGCAAAACCAGTGAAAAAGAGCACAGTGTTAAGAGCTATCAGATGCACATTGCATACTAGCTTCCTGAGCTGAATAGATGCTACAATAGCCATTAATAGTATTACATAAGTAGATTACTTTGCTTTTGTGCATTTTAAAGCCTTTAGTGTTAAATCATAAAAAATAATCACTACCATTTACTTGATGAACTTCAAAAATTGAATATTTTGTGGAATATATTGTATATTTCAGTGTTCAGTAATTTTGAATTATTTTTCGGTTTTTAAACTGTTTTCCCCTTGCTCAATGAGAAAGCAGCAAATGAACCCCTGAACTTATTTATATTCAACCAATATTTCTTAAATGTCTACTGTGTGTCAAGCACAGAGATTGTTGTGGTTAGTATCTGGAGTGTCCCCCAAAAGTCTCATGTATTTTAATGGAACTATGTGATGTTGGTGGATTGGGGTCTGATCTGGAGGGGTGGATTACAGTTAAACTAGGATTAATGGTGTGTAGTGGCCAAACCTGGATGCAGGAGGGACTGGTTACTGGGTGGAGACCTGAAAGGATACATAAGCTGCACCTGCCTTCCTGGAGGACTGGGACTAGTCTCAGCTAGCCTCAGCTTGTCTTCCTCTTTGTTCAGGGACGCTGCCTGCACCTCTCTCTCTCTGTACCATGTACTTCGATTGTTGCCAGCCGCCCTGAATGGACTGTGACCTTCGAGACTGTGAGCTAAAATAAACCTTTCCTTTCCTAACTTTGTGGGTGTTGGGTATTGAGTCACAGCAATGAAAAAGTAACCAAGACAGAGAAGTAGACCAAAGGCATGTCACAGTAGAAATACATGTCAAAAAAGGGTGGATAAATCTTACATAAGTTAATTCAAGCTAAGTATGAAAATACTATTTTTAACCTTTGAAGAGCAGTCATCGGGTAAACTGATTAAACGATGCAAGCATTTTTTTAACGGATCCTACTTGGGAGTTGAAATATAGTTATAATTATACACGTGGGGAGTGGAGAGGCAATGATATTTCAAGTTCAGCATGAGCAGAGACAGAGATGGAGACATGATTATTAATGTTTCAAAAATAGCAAAAAGTTAAAAGTTCAGACAGCACACCCATCCCATAATCTGGTTTGGTCTATCTCTTGTCCTAGTTTTGTTCATCTTCTATTCCATTGCCTGTGGAATCTACTCTATTTAAACTGCCTTTTACTTTTCTCTGCTTCTGGCTAATGTTTTTATAAATGGCTTCTACACTCAACTATAAGCTCCTTGGACACAGGGCCACACCTTATCCATCTTTGTATCCTACAGCACAACACAATCATTGACGTAATGCATGTGCACTATAAATGCCTACTGGATTCATTAATTCATTCATTTATTACTAAGTAATTGAACATTCTCTTCAGTGAGTGGTGCTTGCCCAGTCATAAGACAAAATGATAGTAATCTAAGGAAGAAAACAGAGATGAACCAGGGAAAGGAGTATGAGAACAGATAATTAAAGCCTGGGCCTGTCACTTTAACCTTTCCACTACACTAATTGATTTCTACTTTAAAATGTGTCAAAAATTCACAAAAAGGTTGATAGTTTTACTATGTTGTGTACTTAATGACATTTTGAACTTCTTTGTGCATAAAAGGCAATTTTCTTTTAAACCTTTGATATATGGTAATAAAGTCGGCATGAATTTTAGAAAAGTTTAGTAGTTGCCTATTGTAATCCCTAGTCCTAGGCGAGTTTTAGTCAAAGTTAGAATACTTCCAGCATATTGACAGCAGTTAAACAGCACAGATGCAGCTGGGGATAAACGGCCGTCCCCAGTAAGGACTTCCACGGAAGGCTGGGTGTATCGTGTGACAACCTGCAGACAATCCCCCCAACTGTGAATGCTTTCAATACTAGGTATAAACAAAGAAAATAGGGTGGGATGTCGGGGGCTGGAGTCCAGATGGGTGCAGTGTGGGATTGCTTTATCAGCAGCTCCCATGGTCTCAGATAGAAGACGGAGATTTAGTAAAGGAAGTTCATTTAAGGCTTAGCTAAAAATGGAGGAACAACTGGGTCTGAAAGGTGGTCAGAGGACTGGCAAAAAAAAAACCATAAAGATCATCAGCCAGATGAGTGTGACTTCCCGGACAAGAAAAGGGCCTTGAGCCACACCAGGATGCCATGCCAAGGGTAGAGGAATGTAAGCACCTTTGGACATAGTACCATTATGCCTGCAATTAGGGTAAAATGCAACAGGCTTTATGCTCACCACAACTTCATAGGAGCTACAAGAGACACTTTGGATTGGTACATCATCGCAGACTGAGACACAAGAAGAGTGGGACCAGATCCCACTCTCTCCATTGGTCAGCAAGGTCAAAGATCTTGGATACAGAGATTTCACTTTCAAATAACAGAGAAACTTTTTTTTTCCTTTGGACATTGGCATCCATTCAATGATTCTTTTAAGTATATTGAACTTGTATTTTCTGATATTGATTTCTTTTTCTTTTCTTTCTTCTTTTTTTATTTGTTAATTTTTACATTTCTTTCTCTCAGGTAGTTCGCTATGCTCTTTTGAAATGCCTTTCCAAAGATTCTGGAGACAATTCATAACTCTCATAACTCTCCTTATTTCTTCTTATTTTTGTCTCTGTTGCTTAAATATAGCCACTTCCTTCTGATCTGGGGTTTGAATTCTGTCTGGATTTTCTCTATCCCATATAAACCCATCTGCTTTCCAGCACACTTTCACAGTCTCCAGCAATACTATTCAATATTGTTAAAATTGAATAACTCACAGCCATATAGCTTGACATGTTAGGAATGAGCAATTTTATACAATTTAGTTAGACATAGGTCATTAGAGTAGATATTTTAATGTATTATCAACAATAATATAGTGTCACCTTTAACTCTTCTTGTAAGTTATCAGTCAATCTGTATAGATACTTTCATTAGTAGTGTAGATCACATTTTAATTTTAAGAGTAGAATAGTTGTTTGAGCTCATAATTTGTTAGGATATGTCAATAACTGGTATGCATTAAGTTTAACCATTGATATTGATACCTGTCCCACTGTTGAAGAGAGTATAGTTGTTGGAGCCCTGGCTGATGACTTCTAGTAGTTTGGTTTAGTCTATATAAGCATTATATATGCCTATTTCATTGTTGACAGTGACATAGTACTGACAATGATGGAAACTTTAGATAAGTCAATATTAGGTTTATTTGGTTTATTAGGTTTATACATTGATGGGGTAGACTGTGCCTTTTAATATGAAGGGTATCAGTTGTAGGATACAACTGGTTATTAGATTTTTGCCAACAATGTGCTAGTCTTAAATTATAATATTATTATAGATCTTCATTCATGTTGTAGATGGCAACACATGTTGACCTTGATTTCCAACATATGCTAATCATTAGCTTGTTTTTCAACAACATACAATACTGTAATCTACTTCTCTTTCACTGAAAAGTAGAGATCAAATAACCAGCAGAAGATTGTTAAATGAAAAGATGCCCCCCTCACCACACACACCCCAAATTAATGGCCGAGTAAGCTAAAAGAAGGAATAAATATTAAAATCTAAATGAACTCGGGAAAATTCTAAGAAAAGAAGAAATATAATGAAAGAAATTGTTATGGTAGAGGCAATATTGTGGTTTTGATCTGGAAGGTTCCCCCAAAATCTCAGTATTTGGATGTTATGAATTATGTATGGAACCATGTGATGTCAGGAGGGGGATGCCTGGTCTGGAAGGGTGAATTATGGGTATGTGGTGGGTTGTAAGCATGTGGTAGAAGCCAGGCATGTGACAGATTATAGATTACAGGCATGTGGTGATTAGAGGCTTAAACCTGGAAGGAGTGGAACACTTAGGCCAGAACACTTCACACAGAAGGGGTGAATCACTGGGACAGGACCTGGAAGGGTATGTATTACTTCCTTCCTTCCTTCTTTCCTTCCACCAAAACTCGGCCTCCTGTTTGCAATACCATGAGGAGCTGCGTCCACTTGTGCCCCTGCCATGTGCTGTCACTGTTGCCAGCTGCCATGAATGCTGTGTGACCTTCCAAAACTGTGAGCTAAAGTAAACTATATCTCCCTAATGTGTATGTCATATATTGAGTCACAACTCTTCTTTTAAAAGATTGGATCAATACTGCAAACTTATCTTTTTCCTCTGCAATTTTTCTTCCTTCTTTTCACTATAGAGTTGGCTAAAATTCCCAAGTAGTACCCACATGACAGCCTGAACAATGGGCTACCTCAAAATTTGTGCCACTAGATAAAGTAGTACACTGCCTTTAATCTCAATATCAGGTAAAGTCTCAGGGCAGGGGCAAAGTTATAGTGCACTTTTGCCAGAGCATAGCATGCATTTTTTTTTTTTTTTTTTTTTTTTTTTTTTTTTTTTTTTTTTTTTTTTTTTTGACCAACTGCCAAAAAAGTTCTCCTTATCTGAAACTTTTCGAGAATGGCCTTTCCAATCTACAGTTCTCTTGGCATTCTGGTCTTCTGAACTCTGACCAAAATGTGCCATCAAGTTTGGATCATACCATTTGAAGGCTTCAACAGTCACCATCTTTCCGAACTCCTTCCCCAAATCAGTTCCAAAGGCTTCCAAACCATGAGAGGCAAAGTCACAGCAACAACCCCACTTCTCTGGTACCAATTTCTTAGTTATTTTTTCATCATTGTGACTCAATCCCTGACATCCACAATTTAAGGGAGGAAAGACTTTAATAAACAGTTTTCAAAGGTCTCAGTTCATTCATGGGAAATTGGCAATGTTGGAAGTCATGACAGAGTCCTAGCAGGAGAGGAGCTCTTCACAGCATGGTGGACAGGAAGCCAAATGAGCAAGGAAAGGAGCTAGCATACATCCTTCCGGGTCACGTCCTAGTGACGAACTCTTTTAGGTTGATGCCCAGTATTCTATCCTTTACGACTCACCTTTTAACAGGACATGATTCCATAACTATTCCACAACATGCAAACACATAAGGCTTTAGAAGGACATTCTAGATCCATAACACAAAGGGAAGTACAAATTATGGTACCATCCTCCAATTAGAATTATTTAGGGAAAAAGAAAGAAAATGAAAGAAGTCCCTGTGTGTAGTTTTTTTTTTTTTTTTACTTTGAGGAAAATTTAAGTTTTGTCATGAGATATAAGATGAAAGCTCAAAAAATAAGTCTTTGGGACCTGGAACTCTCCTTGATAACATAGTAAATGCTGTTATTCAGTTTTCTATAACTGAGACATGGAGGGAAAAAACAATGAGGAAACAAGGTTC
Organism: Ctenodactylus gundi; assembly: GCA_004027205.1. Classification (NCBI taxonomy): domain Eukaryota; kingdom Metazoa; phylum Chordata; class Mammalia; order Rodentia; family Ctenodactylidae; genus Ctenodactylus; species Ctenodactylus gundi. The sequence continues at coordinate 63,048 of PVKB01002598.1, read as the reverse complement.
TCACCACACTAGGAGGCCACCAAGCTTTACTTCTTGGCTCTTTCCCCAGAAATCACATTTTACTATGCCACTGGAATAGAAGCTGTTTCCTAGTGTAGTGAGAAGCTCCTAGCTTCCTGTTTCCTCTCCTCAAAGCTCCTGATTTAGGACTGCTAAAATATGAGAGACAGGTTATGTGTGACTTTGTAGCTGAGCATCAAGGTATGACTATAAGGTTTCTTACGCAGTCTTAGGGCCTATTCAAAGGTCTGTGAATAGCTGATGAAGAGAGCTAGCCCAGAGGAAGCTCAGCAATATTATAACATTATCTTTTTGTTTCATTGGTAACAAACTGAAAAATACAAGAAGGATAAATTTAGCAAACTATTCAGATGGCTTTGAGGTGTCAAAACCAAGAACACAGCATTTTCCAGTAGAATCTAATTCAGGAGAGGACTGTCTTCATGTTTATAAAACACTATGCCAAACTGACAAGGATTTTGACACAAAATGTGATGCTCTGCTTATATGTGGAGATGGCTCAATGAACACATCATCAGTGCTCTCCTTTGCTGCATCCTTGGATCATCATCTTTATAAAACAGGGAAAATGATCTTTGGGGCTCATGGGGTAAAAAATGCTGCAGTTAGTGGCTCGAAATATTTATTTGAATATATTTGAATCTCAAGGCAAAATGGTTAAATAGGTTAGAATTAATTCTGTATATTTTGCTGTTGTTTGTTTGGTACTGGGAATTGAATCCAGGGTCTTTGCATTGAGCAACATCCTAAATATCCTTTTTGTTGTATTTTATTTTACTTTATTACTATTTTTCTTTGAGACAGGGCTCACTAAATTTCTGAGCTACCTAGACTTGGCTCAAACTGGCATCCTCCTAACTCAGCCTCACAGACTGCTGGGAACACAGGCATGAGCTACCATGCCTGGCTTCCATTGGAAACTTTTACCAAAGGTTCCCACAGAGGGAAGAGATAGTTCTGGTATACTAACATACAGACTTAGTAGAAAATTAGAGGACAGAGGCTGGCAGTTAACATGTGTTTTTGAAGTAGAAAATGAAGTTAGAATTTTGAGAGAAAATATCTGTGAGTATTAGAGGACTGCAGAATGATGTGACATATAGAAAAGATGTTGATTATAGAAGCAGATTTTGTCAGAAAAAGAATTTAAGCATGAAAGGTCTTTGAATCTATCAAAAAGTGAGGTAGAAAAAAAAATTAACCTAGATCTAGTGGCACAGGCCTATAATCTCAGCTTGCTGGATATCTAAGGCAGGAGTATCACAAGTTTGGGTAAAGACTTAACAACTCAAGTGAACTGAGAATCTGTATCAAAACAAAAAACAAGGCAGGAAATGTAGATCGAGTGAAGGCCCTGGACCGAATCCCCAGTACTACAAAACAAAACAAAACACTGGAAGAGCAGACATGTACAGACGTGAAATAAAAAATGAGGGACTATCAGGAAGAATAATGAAATGAGAAAATAACATTTTAGGAAGAGGAACTAACAATCTCCACCCTAAAGAGGAAGGGGTTATGACAAAATATGAGAGGTCAGTCGGGTACTTTTGGCTCTAGGCCAAAGGTTGCTGGAAAAACTGAAAGAATAAATATAAAACAAGAATATACTTGATTTTATGAGTAATGTAAAAATATTTTCTTAAGAGCTGATCCTAGACTTCTTCAGGGTAGTAGTTACTGAATTTTAGGAAAGGTTACTTTGCTAGGGAACACAGATTCTTGCTCAGCAGGAGCAAAACAAAGATCACTATCACAAGAATACATGAGAACACTTCCTCTAACATTGTCAATGAGCTTCCATTTACGAACTCACAGAAACACTGGATAGGGGCTGGAGGAATGGCGCAGTGGTTAAAGCACTTACCTAGCAAGAGCAAGGCCTTCGGTTCCATTCCCCAGCACCACATAATCCAGGTGTGGTGGCACACCCCTGTAATCCCAGAACTCTGGAGGCTGAAGCAGGAGGATTGGTTCAAGGCTAGCCTGAGTTCCCTAGAGATTTCAGGACCAGTCTGGACTACAGAGCAAGACCCTGTCTCAAAACAAAAACAAAAAAACACTGGACAAAATGCAACAATTGTTTTATAAACTATATACAACTTCAAACAGCAAGAACAAAATAGTACCACAAGGGGAAAGCTCAGTGCCAGAAATAAATTGAAAAGTTGAGGAAGCCAAAGCATGGTGGCTTTCCAGTACTTTATAGTTGGCTACATCCCTCACTGAGTGAGTAGCTACACTGTTTTGTTTTAGTTTGTTGTTTCAGAATAAGCCTAGAACTGCTTACAGGCTCTATCCCTAGACTGCATCCCCAGCCCCTAGTGGCTAGCCTCTACTAAGCACAGGACTTGAGCTTTGATAAAGCACAACTTTTGGGTAACAACTGAAGCATTAAAAATATGCCAGACCCCAGTATTAAAGAACCACTATATACCAGCCTGTGATTTTTCTGTGGAGACTTATGGGGCAGGGAGCAAATCCTACAAGGTTCCTATGAGAAAACAAAATTCCACTCTTAATTACAATATGCTCATAATTCAGGAGCCCTGATCTGAGAAATTAACATTTAAAACTGTTCCAGGATCTTTCAGAGCCAAAGAAACTCAGCAGGAGCAAATGTACAATGTTCTGAACGAACTCTTATAACCTGGGGCTTAAGAGAGGGCCTTGAACAAAACAGCCCCGCTAAGAAGTATCTCACAGGTAAATACAACACTGTGAGAGTCAACAAATGTTCTAAGTAAGGGTTATAAACTCAAGAGGTTGAAACAGCAGAACTACCTGAAGAAGATAAAATATTTAACTCGATTAAAGAGGTTTAAAACAAAGAAAATCATCATGAAAAAACAGGCAGCTTTCATAATTACCAAGGAGAATATGTAGTTTTGAAAACAACATTGTCACTAAAATTAAAATGCTTGAGTTTAACCTATAGGTGAGTGACTATAATCATCTCTTTTTGTAATTATTTAAAATTATGTTTTGCTGAGTTTCTATCCAAGTTTGTTAGGCAGGTTATTTACAGTTTTTAAAATATGGTAGTAGAAATGAATATTTTTAAAATGCCCTAGTACTCAGTTCAGAAATATAAACTTTCCCTTCAAGTTCAAATATATAATTTATCCCTTCATTATTTTTTGCAAATCTCTCAATCTTTTGTTACATTCTAAATTCCAGAATTCTGGTCCCAAGTCCTACTCTGGAACTGTAAAATTACAAAAGTACTTCCAGAGAAGGATGACGTCTCATCCAACACCCCAGAGGGCAGGCGAATAACACTTTCTCTTAAATTCTGTTCTACAGATTAAATGTGTCCTTGCTGGTTCTGTTGCCTCCTCATAGTGATCAAGACCCCATCAGCTTGCTAGATTGCTGCATGGGTAATTTCTGCTTACCAACGTTGAAGCTTTCTAAAACTTTTGATCCATAGTAATGAGCCAAGAACAAAACTCTATTTATAGTACAACTCCACTCTACATTTGCATCCAGTTCTCATGTCTCCAATTTATTGAATGCTATTGGCTTCATTCTTTGGTCTATTACTTGTTGTAATCTCAGGGGGAATAATCCTATCAGCCACTAGTGGTTTCCTCAAGTTTCTCTGTACTATATGTAGCAGATATTCCATAGCACTAAAACTAAAGCTAATAGAAAACTCTACCTTTATGAAAAAAATTAATAAGCAACTGTTCTTGAGACAGGGTGTCACTCTGCAGCCCAGGCTGGTCCTGTACTATGGAGCTCAGGTTGGCCTTGGACTCACGCCAATCTTCCTGTCTCAGCCTCCCAAGTGTTGGGATTACAAGCATGTGCCACCATGCCGGGCTTATGTGGTGCTGGGGAATTGAACCCAGGTACTTAGAGCTTGACAGCGCTTACTAAGCAAGCGCTTTCACCTGCTGAGCCATCCCTCCAGCCTCAATAAGCAGTTTTAAGGAAGGGAAACTAGCTGTGTATATTCTTTAAAAAAAAAAAAAAGTCCTTATCTAGCAAAAGTTTTCATCCGGTTGGTTTAAGAAACCACTTACTTATTAAATTAACTGCAAAGGCTGATGTCTGTCATAAGACATTTTTTTTAATCTCACAGACTAGTTTTAAAAATGTGATAAAATCTACATTATTACTTGTTGACAAATTAAAATTCTTTATTCAGAAATTGGTGGAAGTAGCAGGGCTGAAAGTAAATGTCAGAGTTAACAGACCCAAAATAGGTGAATAGCTCCAGAGTGCAGTGGATATAAAAATCAAGGTAGACAAAATAGTTGCCAAGTAACGTTAGTTTACTACCCACGGCTGTTATCACATGGGATGTGTGGGTAGCATATCAGAATCAATAAATGAATTCTAAACTAACAAAACACTCCCCAAACCTACTTTGCTCCCTTGAGAAGCGATTTCAAGCCACAAGCCAGCCTAGTTCTTGGTAGTTTTATAAGACTGATTTAGATTACTGCAAAGCTATCTGAAGGCCAAGAAGGAAACTTTAAAACACATGTCCACTGCCGTGGCCTAAATTACCTCCCTCAAACTTCACTTTTTGAAATCCCAAAGTGATATTAGCAGGTAGAGTCTTAGATGAGTAGGATCAGTTAGCCTCTAAAAACAGGTGTTGTAGAGCCTCTACCACTCTGAGAACAAAGCTAGAACGGGTTCACTGACACTCTACTAGCATCATGTTCTCCAATGTCCCAGATCCCAGAAGTGTGGAGAATAGATTCTTACTGTTTTTGCACTATCTAGCCTTTATTAATAAGTTATGGCAACTCAAATGGATTGACAGATCCTAAACTATACCTCTATAACTAGACGTCCCCACGTCCTAGCTAAGTCCTTGTTAACTTAGTAGAATCAATGTGCTCAAACATGAGCAAACTTTTTTTAAAAAATGGTAAGAACAATGTACATAACAAAAGGATTAGTTATTAGTAGTACAGAATTCTGCACACAAAGTATAGTATATACTTAAGAACATGTGCTCTGGAGCTCACCTGTGTGGGTGCCAGCTTTTTCACTTTTTAGATACACTGTTTAACGTTTCTGCACCTACTTATCTGTAAAATGAGAACAATATCACAGACTTTAGGATATATATATATATACCTTTTTGTGTCATTAGATATTGATCACAGGGCCTCTGCTCTGAGCGACGTCCCCAGCCCCTTTTTACTGTCTGCCATAGGGTCTCACTAAGTTGTCAAGTGACCCAGGTGTGGATGCAACTTGTGACGCTCCTGTCTCAGCCTCCCAAAGCTAATGAGGATTTTAAGCATTCGGAATATAGCCTGACGCAGACAGCACAGCATCATGTGCGGTAAGGACTTTAAAAGAAAAACTTCGGTAAGTGTTAATTCTGCCACTGCTTATTAGTACGTAGCTTTTCAAGAGAAGGAGGTGCATAGCTATTATCACCTAACACCGGCCTCACTCAAGATGTCCTTTGGGCTGAGGCCGGCTCTGGGCAGCAATGTCACCTCGGTAGAGGCATTTGAAAACACTCACTAGTGAGAACCCAGCGAGGGCGGGAGGTGGAGCCCAGATGGGCCAGCGCCCTCCAAGCCCAACAAAATACAGCCTACGTCCCAGTCTGACTTCTACTCAGGTTTCCGAAACCATGACAAAAAACGTCCGGGCACCTGCAACCGACGTTAGCAGACTGCAGAATTTTCTACCCCTGAGAAACCCTCCGGCCCCAGCGAAGGCAGAGGACCCGCAAGCACGGCCCAAAGCCGGAAGCAGCCCGAGGCGGGGCGGGGCCGGCGAAGCCCAACTCCCCGAGCCCAAGACGAGGGGCTGCCCTGAGTGTGCCGGACGCTGACGTCAACGTGTAGCACCTTTCTCTTTCGTTATTATACGCACAACTCTGTATTGTAAGATTTATCAGTGTCGTGAACTTTTTTTCCGTTGCTCTGATCCTTCGAGCCGAGCGAAAAGACTAAATCTGAAAGTCAGGCATCTCCTAGGCAGCAACACAGGAAACAAACTGATGAGGTGGGGTCCTTTGCTCGCGCCGAAATTCAAAGGAATAAATAGTTCCGGCGCGGGAGTTGTAACTTGGGAGTGTGGTGTTTGCGCTATGGTAGCGTTTGCCGTGTGGTGCTAGAAGCCAGGTAAGGATGACCCCCTCCTCCACCTCTGTGTCCCGGAGGAGTTGCGGGGCGCCGCAGGCGTAGCTAGCCCGAGTCTCGCTGAGCAGCAGCGGTAAGTGCTGCAGCTGAGGCCTGGCCAGGTGTCCCGGCGGGAGATGGGGCGAGAGGCGGGCGAATGGATAGGAGGGGCCTATGGGAGAGGTAGGTAGGCACGCATAAAGACTGATGCCTGTTTCGCATTGGAGTCGGGGCACCGAGGAGTAGGAGGTCCCGGGGAAGGGGACAGGTAGAGTAAAAGCAATCAGTTGAATATGAGCGCCATCTCGCCCCTTTTAGGAAATAACTTGTTAGCTTCCCTACTCTTTATGGACGGGAACTCCTCCAGGATACAGCGATGAATGTAGGCAACGACCCTACAAGAACTTACCCTGTGATTGTTTACATAGATAAATGTAATGAGAGCTTTAAGTGCCGTGATGGGAAAGGTCGATGGGGGATGAGTAGAAGTGCTTTCGAACATAAGGTCCGGGAAGGATCTCACCAATAAAGGGAGATCCGTGCAAAGATGAGAATGCGGGAGAGAAGCACACAGGGACAAGAGAATGGGATAAGAAATAATCATTGTCATTGTCAGCTAGAACATGACAGAAATGGAAAGGTGGAAGGAGTAATCAGGACTTAAGCTCGAATACTTTAATTTCCAAGTAGTGGTTAACTTTTTTATGTGTTTTAGTAAGAAGATACATCAGAAAAAGTGGTTTGGCAGGTGACTGTTTCTGGTACCCTGGCATTCCTGTTTTGTTGTCAAACATTCACTGTAATTTTAAGTTTACATCTTGTGCTGTACAGACTCGGCTTGTGGTGTGTTTAATTTCTAGCAGAGACTTACTGTTTCAAGACAATATCAGAAAATGCACATTAAATCAGTTATTCTTGAGGGATTCAAGTCCTATGCTCAGAGGACTGAAGTCAATGGTTTTGATCCCCTCTTCAATGCTATCACTGGTTTAAATGGTAGTGGAAAATCCAACATACTGGACTCCATCTGCTTTTTGCTGGGTATCTCCAACCTGTCTCAGGTAAAGTGTAAACTTTCCAATTTGTATGAATTTAAGTTTGGCAAAAGAATCCTTTAATAAATTCTGGAGAATATTGCTGATAATGTTTACATTTTTATACTTTGTGATTTTTTTTTATACCTTAATGCAGCCTTTTAAGGAACTTATTACCTCCTCTGTTAGATGAGAAAATAAAAAGGTTTTGTCTAAGGTTTATCTTCTTAGGATGTTTGGGAATAAAACAGCAGATTTAGGCATTGTGACTTTAAGGTATCCCCTGGATCCCATCCCTGAATTATAGTGCTTTTTTTTAGGACATATTGTGGTTTGGATAACTAGTGAAATTCACAGGCAGTATCCGACCTTAAATCGTGTAAATGAACTTTTATAAAAAATAAATAGAAAGTTAATTCCGAGTTGGAAAGGTTCTGTAGGGAAAGGCACCCATTGCAGCTGTTTTCCCTGTGTCCTTGTGTTTGTTGCCAGTAGATGTGACAGTTCTTGACTTAGTGATTTCTACGTGAGTGATGTTTCTACAGCAAGAAACCCATTCTTAGTGTTTCTTGTACAGTGTGGGGTTTTATAGTGATAACTTCTTTTGTTTTAGGTTCGAGCTTCTAATTTACAAGATTTAGTTTATAAAAATGGGCAGGCTGGAATTACCAAAGCCTCTGTATCAATTACTTTTGATAATTCTGATAAAAAGCAAAGCCCTTTGGGATTTGAAGTTCATGATGAAATTACAGTAACAAGACAGGTAAGTGGCTATTAAATATTTGGACACACTGAGAACTTTCATATTTGATGCATTGCCAGTAGAGCTTTGCAAAAAGCTCCAGAGGCAAAAGCTTTTGAGCAAAATTGACTGCATTTCTTACCTTACATAGTCATGCAGCACAGATGTTTCATTTGATGATGACTGTGTATATGATTATAAGGTCCTATAATATCGTCACCGGTGATGTCATGGCTATCTTAATTTGTGTAAACTTAAGTTTGCACAGTGATAAAATCACCTATTGATGCAGTTTTCACGAACATGTCCCCAGTGGTTGAATAATTCATGTAACTTCCACCCTTAACTGAGAAAATCAAATGAAGTCTGGAGAGTCTTCTATCTGGTATAAGCATTCAACCATACTTAAACCTTCTCTGGCTGTATTTGAATATCCCTGGTTAGGTTTCTGAGACCTGAGCTATCATCTAAGATGATTCATTCTATTTAGGGAAATACGTTACTAAAAAGTTATTCTTAAAATTTGGTCAAACTCTACTGTCTTTAATTTGGTTTTGGTTTTGGTTTAGTTTTCCTGTTGCAGTACTGGAGATTGAACCCCACAAACCTTCACACTGAGCTTCATTTCCATGTAGCCCATTTTTTTATTTTTGGTTTTGAGATAGGCCTCATTAAATGGCCTGGGCTGGTCCAAAATTTGGGTATGGTTCTTCTGAGCCTCCCAGAATATGGGATTTCGGCCTGTGCCTCCAGACTTGGTTTACTGTCTTAAAGTCTTACACATTAATCCGGGTTAGCCTGACAGCATCAAGATCAAATCTCATTGTTTTTGTATATGTGTTTCAGTATTTGACTGATCTAGTCTAAATGTTTTCTAAGCACAGTCTCACCAGATCTTTAATTTGCTGTTTGTTTTTAGTTTCTTCATTTGCCTTATCATACAAAGTATGTTCAGTCCCCACTCCCCCATACTTTTAATCTGTCTGTCTCTGTTTACAGGTTCATGCAAATGAATGTACATGGTATCTCAAATCAGAATTAACATTTATTTCATTATAGATACTCTTTTTTCTCTTTCTCCCAATTTGACATTGTGTTCATAATATATTGTGGATTCTTAGAAGATTTGTTTGAAGCCACTCTAGATGCATTTGTGTAGATACTTAGTCCTATTATTGCTATTTTGTATATATCAATGAATAGATGTTAGAAACATTTGTTCCTTAATTCTTTTCAGAGTCCAGGTTTTCAGATTATCAGTTTTTTTAAAAAAATTCTGTTCCCTTTACTCTTCACCTAACCATATTGTCACTTATATGAAAGCCTCTGATTGAAAAAAGAAAAGAAATCCTGACTAGATTGAGACTAAATCCTCTTCCGTGCCCTTAAGCATTCATCAGGTACTCACCCTTTAGGAACTGTCATGTAGTCTCTCCTAGTTTACCTATTTGTATCTGCCCTCATTCACGTCAGAAGCTTATATCTTTATCAAATTTTTGTCAAGTCTGTCAAATTGCTTTTGGGCATTTTATGTTTGTTCAAACATGCTAAGATATGAACTACCAAGCTGATGATCCTTTCATTAAAGGAAATGATATTTGTTCAAATTTATTATTTTTTTAATGCTTACTGAATAAGCTAATCTTGTTTATAAGGGCCTCAAAATCTTATTTGGTTAGACAGTCATACCCATTAAGTGAGAATTTAAGTTGTATTAGTAGAATATGAACAGGCCATTATCTGGCATGCCTTGTTAATGAAATCATGACATCATCCATTATTTTTGATGGTCAGAAGTCATGTCTTACTCCTTTTTAGAATCTTCTCAAGAATTGATACAGAATGACATATATTTGGCTTTTATTGTTTGGCTTGTGTTTCTGTTTTAAAAATAAAGTAAGAGAAGTTAGCCTTTTGAGTGTAGAAAATTATAAGAAAGGAAAATAAATTTTAGAATATACTCTTGGGACAATAAAGCTAAAAGTGTCCTTAGAAACCTATGTTAATGCAGGGAAAGTATAGAGGCCTGTATGTTATTACATAGCTAGTTAACAAAGGTGCCTGAGTTAGAAGTTAGTTATCCTGATTCAAGTTAGTAAACTTTTTGACCATAGCGCAGTATTTTCACTGTATACTTGGGATTAGTTTTGTTTATGATTAACTGGGTAGAACAAATAAACTGAGGTAGTGTGTTTTGTAATTTGTCATTTTAGCTCAAGACAGGTGTGCACATATGTATTTTTAAAGATGCTTTCGTTTTAGGTGGTTATTGGTGGCAGAAATAAATATTTAATCAATGGAGTAAATGCAAACAACACCAGAGTACAGGATCTCTTCTGTTCTGTTGGCCTGAATGTGAACAACCCTCATTTTCTCATTATGCAGGTATTTTGGTTGTAATCTTTTTATGGTTTTAGTATCTTTTATTTTTAAGTTAATACTATAGATATACTTTTTTGGGGCTGGAAGAATGGCTCAGCTTTAAAATGCTTGCCTAGCAAGCACTAAGTCAAGCTTTAAGTACCAGAGTTTGATTCCCCAGTACCACATAAGCCAGGTGTGGTGGCACATCCCCCTATTTCCAGCACTTGGGAGGCTAAGACAGGAGGATTGCCTTGAGTCCCACACCAGCCTGGACTCCATAGTGAGTTCAGGACCAGCCTGGGCTACAAAGTAAGACCCTGTCTCAAAAAAAGTGCTTTCTTCTTAGATCTGTCCATTTTAAAATTTTATTTTCATTAAGTTATTATCTACTATTCTGTATCTGTACACTTGTTAAAAAATACACCAAGGGGCTGGAGGCATAGTCCAGTGGCATAAAGCCATGGGTCTGTTCCCTCAGCACCACATAGGCCAGGCATGATGGCACATACCCTTAAATGCAACAGTCCTGAGGCTGAGGCAGAAGGATTGCTGTAAGTTCAAGACTAACCTGATCTATATGGTGAGCTCAGGACCAACCTAGACTACAGAGCAAGACCCTGTCTCAAAAAAGAAAAGAAAAAAAAAAAAAAAGAAATGTAGCATTGATGTTTTCCAACGTACAGTATATGTATGACTTTTGAAGAATTGATTTTGTTACTGTAAGGTTAGTTTATACAAGTATTAAAATAAATTTCTTTAAATTACCAGGCTAAAGAATGTTAATATTTTAAACCAAAAAATCTGAATACTCTTTTTTTAGGCCTAGGTAAATGAAAAATAACAGCTAATATTATCTTGAAGTTATTTTATGTCATTTGATTTAACAGTAGACATTTATTTGCTCATGGTTCTAGAGATTGAGAAGTCCAAGAGCATGCCGTAAGCATCTCATTAGGGCATTTGTGTTGTCCTATGGAGCCATAGAAGGTGGAAGGGCTGGTGAGCATCAGAGAGCACGAGGGGCCAAACTCACTTCGCTAATAGGCCACTCACATATAATTAACCCACTCCCAATGTCTTCAGTCCCTTCATGAGAGCAGATCTCTCTTGACCTAATCACCTCAGTTGGGATTATGTCCAAGACATGAACTTTGGGGTATACATTCAAACTATATCAGACCAATAAAACTATATCCCAGCTTCAAAGCTGAAGATTTACTTCAGATGAATCTATACCCTAACTAATATGATTCTTTGAGACCTATGTGTGCAGATCTTTTGTTTGCTTTTAGTTGAATGAATTTAATGATTTTTTGGAATTGAAATAAAATCCTATTCTACTTAAGTACAAATATGTAATCTGCTTTGTGAAGTTATCTTCAAAGGATATAAAAAATTGAGAAATGTTTACTAATTACACTAAAATATTCATACATACTGTTTTAGAATTGGATACTTTTGTCTCTAAGTATTTACTATCCCTCTATTTACTTCGTTTGCTAAGTTTAATTTGTAACACTGGTATCTGAGAAATGAAATAGAAAACCTCCAAAATTATAGGTACCATTGGTATTGAATCTAACAAAAATAGCAGCTTTTCATAAAGAAAAGACCTCCCTGAAGATTGGTGGCTGCAAATATAGTAGCTTTCTTGCAGAAAAGCACTAAGGTCTTTAGGTCACATTTTCTGTAATCTGTTATCATTGTAGTAAGTTTGCCATTTTATTTTCAGGGCAGGATTACAAAAGTACTGAATATGAAACCTCCAGAGGTAAGATTACTATCTGTGGACAATAATACTAGTTATTGATATTGTTTTGTTATGTACAATTTTAAATCACTTCTTGCATTAAAATTGGGATTGATATTTAAAAATGATCAGTAGAGTGAATAGTATAATATTTAGCATGGTGCCAAGTATTAAAGCTGATTATGAATATATAAAGCAACTTTTTCAGCTGCTGTGTGTGTCAGGATTTATTCCTGTAGAAAAACCTGACAGAAAAAGATTAATATGAAATTACTTTATTATGTGGATTAGATTATTTAGGGCATAGGACTTAATTTTCTTTTGGAACCACCTTGAAGAAAGCTAGTATGAAGGAATGAATATTTTTTATATGAATAAAGGCTTTATTGATATATTTTTCTGTTGAGAACAGCTAATAAGACTGATAATGCCAGTGTTTTTGAATATAGATCATATTTTAGATAACCTCTAAGGGGGAACTGCTAATTTGAATTGTCAAGTTAATATAGATCATAATGAGTTCCAGAAAAGCAAATAATTCCTATGAGCTAGGGATTAGTGATGAATAGAAGTACATGAAAAGAGGTTGTTAGCAGAATTGCCAGCCTTTTGGAAGTATAATTCACTAATAATTTTCTTTTTCAGAATGCTTTTCATAAGCATTATTTTCTTTAACTTGTTGTGATACTATGAGACATCGGTACCTTGAATGTTGAAATTGGAACACAGAGAAAATATTAAGTTACTTGCTAAGTTCTTAGCCCATGTGCCACGGTTCAGAGGTTAATGCTGTGTTATGCTTCCACCTTGTTGGCACAAGTGGCTGAAATCTGATTTGAGGAAATTTTATTTAACTTTTATGTTTTATTGGGAGGTTATTATTTTGATAAGATGCTTAGTGAGATTAGTCTACAAATAGTAAGTGTAATTCTGATGAGACCCACTGTCTGAGATTCTTAAGATATTAATACAATTGTCATTCCAGATTTTATCTATGATAGAAGAAGCAGCTGGAACCAGGATGTATGAATATAAAAAGATAGCTGCCCAGAAAACTATTGAAAAGAAGGAGGCTAAGCTGAAAGAAATTAAAACGGTAATTAAATTTATATGGAACATATTTGGAAAATAGTGCATTTTTGCACTTAAGAGTTTCTGATATAAATAGAAAAAAATTTTTTTGTTGTTTTAGTCTTTCAGATTTTTCATACTATTGTCTATCTTTTTTTTTTCCTGTGGGTACTGTTTATTGAACCCGAGGTCTTGTACATGCTGGGTATGCATTCTGCCTCTACCACTGACCTACCTTCATGCTTTGCATGTATATGTGCAAACATACATATGTGTGTGCATATGTGTGTACTGGCCTTGAACTCATGATTCTCCTGCCTCACCGTCTCTAGTAGCTAGAGCTATAGGTGTTTACTATTATGCTTTGCCTTTTACATACTTTATGTGCTGAAAATACTAATTTATTTTTCATTTTCCAGATACTTGAAGAAGAGATTACTCCAACTATTCAAAAATTAAAAGAGGTATATATGTGAGGACACATAGTTAGAATATCTCTCAGAATTGGTGATATATCGAAAATCATGCAAATAAGGATGATATATATATATATATACCATTTTACTGGGATGAAATAAGGAATTAAAGTTTGTACTCATTTTTTGCTTGCAGAGACTATGTATATTCAGCCTATTAAGTCATTGTTTTAGAGAACAATCTTCATAATCTTAAAAATGATATAGCAGATGTTAATCCTTTAACATCTAGACGAGAATTGAATGGAACAAAATTTCTTAAAGATAAGGCACTCTTAGTAACCTTCATTGGTAGATTGGATTAGTTCTAGGACAAAGGTTGTTATTGCTATCATTTTTATATGAAAGGAAATAGGATTTCTGTTTGCAGTTTCTGATATGGAACTTTTCAGTGTCTCAGTGAAAGATTGATTTTATAAAGAACTATTCTTATAGGTATCTATGTAAGAATTCAATTAAATGCTCATTAAGATTTGGTACAGTATTCAAAGCTGTCCTCTGGAGCTGTATAGTTGATTAGATAGTACTAGAAAAAACTGAACATTCATAATCTTGAAGGTACTCCCTTACTTGATTAACTAGAAATACTAGATCAGAAGCATAAATCAGAGTTTTAGACCTGATTTTGCTTCATTTTTCCCTAAATCTAGTGACATTGACAAGTCTGTTAACTCTGAATTTATTAGGGATTTTATAATAGTTGTCTGCTTGGATTAAGTACTTACAATTGTGAGTAAATGAATATTAGATAGGCATCATGATGATATTATTACTTGTTGCTGTCAATTATGAGCATTATGCTCACTTTTCTGGGTAATTCCCAACTGCCTGTTTGAATATTAGGAAAAAAATCCACATGGGATTTGTTAATGCTATTAGCTATTAATGCTTCTCAAAAACCCATAGTTTTGTTTTATTTAGAAGTTCCTAAAATGTTAAATGATTGCTTAAGTTAAAATCTGTAAAATCATTTAATGGAAAATTTGATACATGTTTCTGTAGTTTGATTCTTCCCAAGCTTGTTTAGAACTAGAATTTTGAATTATTTTTTATTATGGCTTTTCTTTCAGGAAAGGTCTTCATATTTGGAATACCAAAAAGTTATAAGAGAAATAGAACATTTGAGTCGTTTGTATATTGCTTATCAGTTTTTACTAGCTGAAGATACTAAAGAACGCTCAGCTGAAGAGTTAAAAGAAATGCAGGATAAAATTGTAAAGCTTCAAGAAGAGTTGTCTGAGAGTGACACAAAAATAAAGGCACTTACTCTTGAAATACAAGAATTGGAAAGAAGAAAAGATAAGGTCAGAACAAAAAGTGAGAACAGATAATATACTCTGGAAAGCCGTTTATATATTAGCTACCTTTGTAGTCCTAATATAGGATAATAATATAACTCGCTTTTAAAAAGTAGCTATTTCATATAGAAATCATAAGAAAATTATGTAAATAAATTTCAAGTAATTTAGGTGAATTGTATGCATTTGATTACAGGAATTTGGAGGCATACTCAGATCTTTAGAAGAAGCTCTTGCAGAGGCTCAACGAGTTAATACTAAATCTCAAAGCACATTTGAACTCAAAAAGAAAAACCTGACAAGTGAAGAAAACAAACGCAAAGAGCTGGAAAAAAATATGGTAGAGGTATGTGTACAAGTTAGTTAAACTTGCATTAATGTTCATTTATTCTGGTAAAAATGAGTGTTGACTTGAATTCAGTACAGTTATTTGGGCTGGAAATACAGCAATGAGAAAATTGTCAGAAGTCCCTGTGTTGTGGGACTGTTGTGGGAAATGATGATAAAGAAGGTAATATGTAGTATGTTGTATCGTGATAACTGAGGGAAAAACACAGCAGATGTGAAGAGCTTAGAGAAAGAAGGATATAATTTAGCATTTTAAATTGATTAGCTATTAAGAATAGAGTTACCATTAGGTAAAGTGGAGAATAGGAAGGAAAGGTTCAAGTGGAGAAAATAAGAACAATATGAACAGGTACCTGTTAGATACTTCAAGTGGTATTTTTGATTAGATAACTATATGAATATTAAATTCAGGCTAAAATAAAAGAGATTTTGAGTCATTAGTTTATAGGTGAGTTTAAATTCCTGAGATGAGATAGAACTATCAATTGTGGTTGGTCCCCATGTCAAAAGCTTATAATCATAGCAGTTAGGGCAATTGATACAGGAGGACTCCAAGTTTTTTGGGGCAACTTGGTGAGACCCTGTGTTATATAAACAATAAAAAAAGGTCTGGAATATACCTCAGAGTTATGCTACACAGGGCCTATGTTCAATTTCAAATGCCACCAAAAAAAAGAAGAAAGAAAAAGTAGCCGTAAGATCCTGTTTAGAAATGTCTGACTTGCAATATGGATGAGCATAGGTAGATCAAGAAATCTATAAAGTTTTTGAAAAGAAAATGATAGAGGAACTAGTGTGCAATTAGAGGAGATTTCCTTTGCAAAAGGCAGAAATAGGTTCTCTATTAAGAGAAGGGCCCTGAGTATAGTCTGACTTGCACATAGATGAATAGATGGATTTTATGAAGTTCTCTTGAGGTTGATTCTGTTTTTCCAGTGAAATACAGTTTGCCTTTACATTAGAAAAAATAATTTTCACAAAATGAAGTCCTTTTTTATATTGTCTTTTAGATACTGTTGCACAGTTATCAATATAAATTAGTATAATAAAAATTTAGATGAAATGTCAAAGCACTACTATGAATGTGAATTAGAAGTATGTTTTAGAATCAAAGTTTAAATCAGTTTTCATTCCTTTTAATCAAGCTTATGAATCTCTAGATGTGTGCACTTGAGGGTGATTCTGTTGTCCCAGTGAAATACAATTTGCCTTTTCATTGGAAAAAATAATTTTCACAAAAATGAAGTCCTTTTGTATACCGTCCTTTAGATACTGTTGCAATTATCAATATAACTTAGACATAATAGTAAAAATTTAAACAAAATGTCAAATTATCTTTAAAACATTGTTTAAAAAAAAGGTCTTCGTTTTGATTTTTTTTAATCTTGACTGTGTTTTAAGCTTCACACAGGGCCTCTCACTGGTTGCTACTTTTTGTTTATTTTCTGTAACTTCTTATTCTTTTTGATCTCTAATTATTAGTATGCCTTAGGCTGTTACACAGACCTCATCTTTACACTTGTTTCTCAGATAATCTCATCCAGCCCTGTAGCTCTATAAACACTGTCAGATTTACATGTTGATGCTTTCCAAACCTAAACTAAGCTTAACTCTTTCCTGAACTCTAAAGCAGGTTTATTGTACACTGGTTATTGACTTCTCTGAGTCTAGTAAAACAGAGCATACTCACACACAGAGCATGTGACCTAGATTTATTACTTTCAGGTAGTCAGCAATGGACAGCAAATGCCTAGAATTTATTGTGAGTTGGCTTCTCAAGTTCAGAGAACCCTTCTTGAGGCAGATGGAATCTCATGTGCATCTCAGTAACAGCTGATTGACCTCAGAATGCAGCCTGTCCTGGAATTTATACCTTAAGATGATCTATGGTACTAGAATGAAAATGGAAGGACATCAGATATTTGGGGACGTACTAGAACCAAATCCCTGGCTTTTCCAGTTAGTGACTTACCTAAGGCAGAAAGTTGTGTGACCAATACAATCTATGCCTATTCTTAAGAACTAGAAGCCACAAAGGGAATAACTGGGTCAGTCCAAGTCAATTCAGAAAACTCTGGTAGTCTACCTCCGACTCAAGCATCCTCTTCGTCAAAGCTGATCCAGTCATTTCATAGACCTGTATGCCGCCGTGGACCTGGAAAATGAGAAAGTTAAGTCTTCGCAGGTTGATGTGAAACTTTGAGTGATACATGCTACTAACGTATTGAACCATAGCCAGAATACATTTCACTAGACCCATGAGGACTACCCCATACATGTAATGACCCATTGCTAAAGAGGTCAGATAGTGTGTCCTCGCTCCATGAAGTTGATGGAGTTGCTTGTTTCCACAGTACTTGATGTGCTTGTGCAAGTATGCCAAGAATTATTGGCAATTTCATACATTCTATCTATTTGGGCCATTGAGACATTCTGTTGTCTAAAACAACCTTTTTGAAGGAGTCCAGGGTTGCCTATTGGATCATCAAGGCAATGGTAATGGCATTTCAGTTCTGTGTTAAGGATGGGTTTCTTATGAGCACTGACTGCTAAGTATGATTCCCAAGATCTCATAAAGGGAATCTCCACTAAGCTTGGGATACAGTTATAAGCTAGTGACCAAATGATGTGTGCCATCCTTCAGGGTGATACCTAGGGGTACTCTTACCACTCCCAGTATACAGGATACCACCTTATGCCAGATTTCCATGCATGATGTTGTCCTTGTCATATTTGGGAGCTGCAGACAATCCACAGAAAGACTTGTAGCTTTTAGGTGCACATAGCACCTTTTCCTTCTATTACGTTTTTCAGTGATTCAAATGTAGGTATGGAAACATTGATATTTGCCAGCTAAATCTCATTAATGGTATAATTGAATAATCTCACTTTGCCTCATACAAAATTGTTCATGAAGCTCCTACATATAACTAGCACAAGTCTGGCCCCTGTTTTCATTGCCATTGTGAGACACATCTCATCTGTGTCATCCAAGAATCAGTATGATCCAGAGTATCATACTTTAAGGTCTCCTTAATTTTAGTTGTGACATTTCTCCACAGTAATTTCAAACACAGCACTTGTATCTCCCTTCCATGCAAAAAGTGTCACTTTCTCTTTTGCAAACAAGGATATGGGGTCTTATATACATTGTAAGATTAGGAATGCTGTAGTGTAACAATAGTAGGATTAGATGCTTACTGTGGACTGAGATAGAATGAGGTCTAGGCTGGCCAACATTTCATCAGGTTTTGCAGTAGCTGCAACTTACGAATTGTATTTCAAGTTCCCTTCTGCTACATGCTTGTGGAAAAATCTCTTAGTGTAACCTCTCCTCCATTTTAAGTGTTTTTTAGCTGTCAGACAAGAGTGAGTTGAGTTGGTATAGTGACCTAGTATACATCCACTCTTCGAAGGGTACTGCTTGTGAGGTTGCCCATTGCACATATGGGCTTTGCCTAGATCCCTCAGTATCAAATGTCCTTTCCAGCATGGGAGATCATATGCTGTACAAGGTCTGATAACCTTGCCCACAATTGAAAAAATCAGATATGCTTAGTTCTGTTAGAGATAAACTGTCACCCAAATATTCCTTGGTCCTGTCCCTCATCCCTGTGTGATTTTAATGAAGAAGAAGCATGTGGAATCATTATCTTCAGAGTAGGATTAGAAGCTCATTTGGGGTAGCATGGCAGCCTGATGAAACCAGCCCTGGGACATGTACTTTAAAGGGAAGAGTAGAAGGAGAGTGGTTAGGAACACTAATATTGAGACTTTGTAAATGCACAAGTGTATTTGAGGGAAATGAGATTGAGATTTCTTAGCTGCATCCTAATCACGTACTTATTAGTCTACCTATATACCCCCAAGCTCAGTATTTTTCAAGGTTGTATTTCTCCTGCATTAACATGCAGTCTTTAGTGTGCATACTTCCTTAATCAGATGACTGTGCTCACTAAGGGCTATTTTGATATCTTTTAATGCATTCTTCAGTGGTTTTATGGGGTACAGATGACACAGTGCTTGAAAAGTTAACTGTATGCTCTTGATTGTACAGTGTAGTATGTTCCTTGGTCAGACTTGAATATTCAAAATTTAAGTTCCTATCAAGATTGATTCTGTAGCCTTAGTGTCCACATGAGTACCATGTATTTGTCTTTTTCAGGGACCTGTTGCTATAGTCTTTTCCTTCGCATAGGGGATCCTTTAACTGTATAGTCGTTTGATTATCATTCTGCTCACCAGATGGCTAGGCTGTTGACAGTGGCCCATGGGAGTTGGTGAAAATACCATGAGATTGTGTGGCCATAATTACTTCATGTTGTATGACTTACTGATGGAATATTCATGTTCAGCCTCATTCAAAAGATGACCATCCATTGGCCTGGTGGAGGTTGTACTCATGTGGGTTCCTTTTAATTTCTTTTAACAGATCCCTTCCCTAAACTATGCTGTATTCCTAGGAATATCTCTTAGGCCCCAGGTAGCCAGATGCAGAAGCATCCTATGCGGTTCACTTAGTCTCTTCTTGTAAGTTAGGTTTTTGTTGATGTAGTTTGTAAGCGTATTAATAAGAATAGGCAGTTCATGTCCTTTAATGGTAATGATTTATATGGTTCCAACTTTAAGGTGCTCATTCTTCACCAGTGCACATTAGCAAGCAGAGTTGGTGCAATCAAAGGGAGCTCTTTGGCGGTTGCCTCAGTCAACTTCTGTGTCCAAAATCAGGGAGTAGTATACCAAATTGGACCTTTTCTGTCGCCACAGACTCTATTCAACATGTGCGGAACTTGGAAATAAACTTGTAATTCTATTTAGGCTGGTAGATTACAGGGGTTTTGAAAAGTGTCTGGGCCACTGTTTATTCAATAACTTGAAAGGCCTGTTGCTACTGAGGTCTCTATTGAAATTTGATAGCTTAACCAGGGAGGCCATAATAACACTCATGTGGGATACATGCTGTGCCAGTACTCAAGCATACTACTAGTTCTTGAGCCTCTTTTTTACTGTTCAGTTGCATCAGAACAAATAATTTTTATTTACTTCGTTAACTTTTTCTTTTAGCCTGGGGATTCAGCCTTATCATAGTGCATTGTTAGTCTCATGCCATGAAAGCTTTCTTTGGTCTGAGAGGGTTGTTTGTAACATGTTTATTGGGGCATGCTTTAGATTAATGAAGTTATGTCTTGTTTTCCACTTGATATGTAGCTGTGCTTTTGTTGAGTAACCCTTTGGGTCTAGGTGGCCAGCAGAAGTGAATACCTGACTATTGTGAATTGAGTTTTTAAGTTTTTAGTGCTATGAGAAGAGGGTGACCATTGGAAAGATTGTGTCATCCTGAAAGATGAGGGAACACTTACCTAGGATATAAATAACAGGTGTATGTGAATGACTTGTGGGCCAGCAAATGAGGGAAGAACACCTACCCTTGATATGGGTGGCCCAACATGAACTAAATAAAAAGGAAGGAAGAAATAAGATTAATACAGCTTTTCCTGGGAAAGGTCTGAGCTTAGCCATTGTCTCCAGACATTGACTTATTCTTGTCTACACTTCACCAATCGCCATCACAAATTAGCTTCTAACCCTAGTCTGGAGATTGGCTCCAGTCTTTGGTCTTTGCCATTGGATTTTGAACCAAAATTATCTGTAGCAGACTTGCATCTCAGATGGTGTTCTCTTATCTCACAGCTGAGGAGCCACTGGACACTCCAAACTTTTGCAAGTGCAGGCTACCATTTTGGACTCTCAGAATTGTAAACCCTCCAAATAAATTCTCTTTATTTATAATTTCTGTTAATTCTGCCTCTGTAAGAATCCTAACCAATACAGATTCTGATACCAGGAGTGGTTATTGAGATACAGAATTATAACAGTGGTTTTCTCTAAGGGTTTAGTGATTATAGGAGTTGGGTATCTAGTTTTATAAGACCTAAAATTGCTGTGGTGTCTCCTCCTAATATAAGGAGAAACGATAACCCATGGTACGAATTGTTTAAATTAATATAGGAAATGAATTCCTTTGATTACCCTATGATCAACTGACAGAGGAAGAGAATAATGCCTGCTTTATGGATGGTTCTGCATGTTATGCAGATGCTGCATGGAAGTGAACAGCTGCAGCACTACAGTCTCTCTCATACTTCTTAAGGACAACAGTTGCAGAAAATCTTCATAGTAGGGAGAACTTCAGGCATTGCATCTAGTCATACGTTTTGCTTGGAAGAAAAAATGGCCAGATGTGCGACTTGATTCTGGGCTGTAGCCACTGGTTCTGGCTGGAACACAACTGGAGGATTGATAAGAAAGATATTTGGGGACCAGGTATGTGGATAGACCTGTCCAAATGGACAAAGGTTGTAAAAAATAAAGATATTTGTGTCCCATGTAAATGCTCACTAAAAAGTAACCTCAGCAGAAGAGAACTTTAATATAATCAAGTGTACTGTTGTCATCTTCTTTTCTCAACCAATCCTGTCAAGGACTCATAAACAAAATAGTCGTGGTGACAAAGATGGAGGTTATGCATAGGTTTAGCAACATGGACTTCCCCTCACCATGGCTGACCTGGCTGTAGCCCCTGCTGAGTGCCTACTCTGAGTTGTAGAGACAAAACACCGCATCCCCGATACGGCACTATTCCTTGGGATAATCGGTCTCCAACCTCCTAGAAAATTGATTATGTTAGATCACTTCTATCACAGAAAGGATAGCATTTTGTACCAATGGAAAATATAGATACTCCATTTATGGATTTGCTCTTCCTGCATGTAATGTTTCCACCGGAATCATTTGTAGACTTACAGAATGTTTCCTCTCTTGCCATGGTATTCCATGCAGCATTGCTTTTGACCAAAGAACACATTTCAGTCAAAGAAGTATGGTAATGGGTGTATGCTCATGGAATCACTAGTTTTACTGTCTTCCCCACCAAACAAACACTGCTGAGTTAACAGAACAGTGGAATGGTGTTTTGAAGACACAGTGCTAGCTAGGTGGTAATGCCTTGCAGAATTGGGGTGAGGTTCCTCAGAAGGCTGTATATGAATCAGCAACCAGTATATGGTACTGTCTCTCCTGTAGTCGGGATTCATGGATCCAAGAATCAAGGGATAGAGATAGGGGTAGTACCGCTTACCATCACTCCTAATGACCTACGAGCAAAATTTTGTCTTCCTATACCTGTACCTTTTATCTGCTGGCCTAGAGGCCTTAGATCCAGAAAGGAGAAGGTTTGTACCAGGAGGCATAACAACAGTTCCATTAAACTGGAAGTTAAGACTTTCCCTTGGTCATTTTGGCCTTGCGCCAGTGAGCCAAGAAGCTAAAAAGGGAATTATACTGTTGGCAGGAGTGACTGATCGAGACTGCTGAGAGGAAATGGACTAGTATTATGTAATGAAGTTAAGGGGAAATGTGTTTGGAGTTCAGTGGATCCTTTAGGATACCTCCTACTATTATCATGCTCTGTTATTAAAGTCAATGGGAAACTAACACAACACAATCCAGACAAGATGAAAAATGGTCTGGAACCTTCAGGAACGAAGGTATATTGGTCACTACACCAGAAAAAGAACCAAGATCTGCTCATATGCTTGCTGAAGGCCGAGGAAATACAAAATGGATAGGATAGCAGAAGAAGGTAATTTTAAATATCAGGTACAACCATTTGAACAATTACTGACATGAGGATTGTAATTAGAATTTCTTTTGTCATTATGCTTATGCATTTGTATATATTATTAGTTACCTTTTTATTGGAATTTGTTAAAAGTTACATTCTAATGTTTAAGTAATTGAACGTCCGAAAACTAAGTTTCTTCCAAAGGGAAACTCTGTTTTTTATTCTTGGAGGAATTTATTGCATTTCCAGTTGTATGCAGTGTAGTTGTGCTGTTAGGTGCAGTTAGGAACTTGGCTAGTGTATTTGGAAATTAAGTATGAATTAAGGAGTTATGTCAACTTGACGAGATTAGGAAATGGCCAGGGTAGAGTTCACAGGTATATTAACTAGTCATTTGACTGTGGGCCAACAAATGAGGGAAGAAAACACAACTTGGATTTGGGTGGCTCAACTGGCAATTTGAACTAAATATAAAAGAAGGAAGAAGAAAGATAAAGCTTATCCTTGGAAAGCTCTGGCTATAGCCGTCTTCTCTGGACATTGACTTGCTCCTGTCTACACTTTGCCAATCTCTATCAGATTGGCTTCAGTCTCTGGTCTTCACCATTGCTTTTTGAAATAAGACATTCTGCAGCAGCCTTCACCAGCTGCCTTGCAGTCTTGATATGTTCTGACTCCCATCTGAGCAGCCATTGGAGCCTCCAGCTCTTGCATGTGTGCGCCTGCATTTTGGACTGACTATGGAAGAGGGGAGAGTGACCTATGTCCCACTTACAATGCCTTTTTGCCATAAAGCAACCAATTGAATGTCCAGCTCCTGACTGCCACTCAGACTTACATCTCTCGAGCTGGGTATTGGGAGGTAAGGCTACTCTATTTTGTGACACAAGTTTACTATGTACATTTTTGTCTTGTTTCTATTCTCAATAGATTAGAATCCTCTCATACTCAACAAATTACGTGGAACATTTATTACTCACAGATAGGTTGTAATTGAAAATGTAAGTGTAGTATTCATGATGGGCCATTTCCACAAAGGTTGGGAAAGCTGCTATGAGAAGATAGTGTCTTAGGCCTCGTTTGACCTGCCGCTGACGGACCCCGGAAAGCAGCCTGAAGTGGGATTTATTCCCCAGGTTGATACATATTGCTGAGATAAAACATAAAAGGATATCCAGTTTCTGGGGAAGGGCTACAAGAGCATAGGCTGTTTATTCTTGCCTCAGGATACTGCATTCCTGACACATTTTGTACTTATTTTGGGGAAGTACATTTAACCAAGTGGAAGAACTATGGTAAGTCCAAGGTCATTCAGGGAATCTCCTGCAAAAGATTCATTAGTCTAGCTAGTTAATTAACATTTTTACCTGATTACTAACAAAACATGAAAGTTAGCACACCTATGATGGAATATATAAATTCTCCCCCACCTACCCAAACCTACCTGAATTAAAGAACTTTCCACATGTCAGTAAATGGAACCGCCATTCACTGAATCAGTTGGTTTGGAAATCCTGACATCCTCTAGATTTTTGTTTTGTCTCAAAACTTATGCGGCCTATCAGCAAATTTTGTTGACTTTACAAGTATATTCAGAAAACAACTGCTTTACCACCTCCATGGGTGTTAACCCCATTCAAGCCTCCTATGAGGCCTGTTGCAGTAATGTACCTACTAGTTTTCGTATTGCCTGTCTGTAGTTTGTTACAGAAACTGGAATATAAATTATATCCAGTATTTTATGTTTAAAGTCCTTCAGTCATTTCAAAGTCATGTGTATAATTAAATCTAAAAAGTCTGTTCATGGTCTTCAAAACACTTCATCTTGTAACTCCTGCTCCTTCCTGTGCTTTGTCACTTTGCTTCAGCCACATTTTCTCAAATAACCGTACATGTTCCCCAGGGCTTACTGAGTACAGCCGCATAACTGCATGTGAGCTCCTGTAACTTGAAACTTCTACTCAGATGTCATCTCCCAGATGTTTTCCATGATTCATAAGCTAGTTCTCATCTCTTCCTGTTCTTTGTTTGCCATTTCAACTCTGGAATGTAAGCTCCCTTAGGCCAGGGGCTTAGTGTGTGTCATTAGTATGTCACAGCTGTGCCCAACATCTGCTAAGCACCTGGTAAGTACTTGACCACGAGCTCCCCAGGTAGCTCATAGTGTCTTGTCACTTTCATGTAAAGAAAATAATCTTTTGCATTATTTTTTATTTTTTAGTATCTAGTCACTTACTGAAAAAATGTTAAGTATTAATACTTTTTTACAACTATTTATTTAATAATTAAATCTATGTTTCTTAATACCTGATATTTTCATACATGTTCTTTTAATCCTAAAGCCAACTTCTGCTTTTAAGCTAAGTATAGTCTGTGTATTTTTTCAGTTTTATAAATATAAAAACTGACGTTTAGATCTAAGTGGTTTAAATGTGCTGTGTGGTTTTTTGTTTTGTTTTGTTTTGTTTTGTTTTGTTTTTTTAGCTCTGTATTGCTTTGGCTTTATTGTCACATACAGAATGGAAATTATTTCAGTAGTGTATCAGTTAGATCCCCAAAACTGACTATGGATTTCAAAGTTCATTAAGTTACAATGGTTAAATTATTTTCCTTATTCCCTCTTCAGATTGCTACAAAATCTAATGACATATGGGTATATATATGTGTAGGTAAATGGATTTTTTTTCCCTAAAACCTATTACTTTCTAATTTGGAATTGTTTCCGAAGGACTTTAAAACTTTAGCAGCAAAGGAAAAAGAAGTTCAGACTATAACTGATGGGCTGCATGGACTTCAAGAAGCAAGTAATAAAGACGCCGAAGCTTTGGCTGCTGCACAGCAGCACTTCAATGCTGTTTCCGCTGGCCTGTCCAGCAATGAAGACGGAGCAGAAGAAACTATTGCTGGTCAAATGATGGCCTGTAAAAATGAAATAAGTAAAGCTCAGACAGAGGCCAAACAGGTAATATAGACATTAAGCTGTTTGTAGTTAGTATTTTTTAATGAAGCTGCTTTTTGCGTTATATATTGGAATTGTTGCGGAATGTTGAAAATAATCAGTTCAATGTCAGAGAAGTTGTTTACTTAAGTCTGCTACTTTGTAGTACCTTATACCGTAAGATTCAAACACATTGATGGATATCAGTGGATAGTTAGATTGTCGAAATGCCAGAAAACAAATTACCATAGTTCAGTTTGTAAATGTGCTTTATTCATTTTGTACTATTGCTTGTAAAATTAGAGGATAGTAAATTTATTTGCAATCCATTTTTGACTGTTAATTGGTTTTTTATAGTGTAAAGTTGAAATCTTAAGCTTTAATAGAAACCAGAACTGTCCTCATCGGTACTTTGTCTACCATTTTTAGTTCTTAAAACGTTTTTGATACTTTAGTATCTGTATTATTCACATTCTGATTTTTTAATTCACTACTCTGACTTCATAATGTTTAAATTATTTTCAGTGTGTTAAATAGTTCTCAGAATTGTAGTAGTATAGCTTAAATTCCTATATATACAAGAGTTTTGTGGGAGGAAAAAATAGAAACACTAAAGTGTATATATTCTTTTTTTCTTCTTTTGAGACAGGTTCTTGCTGTACAGTCTAGGTTGGTCCTGATGTCAGTTATGTAGCCCAGGCAGGCCTAGAACTCACAGTAATCCTTCTGCTCAGTGTCCTGAGTGCTGAGACTACCGGTGATTTCAACCACACCTGGCCTCTGTAGTGCTAGAGAATGGAACCCAGGAGGACCTTACATTAGCTACATAAGCACTGTAACCTTTGTGCTATTCCTCCAGCCATGTGTGCACATTCTCTATTTTTAACTTCCTTTTTTATTGAGTATTGAACGTAGGCCCTTTACACTGAGTACCATCCCCCGGGCCTTTATGTTTTGGAACAGGGTCTCTTTAAGTTGCCAGGGTGGACTTAAACTTGTGATCCTCCTGCTTTGAACTCCTAGAATGCCAAGATGACTGGCAAGTTTGCACCATCTGCCTTGCTCTTTTATTTTGCTGTATCTATTGTGTGTGTGTACATATTTATTTATTTATTGTATACTGGGAATTGAGTCCAGGGCCTTCACATGGAGTTAGATACTCAGCTCATTTTTATTTTTAATTTTTAAGATAGGGTCTTGTTGAGTCAGTACCTGCCTAGACTCACCTTGTACTCACAATCTTTCTACCTCATATTTCCAAAGTGTTAGAATTATAACCTTTCTTTTTTCTTTTTTTTTTATTGCTAAGGACTTAGCATAAAAACTATGCATGAAATTTTTTTCATGTTTATTAGTGAAACAAATTTTTCTATTAATATATATTTATCATTTTCATTCAAAGAATGACAGAAAAGTTTGGGGGGCTCTTTTGATTTTTTTTTCTTTCTTTTTTGAGACAGGGTCTTGCTCTATAGTCTAGATTGGTCCTGAACTTTCTATGTAGCCTAGGCTGGCCTCGAATTCATGACATTCTTTCTGCCTCAGCCTCCTGGAGTGCTGGGATTCTAGGTGTGCACCACCTTGCCCAGCTGTAGTCAGAAAAAAAATTTTAAGAATGCAGTAATAGAAAAATTTCACTATCAGTTTTTCTGTATACTTACTGCATGAGGGAATTGTTAAAAAAAAAAGTGTCATTCTGTTGTAGAGAAGATAACCATGTCTAAATCTACAATATAAGCATAATTGTAAAAAGAACTGCTCAGTTATATCAAGTTTAGACTTCTGAAGTTCTAACATTTAAGTATTAGAGTCGTAGTTAGCATGTAAATTTTTCTGTCAGTTTAGCAAAACTCTGTTGTGTCTCCCTTCGTGTCATTTACTGCAGTTTCTCCGCTGTCATTGAGATAATATTTACAGGTACCAACATGGACACCTGAATCAGAGGAAGGGACCAGAGATGAAATGTCCAGCTTTCTGTTGTATTCTTAGATTAGTCACCTACTGACAGTTATTCTTTGATAAAAGTCTTAATATGTTGTATTTTATAAATTAAAATATGGTCTTACATTGCAAATTACTTAATGATTTACATTAACTATAAATTAGTTTATCCTCTGAGTAGCTTTTTGGGAAAAAAAAACTATGAAATGATTGCTCTTTTGAAATACTAATCTAAGACACCAGTTACATGTTCAAATCTGAGGTCTCTTGATTAAGCCTCCCTGCACCTGTGGCCATTTAATTACTATGTGCTTCATCTAACCTTTCCATTTCTATCATTTCTATTTTCTGTCAGGCTCAAATGAAGTTAAAACATGCCCAACAGGAGTTAAAGAATAAACAAGTAGAAGTTAAGAAGATGGACAGTGGCTACAGGAAAGATCAAGAAGCTTTAGAAGCTGTAAAAAAACTTAGAGAAAAACTTGAAACTGAAATGAAGAAGCTAAATTATGAAGGTGAGGGAGACCCTATCTCGAAAAAAAATTGTAAAGGTTTGTCTTTAAGACATGGAAGCCAAATCATTCAGACTTTGTTTACCTTGCTAATAGGCATTGGTACAAGAATTATTTGTAAAGACAGTAACAAAAAATATCCTAAGTATAAAAGACTCTTTTGAACATTTGAGAACTCAAGATTGAAAATTTCCTGCTTTAGTCACTTTAAAGCTCAGAAATGTCATTTTATTTTTTGGTTAGTAGGTGTTCAGTTCACATGCTGTTATTTCTTATTGAAAATCATTCTGCTTTACACTTGATAGAAATCTGAATGTTTTGTATGCCTTTTTTTAGTACCAGGAATTTATATTTTGTTTCTAGGAATGCTTTGGAAATTAGGAGTTACTTATATTTTCCTTAACATAATATATTTTTAAGACTTCTTTTTCCACTTACTTACGATTTACTTCTTAGAAAATAAAGAGGAAAGCCTTTTGGAAAAGCGCAAACAGCTGTCTCGTGATATCAGTAGATTGAAAGAAACTTATGAAGCTCTCTTGGCCAGGTTTCCAAATCTTCGATTTGCATACAAGTAAGACATTTAAACGTTCATTTTAACTGCATAATAACCAACATGTATTTTGCTTATGCTAGAAATTCTTAGGATACCAAGATTTTTTATGATGATTATAATTTAATTTTCCTTAAATGATATTTTGTCCTGATTATTCATTTATTGAAATGTTTCAGATATCATTGTGAGTGTTTTTGTGAAATTTAATGCTACTGATCTCACTAATCTTAAAACCAAAATGAGGCCAATTTATTGTATTTCCAAAACGTTTCTAAAGCTATTCTGTCATTGTTAAGTTATACACTTATATTTTATAAATTGTTTTCCTTTGTGGGTTTTTTTTAATGGAGCACTTGCAGTTATCCTGATACAGTAATCCTATTATGGAGATTAGAGTGTCAAGGTTATTTTGCTACATTAAAAACTTACTGAATATTTTAATGATTTAAAAAGTAGCTGGCTACTCATCTTGTACTTTTTACGTTGTTTTGGTAAAAGTATATGTCATTCTTTTGTTTGTAATTCGATGTAAACAAGCACTTGACCAGGAACATGTAAATATGTTTTCGTAGATTAACTTTTGTCAACTTCTCTGTTTTAGAGATCCTGAGAAGAACTGGAATAGAAATTGTGTGAAAGGGCTTGTAGCTTCTTTGATTAGTGTGAAAGATACTTCTACAACCACAGCCTTAGAATTGGTAGCTGGTGAACGACTGTACAATGTTGTAGTTGACACAGAGGTAAATTGATTTTAATTAAAGAAATCTAAAAATAAGTGATTTGTTTGAATAATCATGCTGCTAGAAAGGTTTAATACTTTCTTATGTTATAAGATTCTCCCAGGTCATTTATCTTATGGTAAAACTAGTGAATGACTTTGATAGTGATGTTCTGAAAGAGGTAATGTGCTTACTCAGGAAATCACAATATACATTGCCAATCTCTTTTTTTTTGCCATACTGGTTTATATTTACTTAAATTTATGAAATAATATGAGAAAGTAATAATTTTTTAATGTCAGTTCTCCCATCACGGGAGCATTAGATTGACCTATATTTCTTCAGTTTTCACTTTCTGCCCTTCCGTGGAGTACTCTATTCATGTAAATATTGCATAGCATTATCAAGTTTCTATGGAGTCTGTATATTTAAGGTCTCCAACATATGGTATGTGTACCTAGTGAAATGATTGCTATGACCAGACTTAGTAGCATTCATCACCTTACATTGTTGATTGTTTTTTTCTTTCATTTGGTGGTAAGTGCTCCTAAAATCTTTCAGTAGATTTTCAGTGTACAGTACTAACTATATTGCACATGTTGTATATCTAGAATAACCCTGCATAACTGCAAATATGTGTCTTGATCTACAATCTGTTTCTACCCATTCTCCCTCTCTATCTCTGGTGACCCTCTGTTTTCTCCTTCTGTGAAACTGTGTTCTTTTGAGGATTCTCGTTATCAGATTATGCAATCTCTTTGTGTCTGACTTATGTCACATAGTATAAATGTCTGCCAGATTTATTCATATTGTCAGATTAGCAATACCTTCCTTTTTAAATGTTGAATAATATCCCACTGTATGTATTTTTAATTTTCTGGTGGTTTGAAATAGAAGGTACTGAAAATTTGATTATGGACTCTTAAACTTGCATTCTCTCCATTGTAATGCTTTCTACATCATTAATTATATTTCAAATGCACTTTTTTAGATTACTGGTAAAAAACTGCTAGAAAAAGGAGAATTGAAGCGTCGTTATACTATAATTCCACTCAATAAAATTTCAGCCAGATGTATTACTCCAGAAACTTTGAGGATTGCTCAGAGTCTTGTAAGTCTTACATAATCATACAAAAGCACAAATTTTTAATTTTGTTGACATTCTTTTAAAAGAAAAATCTAAATCTTGATCATATGCAACTAACTGCTAAGAGAATAGAAGTGTCAGAAGCCTAGATGTCTACTGCCTTTAGTATAAGAATGTGCTTATCCTTAGATTGAGTCACATGGCTAGGCTATTATGTAGTAGGGAAAACTACTTTTGGGCAGTTAGAATTGACCTTATAATCTGAAATTACTTCAGTTTTTCTTATGGGTGTCACATTTAAACTACCTGCAGGGACAGCCATTGTTTAAGGCATCCATCAGTATTGCAGATTTGCTTTTTTATTAAAAGTTCATTCATCTCATGGACGTACGTTGAGGTACTGAGGTCCTAGTTGAAGGTGAGGTGTATATACAGTGTTAAACGTGCTCGTATATGTACAAGGTAACACATTCAGAAGGACATTGTACTGGTTAAAAACAAGAAGCTAATTATAGCATTTCCCAGCAAAATAAGTTTATTATGAGCAGGTACTCCAGACATGAGTTGAAAAGATAGTTTTATGAAATCTGTAAATAACATAATTAAGATTGTAAGGCAGTTATCAGTGTCCTTATTGAAATTGAAAAGCTTTCAATGAAAATGATTTCAAAATTATGATCTGCTGTCAGTAGGGGCAAAAGGAATTCACGCTAATTCAAAAACTGTTTAGAATTGATAACATTTATTTGAAAAATCACCTTGAGTCAAAATGACTCGGAAGTTTATTTAGCTGTAGATCAAGCCCCAATGTTAGAAGCAAATTGGGATTTCACATAACATCAAAAATTATTTCTCTCAGATTCTGTAACCAGGACCATTTAATAGTTTTTACTGTCTCAAAGAACAAAACTGAACCTGTTGTGCTGATGTTGTCTGCTACTAACGTCCGTAAAAGATGCCTAGGTTTTCTATAAAGAGACAGAGATAAACATTGTAAGGAGAGATTGTGATGAGGCACTTGGAGCAAACTACAAGACTGAGAGGTCTTGTCTTTTAACTCTTTTTTTTAATTTTTTTTTTTTTTGAGGTAGGGTCTCACTTTAGTTGATGCTGGCCTCAAACACACAGCAATCCTCCTGTCTCAGCCTCCTCAGTGCTAGGATTATAGGTATGCATCACTATGGCTGGCTTATGTGGTACTGGGAAACCAAACTCAGGACCTTGTGCTTGCTAAGCAAGCGCAGAAACCCCAGCCCCTTTGGCTATGTTTTTAATTCTGTAGTTGGCAGGTGGCGGCTATAATTTATTTAATTTATGTAGAAAAGTATTCACTGTAGAACACTCAAATTATTAATGATTGAAGCAAAACAGTTTATACAATTGTAACTGAGAATTACTGTACTCAATGAAAATTTACATTTTCATAGTTCATTTTAGATTTAGGAACTTGATACTGGCTTGCCCTTGGTAAAAATTGTCAAAATCTAAGGAACTTTAAGCATTTTACTTAGCAGTAGATCTATTGGGTATTTTCAAACTGAAGTTATTTTCACTAAGACTTTGGATTTTTGTGTAGCCAAAAATATTTTAATATTAGGTAGATATTAAATCTGCTGTTATTAAAGTCATATTTGAACAGAAGTGATATCTACTGTTCTGTGTCTGCTGTTTTTCCATAGGTTGGTCCTGACAGTGTTCATGTGGCTCTTTCCCTGGTTGAATACAAACCAGAACTTCAGAAAGCAATGGAATTTGTCTTTGGAACAACACTCGTTTGTGACAATATGGATAATGCCAAAAAGGTGGCCTTTGATAAAAGGATAATGACTAGAACTGTAACTTTAGGAGGTGAGGTGTTTGATCCTCATGGAACATTGAGTGGAGGTATGTTTTACATCCTTTTGTCTTTATAATTCTGTGGTAAATAGTTTGGGCATTTTTCTTTTTAAAATAGGGAATATGTAAAATGTTTAGGGATTAGGACTGAATAACAAAATTTTTCCCAGTCTTTGATTTACCTAAGACTAAAGCCAGCCTAGATTTTATATTTAATATCAAATACTGTATTTTGCATTTAATATCAAAGACTTTCCAGTGCCTTAATGTAAATCTAAGGATTGAGTTTAACTTAATATTCCCTATATGATAGACACATAATAATATTGAGAAATTACAGTGTCACACTCCTGGGAGCGTATAGTCTCGTAATCTGTAGCTCCTTTTGTCCTTCTCAGATCTATTCCTGTTTATTTTTGCTTTTTGTTCTAGGAGATTCCAACCACTGGGTTACTTGCTTCTTTATTCTTATGTTTTTCCAGTGGCAGTCACAGGGAAATTTTTTTTGATACAATTTTTTTAGCTTAATTGTAAACTTCAAGAAACCTGTTGACTCACATGTCAGTACTACTACTGCTTCTGTCAAAAGTAAAATCCCTAGAGAGAGGGCTTTAATGCTTTAGGAATGGAGTTCCTATACATATCCTGAGTATATTTCTTGTTTCAATATTTGCTACATTGATTATTTTAGATCTGTGTCAAGAGGCAATATAAGATCAAGTAGTAAATAATACTCTGTTTGAGGCATTGTTCTGAGACTGTGCTGCCCAGTACAGTATCCACTAGTCACTAACCATAGATGGCTCTTCACATTTATTTAATTAGAATAATATTTTCAGTTGCAGTCATTGCATTTCACAGACTCAGTAACTAACGTGATTATTGGCTAATTGTACCATGCAGTCATAGAACGTATCTTTCATTTGAAAAAGTACTATTATATGGACTTTACATAGTTTTAACTCATTTAATCCTTAATAACGCCTATGAATGCCTGTAATCCTGGCACTCAGGAAGCTGAGGCAGGAGGATTGCAGTGAGTCCAAGGCCAGTCTGGGCTACATGGTAAGATCAGGACCAACCTAGGCTACAGAGCAAGACCTTATCTTGAAGAAAAAAAAAAAAAAAACCAATGACAACAACAAAAAAAAACGTATAAATTAGGTCTGTTACTATCATATCTGATATGTACTTGCAGAAATTAAAGTTCAGAGTAGTTAGTATTGGCAAAGCTTGAAATTGAAATGCACACAGTCTGATGTCAGTTTGTGCCTTGAATCCAGTAGGCAATATAAAGATTCTTCACAGATCCAGTGATGTAGTGTCTTACTAGGCTATTTAAATGAATTCCATGAACAGTAGCAGATTCCTTGATACACACACACATACACACACACACACACACACACACACACAGTGACTAATTATGTGGGAGTGGAAAAACAAAACTAAATTTATCTTTTTTAGATTTTAGATATTTAGATGTTTTTGAAGTTTCATCTTAAGATATGGCAAATCGATAGCACTGTATTTTATTAACAGGATACTCATTATAATGTGGCTGACTGACCTTGGTATTCTTCCACCAAACCTGCAAAACTTTCTGGTGGATGTGCTGCCGTGCTGCCTCCAGCTGTCGCTGCGTGATGATTGTGGTTCCTGGTTCAGTGATGGGAAATCAGTTTATTCCACTTGCTCTGCTGTATAAGAAGATACTCCTTTTTACTGTTTAATAATATCATAATTTAATATTCAAAGCCTGTTTCAATTTGTCTTTATCAGGTGCTCGATCTCAAGCAGCTTCTATTTTAACCAAGTTTCAAGAACTCAAAGATGTTCAGAATGAGCTGAGGATCAAGGAGAAAGAGCTGCAGGTTCTAGAGGAGGAATTGGCCCGTCTTAAAAACACTGCGGAAAAGTAAGATCCTGTTAGCTTAAGTCACATAGGTGCACTGTAAAGATTTGCATGGTAGAAAATGATAGAAATTAAAGAATTACAGGTTCTGATGTTTTTATGACATGTTTAGTTTTAAAATATGTGAATAAAGTATGAGTTGATAGATAGCTATATTCACAGTTTTTTGCAATAAAAGGAGTGCCTTTCTTGTAAGAAATTAGCCAAATGTAATTCAATAACCAAAAAACAACAACTATGTTGTTCTCTTTGCTGAGATGTGTACCGTTACCGTCCTGGGTGTGATGGAGAAACCCTTAAGTACCTGGGTGTCTCCCAGTACATAATATATTTGAGTTCTTGATTTGAGCTTACTTAGGATGATAAGTTCAGCAGCATTATGGTTATCCTGCAGTCACTGAAGATCAGTAGTTGCCTGGGGAGGACATAAGATTGTGTCATGAAAGTCTTCACTAAAATTTTAATTTTCCCATAGAGTATTTCTTCTGTGGGGTTGTAAATATAGTTATATATCTATAGTTTTCAACATAATTTGTGTTTGCTTATAATTCAGATGTATTCATAGTCTTATTTTTACAAAATTGGGATCATTATGTAACAACTTCTCTTTGTCTCTGAACATTATTCATTCAAATACATATTTACTGGGTGCTTCTGTATGGCATGTCCTTCATGCAAGCATCAGTGGGTGAATCTAATAGATCCTTAGCCTTCACCTAGTTCAGAAATAGTTGATGAAACATAGAGTAAGATAAGAGTTGAAATGTGTTAGGTAATTCTAAGAAAAAGATAAATCCGGAAAACAGATTGGAACTTTCCAGGGAAGAGAGTTGTGGAATTTTCTATTTGTGGCCAAGAGAAGGTTCATGTGAACTATTGAGCCAATAGCTGAAGGAGGTGCATGTATGGCTCGAGAGCCATCCAGAAAGGTTTCCACTTATGTTAGCATTTCTGCAGTCCAAGTGCTGAAAGCCTAGAAAGCTCATTGTTGGTGAGTTTAGTTGTAATTTAACAAATAGGGACTGATAAAAACGTTTTATTCAGAACTCACAGAACTGAGGACATGTAAAAGCTCTAAATGTTGAAGTATCGTTCTTAGTAAATTGGTAGTATTCGGTTTCTGAATTTACTAAAGCTTAAAATGTTAACAGACTTAAGTGATACTCTATATATATGAAAATTTTTATATTTGGTCAGAGTGGATATTTCAACACATAAATTGCATCTAAATGCCTGCTTTCAAATACTACATACATTGAAACCATTATAGTTATATATAGTTAGTATATACAGCATGCTATAGCATGTGGGTGTATATTTATATCTACTGTGTATGTGTATGTATATATATATATATATATATGATCAAGTACATATACTATATATACTGTTATTTTATAAAATGAAGTATATGATTTAGTTAATACATATAGTACATATATATTTTAACTTACTAAATTATATTATGAAATAATAAGCCCAAGTTAAATTATTAGATAAAATGTATATATCTGAGTAGTAACAGTAAACACTTGCCTTCACAGGCATGCATGCATATATGAGGGTGGGCACACACCATTAAGCATGCATAACATGTGATATACTCAGGTTTTGATTTCACTGTGTATGGTGAGTGTGGGGGGTGGGGTTAAGTTAGCACTGCATTTCACCCTTCCCTACACACCATACCATGCTACTGTTGCCTGCATAGTCTGCTTACATGTCATTCAGAGTAATGAAAATATTGCTAAAAGTCACATAATGTGAAAAATTTCCAATTTTGTGGGCCTGCATTGATAGCTGTCTTGAACTGCACATAAGTCTCAGGCCACTAGTTGGTCGTGCCCACTGTAAAGCTTCCATTTAAACTTTATTAACATAAATTAACCATGAGGTGAATTCTTTTTTCCTGTGACAAATGCAACAAAGTGTTCTGTGCTATGTAGAAAATCTAGCAAGGTAATGAGTTAGTATCACATTTGACTGAGAGCTGTTTTTTGTTGGCTTTGTTCAGTCATAGCGGGTCATTTATTCAGCACATTTGACTTAGTGACTAGTTTCGCACTGAGGCAAAGGAAAAGAAATAGATTTGAAAAATACAAAATCATTAAGTATTATCTAAGTACTTTTTCACATTATATCAAGAAATCAGCATTGAAAAAAGTGCATTCCACACTTTTAAAAATGAATTCAAAGTTCTTAGGTAGTTTTAGTCCAGAATACTCTGGGTAGTTATTTATATTTAATTAGTTGTATCCCTTGTCTCTCAAACCTCATGAATCTTATGACAAGGTTATCTTGTGAATTTATATTAATTTGAAATTTCAGTGCCAGTGAATTAGCTAAATATCTTCCAAAGACATGACTAAGTAGCGAAATCTGGTAGAATGGCAGGGTTTGCCAGATGTGCGCTGCAAATGACTGTGGCCAACACAGTATCTTCTTAAGTTGTCAGTCTCATTACATAAAGTGGGAATACTATTATTAATATTGTTACTATTGTTAACATTATTTTTAAGAAAACTTGTCATTCAAAGTTATTTTTAGTGTTTTCTAAAATTAAGACCTTTTAGTGAGTAGATAACGTCTTCTGTTCTTTTAGAGGAGTTTGCCTTCAGGTGCCAAATCATACTTGCTCTAATGGAACTTCAATTAGTTGACATCTCAGAAGCTTGCATGTCATCAAGTTTCCTTCTCTTTTCTTTTTAACTGTTTGTGATAGTGTGGATTGAACTCAGGGCTATCACACTGCACTACATCCCTACCCCTTTTTTAATGTCTTACTAAATTGCCTGGGTTCTAACGGAATCTTCTTGTCTCAGTCTTCTACTGTTGCTGTGATTACAGGTATGTGCCACTACACCCATTCCATCAAAATTTTCTTTATGTTGTTTATATTGTATGTGAATTTATTCTAGGTACAAACCTGAAGTTTGAATGCATGTGGGAAATGTATAGCATTTATTATAAACCTTTCTTTTTCTAAGATATCGCCAACTAAAACAGCAATGGGAGATGAAAACTGAGGAAGCAGATTTATTGCAAACCAAGCTCCAGCAAAGCTCGTATCACAAGCAACAAGAAGAATTAGATGCGCTTAAAAAAACTATTGGTAAGATTAAACATTTTATACTTAATCTCCTTTTCTGTGATATCCTTTACCCTAAATTTAGATATTTGTGACATAAGGGGAGTCTTTCTGTGGGATAAATTTAAGTGTGAGACCTTTCATCTTAGTATATGGTTATAATCATCTTTACTATATATTGCCATTTTTACCAGTATTCATTCGCACCTTTGGCAGGACAGTTCTCATTTCTTCAGATCTTTTCCTTCTTAGACTTAAAAACTGTCCAAACTGATGATTGTGGAAAGGTAGCACATTAAAATTCTAATTAGCACTTAGCATTTCCCTGATCACGGGGGAAATTTGGGATCTTTTTATATGTTTACTTGGACCTTTTGAGTTTCCATTTATGTGAATTTCCTCTATTTTTTTCTGTTGGTGGCTTATTTTTTCACCATTTTTCTTGTGCTCAGTAGTTCTCGTTTCTTATAAACTGTATTTGTTGAAACTTTTTTGGTTTAAATATTTTTAACTCTATAATTTTTGTTACTCAGAAGTTTTAGTGTTGAATGTAATTCAGTTTTATAGCTACCTTATTAATATTAAGCTTTTTATATTCTTTCATCTGAAGTTAATTCTTAATTGTCTATAATTATTTTTGTCATTTCTTTCTCTTTTTCTTTTTTCGGGGTTGGGGGTGGAGGGCAGGTTTTGAAAGGCTAGTCCTGAAATGACAGCAGTCCTCCTGCCTCCACCTCCCAAGTGCATATGCCACCATAATCTGCTTATGTTTGTCATTTCTTATAACTATACCCACACACGTAATTTCATGCTAATAATTTTATTCTATAGTAAAATGTGTGGAAAATTACCCAGTTGTGGCTTCCAGGGTTATATTTTCACATGGGTCCTAATACTCATATGTCTGTCATAACATTGTATTACAATCTCTTGTTCTTTTATTTTTTAGTAATTTTTCTGTGTTTCCTATTAGGCATGTTTTCATAATATTTCTGCACATAAAAACGAGATTCTTGTATGCGAATTAATATGCAAAATTCTACTGTGAGCTTTCGGGCAACTAAAGCTATGGAAAAATACCATGTCTGTATAGTCAGTTCTGGTTTCAGAAAACATGGAGATGCATTAAAAATAGGAGCTGTGAAGTTGTAGATGTTGCTTAATGGAAGTGCATGTGCTTTGCATATGTGAGGCCTTGAGTCCTATCCCTGTACCGAATACACACAGACACACACAGAATAATCTTTTTCCTAAGTTACCTAAAACCTTTTTAAAATAGGTAAATTGTATGTGTTTACTACTCAACTGCATTCCATTGGAAGTAGCTTCAGATATTTTGATAATTTAAATGTTTCAGTATGCCATTTTTAGAATATGGTTAGAATCATTAATTTTGTTTAAACTCTAGCTTCTAATTATCTAGGCCATTTCTTCTATTAAATAAGTCCAATTTGTAAGGCTTTATTTATAGTTGTTGATTTAGCTACATT
Source organism: Ctenodactylus gundi (assembly GCA_004027205.1). NCBI lineage: Eukaryota > Metazoa > Chordata > Mammalia > Rodentia > Ctenodactylidae > Ctenodactylus > Ctenodactylus gundi. The sequence continues at coordinate 24,131 of PVKB01002598.1, read as the reverse complement.
TAACTGCTTTATAATGCAGAGGAAAGTGAGGAGATATTAAAAAACACCAAAGAAATTCAAAAAAAGGCAGAAGAAAAGTATGAAGTACTGGAGAATAAAATGAAAAATGCAGAAGCAGAGAGAGAGAGAGAATTGAAGGATGCTCAGAAAAAACTGGATTGTGCTAAGACTAAGGCAGATGCATCTAGCAAGAAAATGAAAGAAAAACAACAGGTAACAACCTTTCATGAAGTGAAATCAGTCTTTTAAAGTCAGCATAGAGCACAGGGTTTGGCTTTATTCTTCAATAGTGATTCCAAAATCTACAAGGGAGTTGTATTCTATAGGAAATAAACTATGTATCTTACAAGCCAGCTTACAAAGCTGGTCTTTGAAAACCCTTTATTTGCATGTAACCTGTGAGTATGGGTTGTATTTGTGTACTATCTTTACAAGTTAGCAACAATTTACAGTTGCTTTTTAAAAATGTTTCCATCAGAGGTGGAGTGTGTAATGTAGTGGAGCTGTGTCACATCAGAGATTCAGCAAGTTGGTCTTTTTTGATTTGTAGCCACCTAAGTGAATGTGCACTGTGGAGAATGCACACTGAAGTGTAAGGCGAAGGGTGTTGGATTTACAGCATGGCAGTTCATTTTAGACTGGTAATAGCTTAGTTTTTGAAGAGTGCCAAAGCTAGAATTAAACCAACTTGACTTTGAAGACTTAGGCTCTTCTCTGTAATTTAATCCAGACATATCTTTCATCACTTTTTTTTAACCTGCCTTAAGATTCTGTCGTTAAAAAGTTTCACAGAATATTTTCTAATGACTTTAAAGGTTACACAGGAAAGAAAGCCAGTGTGATGGCACATACCTGTAATACTAGCCCTGGGGAGGTTGAGGCAGGAGGGTTGCCATATGTTTGAGGCAACCAGGGCTCCATAGTGAGTTCAGGACCAGTCAGTCTGAACTTTAGAGTTGTAGAGTGAGACACTACCTCAAAAAAAAAAAAAAAAAGTCTATAGTAGGAAAGTGAAAAAGGAACCTTTTTTTTGCACTTTGGAAAATTTTACTCAAATATTTCACTAATTCACCTTTTGTAGAATGTTATATTATTTTTTGTGTAGGAGTACAAGGATGAAGGAAATAACAGTTATGTCAGCCCATAAAAATGATACATATACTCTTTTTTTTAAGTAAAGGGAAGACAAACTGCCATTTCCCTGTCTTTGTAGGGAAAGTGACTTACCTTGCATTTGTGGTAACTTGAATGAGAAAACTGTTAATTTTTAGGCCCCGTCTGTATTTGTTAGTCAGTAATGACTTGTGACTACCTAGCTCCTGTGTTTCTGTAGGAAGTTGAAGCCATCACTCTGGAGCTAGAAGAGCTCAGGAGAGAGCATGCATCCTATAAACAACAACTGGAAGCAGTAAATGAAGCTATCAAATCCTATGAAGATCAGATTGAAGTAATGGCAGCTGAGGTAGCTAAACATAAGGTAAGATTTAGTTATGAAATTGGAGAAATTAAAAACTTTCATCTGTCTCTTACTGAATTTCCTAACTACTGATCTAGATCATTTTGGAGTTGTCATAGTGAGATCCTTAAGAAGAAAATGGTAATTACTGATCCGGAAAGTCCTGAAACAACATCAGTGATTTAGTCTGAGTCTACTCGAACTTAAAACTACCCAGTGCTTTGAGCAAGTAGAGTTTACTTATTTGTTCATTTGCGTGTTTTGGAGTGCTGGGGATTGAACACAGGATGTTTGCAAAGAGCTGACATCGCCAGCTCTTTTTTTTTTCTTTTCTTTTCTTTTAAATTTACTTATTATTTTGAGACAGTTCTGCTAAGTCACTAAGTGCCCAGTTCTGAGCTTGAATTTGAAAAATTTCTGTCTCAGACCCCTAGAATGCTGGGATTACAAACATGCTTCATCATATCTACCTATAAAAATTACTATAATAGAGTTTTGAGTTGATGGGATTGTTCACAAAAGTATTTTAAAAACTTAAAAGCGCAAGAACTACAGAAAGAGGAAGTTGCCCTTACCCTTGGGTCTGAGGCAATGCCTATAAGAGAAAATATCTGGCAAAGATCCCTCTGCACCCATATGTCTGAGAACTCTAATTGCAGAAGGGATAACTGTGGCATACTGGTGATAAAGTTTGTTAAGGTATAGAAGAAGCTGTGTCCAGCAGTTTAGTGCTACTCCTGTGTGGCACTTACTGGGAAATAATTTCTAGATGTGGTGTCCGCGCTGAGATGCCATTTGAACTCATGAAAACCGCTAGCAAGCCTGCCTCTGAGACAAGTAGAGGCCCTTCCTCTTGCATTGTCCCTACAGTAAAACTTATTCATGAGACTTATTGTGGTAGCTGGCAGGAAGAAGGGTTCTGTTCTCAGAAGCAAGGCAACAGAGTGGTGCCAAGAGGATTTCAAATGTTATGGAGATACTTTGTTACCTACAAATTAATGTTATGGTTTTATTATCAATTCTGTGTTTCATTTTATTTCTACTCCGACTTTGCTGTTGTAATAGAACTATTAAAGTTTTCTGTCATTTGACCATCAATATTTTTCTTAAGTCTATATTGAGTTTTACATTAAATAAATACCGATACCATTTAATGTATAAGTGTTACACGTATAGTAAGGAAACTTTTCTTGTTGTCTTTATTTTCCATTTTTCCCTTTTGATAATTGGTTTAATCACTGTAGTATGTGGTGTTTTGGAAAGTATGTTTTTTCCTCTTGATTGTAGTGTTACATTTTCTGTTAGTTACTTTTTTATTACTGTGATGGAACATCCAACATCCACGATTTAAAGCACAAAGATACTTTAGTTTAGAGTTTCAGAAGGCCACAGTGTATACATGGGTGCCTGGGAATGGCAGGGCCTCAGTGGGAGTAAAGCTCTTCGCGTTGTGGCAGAAAAAGCCAAGTGAAGGAGAAAGGGTGGAGCTACCTGTGCAAGTCCTGCCCCAGGGTTCTGCCATGTCCTACCAGGTACCCCTTCGTAAGAGCCCGTATTTTACAACATCCAAACACAGGAAAGAGATTTTGGGGGAACACTCCAGATCAGTAGCATACCACACTTTGATTTTGGTTTTATTTCTGATATACTTATTGCATCAATAATGGCATTCCACCTTTTCAAATATTTGTTTGCTGATGAAGAAATTAAAGTTCATCTCAGCTTTGTGTTTTATGTTAATAAGCATCTGCATAGTGTCAGATTTTCTTTTCAGCTTTTTTTCCTTTTTACTGTGCTATTAGTAATTGAACCAAACACCATGCATACTAAGCAAGTGCTCTCTCTATACTGATCTACGCCCCTAGCAACAAAGTAAATTTTAATTTAAAATTTTTGGGTTTTTTTTGTTTAGTCTCACATATTTCTTCATCTAATTCTAGTCCTCTGTACCTTCTGCTATCAATACTCAGTCATATAATTTTTCAAAATTAGAAAATGTGTTCCCAAAAACAAAATATAAAAATAAAATATTTCCTGAAAATTTAAAACGTGCGTGTTCTATAAGGAGATTACGTGATTCTTTTGATGGAAAAATGATAAAATGGATCACTTAATTTTTAAGGGATTGAGTATAAGTATTGTAAATTATTCTTAATAGAACTAAATAAGCATACCTCTGGAGGATAAGAAAGTAAATTAATTCCCTATAAACTAATTGGGTTGAGGCAAACAGGACAGAAATCTAATTTGTGTTCCATTTTAAGTGATAGATTCCCCACTACTCTCCCCTCTTTTTTTTTTTAACCAGTATCAAAAAGTTTGACAGTCATATCTGTAATGTGTTCTTTTAACCTCTAGGTAGAGTTTTCCTTCTAAAGTTATCAAAATGGTTTGGTTTGGTATTCTTTTTTTGTACTTCAGAGGTTTTAAAAAGCTAAGCTATCTGGATCTTTTTAAGAAGTGTGGTAAAAGACCTCATACATATAGACATTAAAAGCAAAATAAATTACTATGGCATATTCACAACTTATATAATGTCAAATATTATTTTTTTACTTAAAATTATCTTGCTTGCTGATAAAGATATCTAAAAATACCCAGATTTTTAATGTTATTTGTAATTACTTGTCGAGATCTGTTTTTCCTTAGTGTTTTGGCAGGTTGTTCTGGTTTTTTGTTGTTGTTGTTGTTTTTGCTCTTCTTTATTTTCCCCCAAAGTAGTATACAGTGGGTGTATTTATTTGTTACTGTTTTATTTTGTTTTGTTTAGACATTTGTGTGAGTTTATGATCATATCTTCTAACAGAAGGACATTTGAGATTGAGGATGAAGAAAGGGATTTTGGTGTGGTGATAGATTAACTCCCAACATTAGCATTTTGGTGGTTAAGAAGCATGAACCTGGCAAGCCAGGGTAGTGAGAGTCGGAGCAAGTAGTTTTCCAGTTATGCCACAGGTCTGACCCCCAGAAGGATCTCTTCCTCTTCCATTTTCTCTGCTTTTGATCATAGTGTTAGAAACAAATGCTGTGACCTTCTCTTACTACTGGTGAGATCTGTTGCTGGACTTCAGTCTCCTGTATGAAAAAACAGGCAAAACCCAGCTTTCCTTGTTTTTAATATGTCTCTTCTAAGTAAATGTCATTTGGTAATCTATAAGATTATCTTCCTGTTAATTCTCTAGAATTGCTACTTTTCTGAAAAAAACTCATATATAAGTTTCTAGCACTCTTTCTTCCCACTCACTTAATTCTGCCTGCACTAAAGCTAATGGAAGGTTTTGTTTCCAGTATGAAAATTTACCTCAACCTGCATATTTCTTTTTAGTGGCAATCTAAGTTTTCTTTTATTCTTAGCTGTAAGTGCATTATTCGATTGTAATCACCATTGGTCTCTTGCCCAGAAGTTTGTCAAACTTTTAGTAAAATAGATACATTTATATATTGTCTTTAGTATGTATTCTCCAATTTTTTTTTTGTTTGTTTTGTTTTAGGAGTCAGTAAATAAAGCTCAAGAAGAGGTAGCCAAGCAAAAAGAAGTAATAACAGCCCATGACAATGTAATTAAAACTAAATATGCAGAAGTGGCAAAGCATAAGGAGTGGAACAATGATTCTCAACTAAAAATTAAGGAGTTGGACCACAACATCAGCAAACATAAACGGGATGCTGAAGATGCTGCATCAAAGGTGCATTTGTGCTCATTTTTACCTTTAATAATCATATTTTGTTTCTGGACTATTGAGAAATTCTAGAAAATTTCTTAGTGAAGAAACTCTGTAGAAAACAGATTGAACTTGGTAAAACAATAGATTGAATTTAGTAAAAGATGAAGGAGCCTCATCTGACCTAAGTTTCGTTTTAATGGAGATGTTTGTATGTACAGGTTAATTGTCCTTAACCTGAAATCCTAAATCTTTAAATACTTCAAAATCTTAAGTTTTTGAGCATCAACATGGACAAAATAGAAAATTCTACACTTGATTTCATTTATTAGGTCTTTTATGTGGTAGGTATCTTTAGTATCAAGACATAAAATTGCTTCAGGTTATGTTTAAAAGTAGGTATATGGAACATAATTGAGTTTTGTGTTTAGACTTGCCTCCCTTCTCTAAGATAGCTATGTAAATTGCAAAATTTGAAAAATTAAAAACATTTCTGGTTTTAAGCAGTTTGGATTAGGGATATTCAGTCTGTACGTATAAAAATCTATGTATGTGGAGGGGCATGAGAGAGAACTTGTCTAATGCTTGAGTAATAGGAAAACTTTTTCTTTGCAGTCTTATGTTTACTGAGCCTATGGTCTATGTAAAAATACTCAACCTTGTTGTCTGTTAATCAGCATTTTTTCAGATGAATCATTATGGTATTTCCCCAAAAAATATCTGATTTAAAATGAGTAAGTATTTAATAGACTGGTTCATGATGTTGATTTGTTAAAAATGGGTTCCTGTGTTTTCGTATGTGGCTAGGTATCCAAAATGTTGAAAGAGTACAACTGGATTAATGCGGAGAGACATCTCTTTGGCCAGCCAAATAGTGCCTATGATTTCAAAACAAACAACCCGAAAGAAGCTGGTCAGAGACTTCAGAAGTTGCAAGAAATGAAGGAGAAACTGGGAAGAAATGTCAATATGAGAGCTATGAATGTGTTGACAGAAGCTGAAGAGCGGGTACAATAAGTTCCAATAAATATCTGAACATAGTAGCATTGGCTCTTTTTGGCCTTATATAGCTATTATTCATCCTTTTATGGTTATCTATATTTTTCTGTATTATATTATTATCTGCTAGTTTTCTCTTGTAGCTTTCTTTCTTTTTCACTCGGGTAATGGGGAGTGAACCCCCTAGTCTTTGCACTGAGCAGCATCCCCATTCATATATATGTATAAACTTCAAGACAAGGTCTTGCTGAGTTGTCCTACTTGGCCTTGGACTTGGAATCCTTGTCTCAGCTTTCCGGAGTGCTTGGATTACAGGCATGCACCACCATGCTCTATTTGTTGTATCTTGAATGACATTGTCATTGTCTTTCGCACTTTTCCGTGAACATGTTCTCTTCTTTTCTTGCTATTTTTTCTTTCTTCCTTTTTTTGTTTGCTGTTTATTTCCTTAGGTGGAATTATCTGTTTTGTCAGACTGGCCTCAAACTTGCAATCCTGCTCTTCCTCCCAAGGATTGCTCTGATTCTAGATGTAAATAAAAGCATTTCCAGATTCTGTCAACTCCTCACTTCTGTCATTTCTTTGCTTGCTTTGAAAAATAGGATATTCAGCTCTCTTTTTCCCTCACCCATCTTTGCATAAATGCGGAGGAGGGTAAAACCGTTACACATGTGACCGTTGTTACACAGCTCTTTGAATGAAGCACCATGTTCTTGGTTATAGTGCCCGCAGCTACTTGATATTGTGACCTGGCTTTCCTACCCTGGCAAAACTTCTGTGGTCTAGGAAGAGATTTTCATTGTCACCTACTGAACTTAGGATGAGGTTGGGAGGAACTCTCTCTAGAAAATACCACTGGGGGCAGCATCCTTATTCTTGGGGCTGCCATAGGTAAAGTCACTGCTAGTAATTTTATATTACTGCCTGTCATACTTTAAATCTGCAAAATTCTATTTGAATTTTCATATTAGAATTGTTGAGGTATCTGTAGAACTGATTCTTCTGAGCTCATTTGCACTTAAAAATTTTGCTGTAAAGGTTGAAAAACTTACTGATACTGGTATTACAGAGAATCTATATTTGTTAGATACAAACAGGCTAATAGTGCAGGTGTTGTTACTCCCTCTAAAATGTTCTGATAGTTTTTATTTCTGCATTAGAAGTTTGCAGTATGTGGTACATTTTTGGGAGGAAATCTTTGGTCTGAATTAAAGCTGCATAATATTGAAGAACTTCTTCACTTGTTTACTTTTATTAGTTAATTTTTTTAAAGAATTGAACTCTTTACTAGAGAACAAAGCTGTATTGATCAGCAGGTAGCACTGTGTTTTATTATTTGTGGTATGTTTTCTGTCTATGTAAAAAACTAATAGAATTATGCAAAAAAAAAATGTGATTAGAGGGTGGGGAGGTTTTTGGAGCTTGGCCGTGAAGGAGAGGCTGTGAGGAGAAACTTTCACTGCTTCTGATGAAGTAACTGTTCGACTATAACCTCCCACAAAGGAGACTGCTTTGAAGAGATGATGTTTAAGCAGAAATTTGAGTCGCCAGTCATGTACAAAACAGGGAAAGAACATTCCAGGAAGAAAGGACAGTGTAGCCTAAGTCAAACAATGACTTTTATTATGTGCAGGAAACTTAGAAAGACCATGTCGAACCCAAGGATCGGGAGTCTGATGCCTTCAACTCAGACAAGTAAATAAATGCCAGCTTGGCAACTCTGTACTATATATGTAGCAAGAAAGAACTGAAACTCTGTTCGTGTCACTGGTGAGAGTGACCTTAATGTGACATTTAGAACTACTGTTACTTCCGTTTTTATGCATGACTTGTCTGTTTTTTGTTTTGTTGTTTTGTCTTGGCTACCAGGAAGATTATGGAGGATTAGTGTGTAGTCAAAATAAAGGACATTTCCTATAAACTCTCATTGTGAGTAGTTGAATTTTACTCTGTATGAATGCATACTTTTATTTTCCTCAGAACTCTTAGTGCATCTTATGTTTTTAAAGTAGGGTAATATTTTTTTATTCCTGACTAAATTCCAGAATGTAGAGGAAATTTTGTTTGCTAATTAAACTACTTTTTATCTTATAGTACAATGACTTGATGAAAAAGAAAAGAATTGTAGAAAATGACAAATCCAAAATCCTTGCAACTATAGAAGACCTTGACCAGAAGAAAAACCAAGCCTTAAACATTGCTTGGCAAAAGGTATATGAACCCCCAAATTGTGTGCTATAGTTCTGTGTGAGGCAAGCTTGAATAGTATTATCAGTTGATATGGCTAATTTGTCTTTGAGGCATAGCTTGCATCTTATTTAAAAACCTCAGGAACTTTTAAATATATTTTGTTTTTTCAAATTCGATCACTACTAGGTTTCGAAAGCCAACTTTATATCACTCCTTAAGACTCGTAGACTGGTTCTTACATTATATTAAATTGAAACTTTATAACTTTTTCTGTTTCTTACTCTAACTTCATTTCACATAACCATGTTACTTCTAAAGGAGTTGCATATTAATATTTATTCTCTGCGTTTTCTGAAGCTGTGGACTCTAATATTTGGAAGAAAATGTGGATACTGCCCAGTATCTGCTATACTCTAACGCTTGCTAGAAAAATGTGTTTTAGGACTAACAGAATTCTGGGCAAAAGAAACTGAGGATAGAACTGAATTTGTCCTTAGAAGAGGGTTTTGATTTCCATTAATTAAGAGCATCTGCCACCTGAAGCAGACAAACTGTCTTTTAGTTGCGAGTAGAGTGTAGCAGATACTGGGCAGTATCTACATTTTCTTCCAAATATTAGAGCAAATACATCAGGCGAACCCAACTTGCTGGCTAAGTCCTGTTGTTGCAGAATTGATCTTGAGAAATGGAATGATAATTTTCTTTTTTATAAGGCTATTTTACATTTCCAAATTCTTCAATATCTCTGCTACCTTCTCACTGCTGTTTGGCATTTTCCCTGAAGGACCCCAGTGAATAGATATTGTTTTTCTTTGTTTTCTTTCTTTGTTGTGAAGACATGCAGGGCACCTCTAGTCAGCCGTCTTACTGATGGTACCTTCATTCTCTCTGTTGAGACTAATGTATTCTTTTATCACTTCCAGATTGTTAATTGCATTTCAGAATTCACATGTATTCATTTTGTAGATTTTGAGCAACACATTTTATATGTTAGATTAATATTAACATTTTTATTAGTTTACATTATCTTAAAGCAAGTCTGTATCTGATAGTTATTGTTTCTGTTTTATTATTAAGGAAATAAAAATTCAGAAAGATGAAATAATACATCTCACATCATATAGCTTAAAGGTGGAAGAACTGAAATTCTTCTGCTGCATAGAACCAAAATTAAACTTGACTATTGTTGATAATTGTTGCCATCCTTGTGTCTGTTTAAGAATTGGAAAATAGATACAGTGTTCACCTTCATAGCACATTTATCAAAAAAGTTATATTTACCTTTTTGTTTCATGATAACTTTGGCTGGATTTCAAGTTTCTTTACAGTTACTTATTTTTCCCTGGTATATCTGTCTCTTAGAATCGTAACTTAGCCTTTTACATAGACAGTTTCTCATTTCTACCACAGTAAAGGTAAAAGCCTCTTACCCAGAAGATACCACACACAGTTGCTGTGCTGTTTGACACCAAGTAGACTGTTTTCAGCAATCCAGTCAGACACCTTCCTTCTTTTTCTCTATTTATTCTGTAGGAACTTTATCTTTAGTAATGCTAACACAGTTATTCCTTTCAGTTCTCTTGTTTTCCCACCTCTGAGACTCTTATTCAGAATGGCTTCTCCTTATACTATTTGTCTTTCTGTTTTAAAAGATAAGCAGAAAGCTGATGCCATTTTTCTTGTGTAACCTATGGTGTTAATACTATATATAAGATTGGTGTTCTCATCCATGTTCTCCAGATTTGAAACAAATCAGAATCTCTTTAATCTGATCCTGCTTTCCCAATTCTCAAGATTCTTCTAAAGCTAATAACGTTTGTTGAATGATTATCATGCCAGTCAGCATTTTCTAATTTTCTTAATCCTCACAATAACCTGACAAAGTACCTATTATTTTTATCAGCATTAAATACTTCCCTCTAGTTTTAAGCGTACATTTTTTACAAAGTTTTACAGTATTTTAGGTATTATCTTTGTTGTTTTATTTTTTTCTTTTTAGCCCTATGAGACTTACAAAATTCTGTTTCGTCTTTATAACACTTCATTAACATTTATGCATGTGTATAAATACATTGTTATCCTCTTAATAACTGATCATTTCTTTTTTCTTTAAAAGTTATGCTGGCATCCATGGTTGTGTTTAGCGTTTAATAGCTAGCATTCTACTTTTTTAATCCTAAGCTGCTTTTCCCCCTCCTGGTTAAAAAATGAAAAGGAGCATAGGAACATCACAAATGCTGCGTTATATACTGCCATTCTTATGTTGACAGTAGTCTTGTTACAATTTTATGATGAACCTTTTCAACTTCTTGAAATTTTTCACTGATAGCCCCTCTTTCACTGGGTTGGTTGTCACTCAGCAATTTAGCAATTGCTCCTAAAAATGTGGATTCTTATCAAGTCTAATTGAGGAGCACTTCCTTTCTATAACTGATTTCCTAAATATAGATACATTTAAGTTTTTATTTCTCTACTTGAATATGGAGATTTCCATGCCAGTTCTTGGAGGGTGCACATGTGTGCCAGGGTAGGGAAGGCAGAGGTATGGATTCGTGTGTGTATGTCTGCTTTCAAATCTGCCAGTTGAACTGATGAGTTTATTAGTTATATCTTTCAAGACAGATACCAAATTTCCAAATCATTAATTAGATGGGAATATACAGAATTGCACATCACAAGCCCAGGATTTTAGCCCTGAATCCCTGCATAGTCTCTCGTGGTCACAAGACAAGTAGGCCAGATAACCTACTTAGCCTTTCTGTCTTGGGACCCACTGCTAGCCCTGGTCTGAGTATTTAACCTCTTTCGCAATAAAAGGAACATATAGAAAAATAATTTTTTAAACAGATCTGGTCCTTTGATTTCATGCCTTTTTCCCTGGACCACTTTTATCTTGTTCATTTAGCTAGTAACTGTAGGCCCACCTTATCCCATTACTGAACAGAAAAAAAATTTAGAAGATACACTTTATACTAGAAAGAGTATTTCTGTTTTGTGTTTGCTTTTGCAACTATTTTCTTCTACTGTGTGATAGAATTGAGGATTCCTGCAAAATATTTTACAAAAGCATCAAAACTTTGGGGTTGAATTATAAGTATAATCTCTTGTTTGCCCTGGGAGTTTGATCTGATTGGTAGTGTAGGACCAAAGAGTAAATATTTCTGACTTTATGAGCCATTTTCTGTTGTAAATTAAAATATCATATGATATTAAAATATATGATACAATAGACCTGCTGAGTTGAATATATATATATATATATATATATATATATATATATATATATGCCAATAATTGACACTTCCTGAAAACATTATGATTTGATACAATTTTTATACAGGTGAACAAAGACTTTGGGTCTATTTTTTCCACTCTTTTGCCTGGTGCCAATGCGATGCTTGCTCCACCAGAAGGACAGACTGTTTTGGATGGTCTGGAATTCAGGGTTGCTTTAGGAAATACTTGGAAGGAAAACCTAACGGAGCTTAGTGGTGGTCAGAGGTGAGTAATCCCTTTGTAGTATTATTATTTCTCTTTCTTATTATAATTTGTTTTGTTACTTCCCAATTTTATTTCAATTTTGATTTGCTTAGCCAGTTTTGTATGTAAGATTTAAAAAACCTAATAAGTATAATAATCTTGATTAGAACATTTGATCAAATTAGTAGGTAATGAAAGTAGAAGAAGCAACTAGAAAACTGGACAGAAAACAACTTCTTAAACATTGGAAATTACTAAGTAGTTCAGGACCATGAAACCTGAGAAGAGAAACTGAAGCACCGAGCTCTGCTTACTACGTCTTTACCCTAATGATAATTTCTGATCATCAGAAACAGGAAAGGGAAATCATATAGAACTCAAGTAGTCTCACTAAGTTAAGGAGGAATGGATTTGTAACTTGATAAGCCCCAGGGAAGAACTATACCATAGTAATTTTAATAGTGTCTTTGAACTGAATGTTACCCCCATACTATGATATTTAACTAAAGTCTTGAAGAGATTAAGCTGATCTGTGTATCATCAGAACAAACCCAGTGCTTAGTACTTGTTTCTCCTGTTCTCCCAGTACTAGGACTTGAACCCAAGGGCTTATGCCTGCTGTGCAAGTGCTCTACATCTGAGCTATATTCTCAGCCTTTTTTTGTTGTTGTTTTTTTTTTTTTTTTTTTTTTTTTTTTTTTTAGTCATAGGCTCACCAAGTTGCCCAGGTTAGCTTTGAACTTGTAATCATTTTGCCTTTACCTCCTGCCTGGCTGGGATTACAGGAATGTGTTGCAGTCCTTGGCTGCCCAGTGGTCTTTAAAGGAAGCCAACAAATCTACATCAGTCATCAAAAAAAAGCTGCTTTATCATTCCTTCAAAAAAGATGCCAACAAAATTGAGACCCTGAGCAATACAATAACCCAATATACAACATCTAGTAAAAAAAATTTAGAAAGTTGGTGCTAGCCTAGAAAAATATCATATAGACCCAGAAATAACAGAAGTTATGAAATTAGGAGACAAGTAAGTCAGATTAACTTTTTGAAAATTATCAAGAAAAATTAAATAAGTAGAAAAAACTTCTAGAAATAAAAACAGCTGGAATGAAAGATCCGCACCATGAGTTTAACAGCAGCTTAGACACTGAAGAAAAGATGAGTAAACTTGGCAAAATAAACACACACAGAAACGCACAAACATAGCAAAGCATATGTAAAGTTGCTGAACACTGGTAATTCAGAGAAAAAAATTAAGAGAAGCCAACAGAAAAGAAATATTATGTGTCAAAGAATGGAGATGACTTTAGAATTCTTACTTGAAGCTACACAAGCCAAAAATTTGGAACATCTAAGAAGTATTGAAGCAAAAATCTGTCAGTTTAAGTCTATGTGTTGTAGAAAGCTTTTCATATTGAAGGCTGTATACTTTTTGAGATAAACCAAAGCTGAAAGAGGTGGCCACAGTAAACTCATTATCCCAGCGACTCACCACCCTAGTGGGCTGAGACAGAAAAACCCCAAGTTCAAAAACCAACCTGGACAATTTAACAAAACCATGATTACAAATAAAGTAATAAAAGGTCCAGGAATGTAGCTCACTGATAGAGTGCTTCTCTGCCATGTGCAAAGCCCTGGTTTCCCTCCCAGTCCTGTCATGAATCAGTAAATAAATCTAAAAGAATGTATCTGACAGGACTGTACAGGTGGTCAAAGGAATTCTCAGGCAAAAAGAAAGTGATACCAAATGGAACTTTGCATCTGCATAAAGGAGTGAACAGTGTTAGAAAATCACAAGTGTGGGTTTTGTGAAATTTCGGTGAGTCAACATAGTGACAGAAAGTCATCATATTGATAAAAAGAGGGGGCTTTTGCCTAGCTCCTTGCCTGTAGATAGTCAAATAATTAAAGCTTGACTAAAAACAGTGACTATTTATACAAATGAAGTTGGGTATTAGTTTAGTATTTGTTTTTAATCTTTCAAGGTATGTCATTCATAGTTCTTTGTTTTAGTGTACCCTATCAAGCCATCAAGTAACTTTTTATGTTCATAAAAATATTGAGATCAGCCTATTAATTTTTCTTAAAACTTTTTTCTCATTTATGAGTAGAATTGTATTTCTACTTTTTTCATGGTTGATAATTTTTTTAAATATTTTAAGAATCTAAAAGAATCTCCTGTCAGTTAATCAAAATCTAATTCTACAATTCGGGTCTTGGTATTTTTAACTATTTTTTTTCAGAGAACTAGAAGATATTTTGAGATAAATTGAAAAATGTATGCTTCTTTTTTGAATCTTAAAGTCTTTCCTAATTAAGATAGCATAATGTTTTTTCTTTTTCAGGTATTTCAACATCTAGTGTTAAATACCAGTTAAACTCTTGTGGTTAGGTGTTTTACTAAATGTTTACGTTTAAAGAGAAAGGACAGTAAAAGATAAATTTAAGTAACTTGAACAACCTCAGCTCCTGACTATATGGGCAACTATGCTTTTGTTCTTACTGTACTATTTCATTAATTCCCTTTGCTAGAAATTACAGTTTCCCCTCTACTTCTGCGCACTTTCCCCCTGCCTGTTTCCTGGTTGATACCTCACTGGACTGTGTTGAGCATTGGGTTCATCATTCTAGTACTTCATGGTATAATTTGATGTTATAAAATAAGTATGTTATAAATTTCTTTAGAATTTTTATTCTAATGCTAGATAGCTATAAATATTACATTTTAAAAGAGATATTTATGAAATATGTTTCTGAAGAAAGAACATTACATTTCTGTCTTAGTTTACTTATTTGTTGCCATGACAAAATACCCATCACCCACAAATTAAGGGAGGAAAGATATATTTTAGCTCACATTTCAGAAAGTCTCACACAGTCCATTCATGTGGCAGAAACTGTGAAGGCACAAGGCAGAGGCTGGAGAGCAGCTCAAGGCATTGTAGAGAGAAACCCAGTGAGGTAGAAATAAGCTGTGGTAACCTGGAGACTCAGACAAGGCTAGAGCCTTCCCAGGGAGAAGCTGCAGCAATGTTTCTTTTCCTTCATTTACGTAGTTCAGACTGCCAGTTGGGCCCCTCATATGCACTTCCTGACACACAATAGCATAAACCTGAAAGTTCTCCCCTGGGCGTCCCTCAGTCTCAACAAATTGACATAATCCCTCCAGATCAAACCCCAAATATCCATCACTTCCCGCCAGACCTCACCTGCCACTTGCACACAGTTCCATAGATACTCCATTAGATCCAGATATACGAGGTTTTTGAGGAACACTCAGATCCACACTATAGCACTATGTAGTGATTCTTCACACTACGTTATAATTCAGTCTTCATACAACATTCAAGTAAATGGTTATGATTCTTCCTGCCAGACTAGAAATGCAATTAAAGATGATGATGACCTAGAAGAAACAGAAAATAGAGCTCAGGAATTTGGAAAAGGTGTAACTATTAATTGTAGGTTAGGATTGTTTACATTTATGATCCTGTGATGTATTTAGGGTGAGGAGGCACCATCTTTAAAAGTTACTTGGAAATGAAATCAAAGTAAAGTACAGAGTCTTTTTCTTTATGTATGAATCTGCACTCTGTATTACAGTAACAGGGTTACAGAAAACAGCATTGGTGAAAAATGATAAAATATTCGTGGCTTCCTTTCACCAACCTTTTCTTAGGTCTCTAGTGGCTTTGTCACTAATATTGTCCATGCTCCTCTTCAAACCTGCTCCAATTTACATCTTGGATGAGGTGGATGCAGCCTTGGATCTTTCTCATACTCAAAATATTGGACAGATGCTGCGTACTCATTTCACACATTCTCAGGTGAGAACCCTAAGAAAAGGTCTCAGCAGTAAGTTGAGTATTTCTTTCTTGTAAGTGTGTGCAACCTGTGGCTTGCCAGGTTTGGTTTGGTTTAGTTTGGTTTGGTTTGGTTTGGTTGGGTTGGGTTTTTCACTGTTTTTAAGTAAAGAGGAACTGTTTTGGGCTACATGTAAAATGCATAATATTGTTAATATGCTATAAAAACTTTTAAAAATTTTGAAGCATAACATTAAAAAATTAAAACGAGGATGAAAAAAGATAGACTGCAGGCTGAACAAGTCTGTATGAAAACCATTCATTAATAGTAGTCAGTTATAGCAAGAAATTTATATCAAACTAGGGATATAGCTGCTAAGTGATGGAACAGTTGGCTTTCCTGCCAAAGGCTCTGTGTTCTATCCGGATGCAAGAAAGAAAGGAAAGTTTAGGATTGAAGAATACTGAAGTTATAAAATGGTCACAGAAAGGTGACTGGTCATAGAAGGAAAATAAGAGTTCAGTATCCCTTTAAAGCAGTAGGGAGTATTTTTTCTGCTAAGGACCATTTGGATATTTATGACATCATTCCATGGCCATACAGAATTCTCAACTGAAATATTAGCCTGATGCCATATTTGGTAAAACATTTAAATCTTTGACCCGTAATATGGCTGAAACTGCTTTCTGGTAAGGCCTTAGATGGGCCAAACCAAACAATTTATTTCTCTTGCTTGAAAGAAAGAGTTGGGACTTAAAATTTTTGAGTATGGCATGAGGGAGAAACCAGTTGAGAACCGATTTGGTTTTAATGTTATTGTTTCCTCTAACTAGCTGCCATAAGGCCACACAATCAAAACGAAAACTCTTCTAGTATTGTATTTTCAGATACCTGAAAATTGTGTGGTATCAGTGGGGGAGCTTCCAGCTGTAAAGTGGAGGAAAACCTCTCGCAGCTAAAACAGTTTGGTTGATTTTATTATTTTTAAGAAAAAAATAGCTATCAAATTGGCTATAGAAATTATGCATTGTACAACTTTTGCTGCACCCATCAGAGTTAGAGTTATCTTAGATTGTATATTTGTTATGGTTGGTTTTTGTCCTGTAACATTTATATGGTATCTTAACTTTATAAAGGTTCCATTTGGCCTAGGGGCAGTAGTTAGCAGTCTCTTTGGTATTACAAATATTACAAATATCACAAAAATATTTGACTAATGTAATTAGATCTAGCAGTAAAAGAATGAGTGCCACCTGCAAAAGTTATCAACAAATAAGTATAAGAAAATAGCCACGGTGGGTAATTAAAAAAGTACTCAAGGTAAAATTGACTTTTAAAATCAAGTACATTTCTGACTCACTAGAAAGGACTGTACTCTTTCAAGAATATGCAAAAAAAAAAAATTCATGCTATTTTTCTTTTTCTCTAAAGTTCATTGTGGTGTCCCTAAAAGAAGGTATGTTCAACAATGCAAATGTTCTATTCAAAACCAAGTTTGTGGATGGAGTTTCTACAGTAGCCAGATTTACTCAAAGTCAAAATGGAAGGATTCCAAAGGAACCAAAATCCAAGGCAAAAGGACCCAACTAAGCATGTGGTGGAAGTGTAAAGTAGAAGCTTATAAGCTTTTTCTGTCACCTTTTTTTCCTAAACATAATCTGTCAAGAACTCAAGAACTAATTTGCTTATATAATAATGTTATTTTATTACCTGCATTTTCTTTTCCTGTGTATTATCACTTGTAAATGAGCATAGATTCCTCGCTATTAATTATTATAACTGCAGCCCAATTACTGTAGTTCTTAATTTTTTGTATATCGTAACTTTTTTTATTATGCAAGTTTTTTATATATTAAGGAGCCTGAGATACTTGGTTGGCTGGTGGTAAATTCTGTATGTAGAAACAAAAATACAAAAAAAAAACCAGGTGAAATTAAATTATTAATGTGGTTGGCAGTCAGCTTTTAATTAGTTTAATTTCTAAGGTAGTGTTAATATGTTTTCTCTTGCTAATAAAGTCATTTATTAAGGAAGAATTATAAAGCAATTGGCTGGACCAAAGAAGGGAACACAAAAGAAGCTATTACACATGCACTGGGCTATTCGATGCTAGTCCCTTTAGGATACAATGCCAGATCCTGAGATGGAAAACAGATCTTGAAAAGGTTTTTCATTTTAATGTTGTTGGAATATCATGTTTCTATATGCATAGTAATCAGTCTCTGCAACCTTAAGTTGTTTTGTTTTGAGCTTCATGAGTATTTTAATAGAAGTTTGAGAAGAAGTATGTTGTATGTGCTCTCTGGGGATTTATCTGAAGCCTTGTAATGTTTTTAAAGCTTTCAGCCTTTTTTATAATATAACCAATAGCCTCTTGGCAAATGAGAATATAGGAAAAACCTAGCAGACTAAGTCAAATTTATCTTTTGTTTTGAGTCTGAGAAACATATAAAAAGATTTGTTTTCTTCCAAAATAACTTAAAAGCTTGATGATTACTATAATTCTTTGTGTCTGTTGCTGTTCATTTCAGAGGCATGAAATTTTTTTAGACCTTGCAAGATGGATCTCTCAGGCACCATAATAGCAGTATACATTTATATAGTTCTTACTATCTTTAGGTACATTGTTAAAACAGTGTGCCCAAACTGACTCCTCAGACCTCCCATGTGTTGTGATCTGATCTTAGATGTGTTATTATGGTCCTATATTTGCTGCTGATACTTGAGTCCTAGTTCCTTAATGATGTTGCTATCCATTCTCTGAGGACAAATCTCATCCTTTTTGGCCCTGGGATTGTTAATTTCTACTCTTCATTTGCCATCTCTATCTGAGATGTTATGTAACACCCAAGCAATTGATATTATGGGATATGTTGGAAAGATTTTAATATCGAATTAGATCTGTCTACGGTGGAAGGAAGGGAGATAATGCTATAGTACCGAGTTATAGGAAGTCCAGTATCACAGATGGCATGCTTACAGAGCTTGTTGAATTCTTTCAAAAGTATTGTGATTGTTCAGCAGAACATTTGTATCCATTGATATGATAACCAATAAAGTACAGGATACAGGTTTCTCTGCAAACTAATATTTAACACTGGCAATTAATATCAGTATTCTGATGAAGCAATTGTAAAATGGTATTTGATTGCTCTTTTAGCCACAATTTAAAAAATAATTTTGAATATAAATATTTTGCTGTGTGTGCTATTTTCCGTTTCTCTACTACCAATTTTCTGGTTGTATACTTTCCTGATTTTTGTCTTACATGTAATCTTGCTCTTTGAAAATTCTCATGTGTATTAAATTTTTGTGGATAATGTTGTTATTTTTTGATTAGAGAGAAGACTTAAAGGTAATGAGGACATATCAGGACATTTCTTTCACATGATCATCAATAACTTCACTAACATTTATCAAGTATTTTTACATATACCATGTTATCATTTATATGTATTTTCATATGTAATTCTTGTAATAGCTCAAAAAGGTAAGTACTATTATCAACATTATATAGTTGAGGAAATTGAATTAAGGGGAGAAGTTAAGAAATTTGCTCATGGTAGTAACATGAGTCACCATAATGGTTGGCAGATGCAAAGTAAGAATGATGGAATTATTCCCCAGAGCCAGGGGATATTTGGTTGTGTGGCACTAGAAGTGCTGCAGAGTTCATAGTGTTCAGATTTAACTGCACTTAGATAGATTTTGCTGATTTAGCATGTGAATCTTAAAATCCAAATACTACAAAATCTAAAACTACAGCCTGACATCTACACAAAAAGTTTCAGGTTTGGGAATTGTAGGTCATCAACATGTACCACCAGCTGCCATCTTGAACATTTGCATTGATTGTATTAAACATACTTAGTGAATTTAACTGTATGAGCAACATGGAAAATATGCATATATAACTTTCAAGAACCCCACATATTTAAAGAGTCTTTGCTGTTGTTTGGCATTGTAGATAAGTTGATAGCAAGGACAAAACAAAACTTGAAAACTCCTTTTTTAGTATGGTGGGACAATCTAACAAGCCAGTGCTTTTACAGATAATAAGTATTTATTGATAACCAGAAACAATTATGTTAGAAGTCTAGGTACTTAAGTAAAAATCAGGAATATGATGATTAGAAGATGAAATTTGGATGATAAAACTGTCATAAAGACTGAATACTAGTTCAAATAAGGAAAGATTTTAATTAGTAATATACTGTTATAATATATAATAAATACAGATATTTTAAAGTAGTAGAGAAGGGCTGAAGTAGATACTCAGTAGAGTCAGGGACATAAAAACTACAGAAAAGACAAAATGGTGTGAGGTGATTCATATGAAATGTTTCTGTGTTTGATAACCAGCTCTTCCCCTACCACTGAGACCTGGACACAAGAATGCACATTTCTTTAAGTATTAGCTGTAACAAATTCTTTGAACAGCCTGGTTATCTCAGACAAGCACTTTTAAGGGAGTGTTTGTCTACTTTGGTGATCTGATAACCAGTCTTGACTTTAAAGCTTCTATAATTTGGTTATATTTTAATCTAAATTCTGATTTCAGACTCACGTGCCACCACTGCTTTAGACAATGGGTCATGCTGTGTTCCTATATGCGATCTAGAAGAGAGAACTCTGATCTATAGAAGAGGATAGATACAATTGGGATTTACAATCTTACTGAAATGTACTGAAACTACTTTTACACAGAAGCTTAGGTGAGTCTTCTACGGAATTGTGGCTCTCCCAGTAACCTATAAGATTTTACTAGCTGTTAGGAGTACACCCAGTTTCAAAGCACATAGAATTAAGTCTATTCTTATTATATATTAAGCCTCTGATACTTTTTTGACCAAAATGTAACAAAGGTGGTTAGAGTTTGCAGCTTTTATTGTGTGTAATGACAGACTGTTCTGGCGGTGTGTGTGTTTTAGAGAAAAAGGTGAGCACTGAAGAGAGTGGTGAGACATCATTCAACAGGATAGTCTGCACAGCAAAAATCAAGCAGTGTTTTTTTTTTTAGAATGATGATTATGATCTTGCTTGATGTTCCATAGAAACATTGCCTTAGAACTGAGAGGAGTCACATAGCTTTTAAATTCCTGTCCCAGGCTGGGTTCAAACTCCCTGAGTGTTGGGATTATAGGCCTAACTTTTGGTTCTTTCTTGTGGAATTACAGTTTGTAGTAAAAAATATTTGAATAAATTTTGAAATGGTAAAACTGGTTAGTGTAGTATCTAGCCCTACTATGTAGCTATATCCCATCTTTAGGATATTAGTAGGAATCAGAAATGAAAAAAGATATCAATTGTTAGCATACTTCTTAGACAGTTGTGATAGGAACAGAAGAGGATTCCAGCTTTTCAGTGTGGGCCACAGCATCCTAAAAACCATGTTAAAAACAATAAGTAGTCAGGAATGTTAGTTTCCTGAAGGGACCAGCTAGGCCTTGGCAAGTGAGTCTGCCTTGGGATTTGTTCTTAGGTAACAATTCACATGCTTTCATCCTAGTGTTATTAGAGCTGTATTACAACCGTTAACTCACACATTTATTAAATAGAGATGCTATCTGCTTATATGTCAGAAATTAGTATGAGAACACCAAACTGCCTGAAGTCTATATCCGGAATGAACGTACAATCTAGTTCAGTCATTTCCAGGTTCTTCAGAAATCTGGGAATAAAACTGTTTTTCTCCTTTTAATTCCCAAATCTTATTCCAATTTTTAGGATATAGCTGAGTCTTCAGAAATATATCTTCAGTGCATGGATTCCCTTTGCATCCCTAATTCACCCCTTTCACCCAGGTCAACCTCATAGCATTAGTACAAACCTTGTTATTATGTAACCCACCCCCCCAAAAAAACCATGGTCACTACAAACAAATATAATAGGTTGGTAACACTTTAAGAGGGGAGCACATGAGGATTCTAAGAGCTCCTGGTTGAGAGACCACATGCATATACCTGGCCCAGACCTGGATACTAAGGATGGTACAAGTGACATCTGTCAGTAGTGAGTGGAACTATTAATAAGGTGTGACAATGGAGAGATGATACTACATTTTAAGTTTTGATATTCAAAATTAGTATGTCAATTTCACAGATACTTTATCCTCAGTCCTAGCAGGAATCTTGTAATGTAGTGGGAGTATTTCAACTTTATAATACGCTGCAGGATTAGGTCAGAATGACAGGCAAAAGAGGATTTTCAAAATTAAATTGTATTATCAAGACTAAGATAAGAATTTATAAAGATAAATAATTATTAATGTTATCCTCTTATAAAAAGAAACTAATGTATTGCCAAGGAATAAAATTATGGCTCATTTTGTTATAATGCATTTTAAATTTTTAAGTTGTACATAGGCTGTGTAAATGCTGCTGTGTGTGAGCTTATATGAAATACATTGTATAAAAACTGTTTTTGCTAGGAAACAATTGATTCTCAAGAACAGAATCCTTAACATTTAAGGGTCATTTCATCTAAGAAAAGTCAAGAAGTGTTTACATTTTGTAGTAGAAATGTCAAACAGTATTTATTTATAAATAGGTCAAATGAACCATTTATCAAACAAAACATTTAAAGTCCTTATGTCAGAAGAGTAGTGAAATCATTTAGTGCATGAGAAGAAATGAAACTACAGGATAATTCGAAACCAACCAAGTAAAAATAATCTAATAAAAACTATTATCTCTTGCTGTTATTTTTGAGTTTGCTTAAATGTCATGACCCTAAGAAATCAGTATAGTTACAACTTAGTAATACTCAGTATTTTTGTGAGAATCACAATTATTTCTTAACCTTCAGACTTCAAGTTCTGAGTCTAAGGTTTTAATAAAGTTGGAATAAACCTACTTGACCCTATCTTTATCAGTACAGATCAAGTTCTTACAGAGAAAAATGTAAACTATAAGAAATAACTAATAAAACGCATACATGGAAGGGAAATAGGTGGGATAATCAGCAGCTATGTCTGTTTTGTTTTGTTTTGTTTTTTTTCCTTCACTATGTCTCTCGCCTGAGTTTAAGAGTATCCCATATCAGAAAGCTTGGACAGAAAATATTGTCCAAGAAGTTGTCTCTTTTTCTGGAAGGGGTCCCTAGAATAGTTGGGTAGAAACTCAGTTTTTAAAGAATTCTGCCAATCTCTCCTTGTTTGTGCCCTACTCATGAAACAGCACTTTTTAGAAACAGTAACCATGGTAGCCACACAGGTACCAAAACTGGATGATGATACTCTTTGGTCAGAAGAATTTGGAATAAAAATTCCTGTGATCCAAAGAATATGGGAGAGATTTCCATTATTTTTCTTTCACATTCCCCCCTTTTCCCCACTATTCTGGTAGAAGTCCTGTCCTAAAATGACAGAAAGGGAGGCTAAAACATCAGCTTAATCCTTACAGTATTATGAAAAGAATCTTATAGTAAGGAGAATGTCAGAGGAGTATATAAGATCTTATTGTGTAAACAGTGCATGTGTGATACTGGCGGTGTGTGTGGTATAAACAACTGACCAAATCAAATACAGCACTGAAATTTTGGCAACTAAATTGACAAATATAGTCCACAGCAGGCAGTGTAGGACTTTCACCTGAATCCAGTGAAACTGATTGCTACTAAACCAAAATGTCACCATTTCCTGAGACATACAACAAAACCTAGGTCTCCAATTATTTATAGAAGTTCTACATAATTATCTGAGGTGCAAAGATGAAAATGAAGTTGCAATTCAAAAATGTTAAAAGAAGTCTAGATGATAGATGAGAGATGACTTGAGTTTTGGAATTATCACACATTCTAAAGCAGGAATAATTCCCATGCCCCATGAAGTAAGGGTGACTATTAACAAGAATGAGAAGATAGAAACTTTCAGTAAATATGTAGAAGTTATAAAAAATGGAAGTTATAGAAGTGGAAAAGTAGGAAAGTTTTAGTCGACTTGTTTGCAAAAATGGATGTAACAGGAATCAGTTACCTTGAAGATAGAATAATGGAAATTTTCCAATGTAGAGGAAGAGGGAAACAAGATGGAAAAGAGTGAGCAAAGCCTGTGGAATGATGTTTAAAATTTAATATTCGTATCAGTGGAGTTCCAGAGAGAGAAGATCAAAGCAGAAAACATTGTAAGAAACAGTGGCTTTCATTTTCCAAAATTTGGTTTAAAACATAGTTTAATAGATAGAAGAAATTTGGAAAAACCTGACCAGGATAAATCTGAAGGAAGCTATATTCTAATGTGTCAAATAAAATCTTGAGGAGGTCAGGGAAAAGCAACACATGACATGTAAGGGTCTACCTTTTTGAGTTACCTTCGTTGTCTCAGAAATCATGGGTGACAAAAACAACAGAAGACTACAAGAGAAAATAGCCTTCAGAAACAGGAGACAATGACACTGAACACAAAACGAATAAAATTCATCTCCAGCCAACTCTTTCTGAAAAAAGAGTTGTACAGTCAGAAGAATGATACAAGAATGGAAGTTGGAACTTGTGGATGAAGGAGGAACAACAAAAAATAGAAAATAGGTAAATAGATTGCTT